>JAQISU010000154.1:3517500-4117500 GCA_029339505.1 Unio delphinus | reverse complement strand
AGAAGACGGACGAGGGCGAGCTCATACCATAATATATTCCTTTATGATACCATTGGCATTGACGCCTCAGAATCAATATTTATTGAAAATTATCTGAGTGAGAATCTAATATGTATATTTCGTTGTGACATGTCGTAAAATATGTATGTAATGCATCAACATGAACAAATACCTGTCTAAAATAATGCACATCGGATACATATTTAGATGTGGACAACGTCTTTGTTCAAAAGTGTGTTGCTTCTTCGAATACTGTTTTTTGTTTCGATCGGGAATACATGGTAGAAAAGGAAACCTGTCACAGTTTCGGCTCCTTACAAAGGAAGTGTTTCAAACGGATAGAAGTTAAAAATGTGAGCATTTTTAAGAAGTACTTATCATAAACGAAACTGCCGACGAAATTCATTGTCAAACATTGCGTTTACAGGCTATAGCTATTATGAAAAGCATTACAATAGTGTGTTTAGTTTTACAACCAAATTGCATTTGCACATTGAAGAAAGACATTGGCAGTCTTATTTTCAACTCATTTTCACAGTGCAAACATCAACAAGCAGCACCACGACGGAAGGAACAACAGTAACCACAGAGGCAACAACTACACCAGCAACGGTTAGCTTGAGCACAACGACTGAGATACCGACAACAAGCTTAACATCCAGCACGGTGTCTACTACTCAATCCACAGAGATGCCAACAACAACGACGACGTTAATTAGCACCACATCACCAACACAAGTTCCATCAAGTACTAGCACGACAGTGACAAGCACAACCTTCACAAGTCCGAACCCAACTGTAACGAGTACTGAAGCTGTGCCAACTAGCACAACCACACAGACTCCTACTACTGAAACCAATACACCAACAATAACCAGTGCAACTACACAGATCCTTACAAGTACGAGTAATCCAACAACTGAGAGTACGACAACCACAATAATCACATCACAAACAACGACGTCAAGCGGAACGACAGGTATATATGCATAATTAGCATTCCTTAGGTTTTTATTTCCAGGAAATGCGGATTTAGCTTACAGTACCTTATCGAACTACCTCAAATATTAGAGCTTCGAGGAGAAGGAAGTCATATATGTTTTGTTTCGTATGTTTCAGCACTACATCACCAACACAAGTGTTAATTTAGGAATGCTGAAGTCAAAATATTAAGACGAATATTATATGTCCCATTGCTGAAACTAATAAACGATCTGAAGATCGCAACTTATAGGCAATTAATCAATGTAAGATGGACTGTATGAGCATGCTTTAAGACTGCATCACTACTTCATACTAAGAAATAATGGTAATTTAGATGAATCCATATTCCCTTAATGGATTCTCGGGGTAAATAGGGAAACAGCTCGAAACTGTGTGTGGAAGATACAATTTAAGGCATAACTGAGGAAAGCTTGAAGACAAGGTTTCATTTGAAAATTGTCGCTGAGGCATTGTTAATTATTTATATATGTTTTAGAAAAGGAGTGTGAAGACGGATACGAAAATGGGCCGACATGATTTATATATTGTTTTATTAACCCTTCGATATTGATCCAAACTGTTTATATATATATATATATATATATATATATATATATATATATATATATATATATATATATATATACATAACAACCAAATGCCATTCAAATTTGTACATTTGCATTTCAATATCATAAAACTGTAACGGTTTATGTCATAATATAATAGTCGGCGACTGTGTATTACAAACTCAAAACGTCACAAACGAAGATTGCTGCAGTTTCAATCATTCACTCTATCATCCACATTAGGAGTGTGATTTAAAACAGTGTTATTTTTTAATACCAAACATCGGGAGGTTAGGTGAATAAATATTATGTTTATATATTATAGTGGTACATGGGAAACAACTGTAGACTGTGAAAGAGTTTTTGTAGGAATGTTTTATTAATGATAGGAACAAAAAAACTTACTGATCGAAAACTGTCAATTAGGTCTTGCTTATTCTTTTTTATGTTTGAAAAGGAGTGAGAAGACGGACGAGGGCGAGCTTATACCATAATATATTCCTTTATGATACCATTGGCATTGACGCCTCAGTATCAATATTTATTGAAAAGGATCTGAGTCAGAATCTAATATGTATATTTCGTTGTGACATGTCGTAAAATATGTATGTAATGCATCAACATGAACAAATACCTGTCTAAAATAATGTACATCGGATCCATATATAGATGTGGACAACGTCTTTGTTCAAAAGTGTGTTGCTTCTTCGAATACTGTTTTCTGTTTCGATCGGGAATACATGGTAGAAAAGGAAACCTGTTACAGTTTC
The DNA here is from genome assembly GCA_029339505.1 of Unio delphinus. Taxonomy (NCBI): domain Eukaryota; kingdom Metazoa; phylum Mollusca; class Bivalvia; order Unionida; family Unionidae; genus Unio; species Unio delphinus. Next base: position 4,115,177 of record JAQISU010000154.1, on the reverse strand, counting down.
GGCTCCTTACAAAGGAAGTATTTCAAACGGATAGAAGTTAAAAATGTGAGCATTTTTAAGAAGTACGTATCATAAACGGAACTGCCGACGAAATTCATTGTCAAACATTGCGTTTACAGGCTATAGCTGTTATGAAAAGCATTACAATAGTGTGTTTAGTTTTACCACCAAATTGCATTTGCACATTGAAGAAAGACATTGGAAATCTTATTTTCAACTCATTTTCACAGTGCAAACACCAACAAGCAGCACCACGACGGAAGGAACGACAGTCACCACAGAGGCAACAACTACACCAGCAACGGTTAGCTTGAGCACAACGACTGAGATACCGACAACAAGCTTAACATCCAGCACGGTGTCTACTACTCAATCCACAGAGGTGCCAACACCAACGACAACGTTAATTAGCACCACATCACCAACACAAGTTCCATCAAGTACTAGCCCGACAGTGACAAGCACAACCTTCACAAGTCCGAACCCAACTGTAACGAGTACTGAAGCTGTGCCAACTAGCACAACCACACAGACTCCTACTACTGAAACCAATACAACAACAATAACCAGTACAACTACACAGATCCTTACAAGTACGAGTAATCCGACAACTGAGAGTACGACAACCACAATAATCACATCACCGACAGCGACCTCAAGCGGAACGACAGGTATATATGCATAATTAGCATTCCTTAGGTTTTTATTTCCATGAAATGCAGATTTAGCTTACAGTACCTTATCGAATTACCTCAAATATTAGAGCTTCGAGGAGAAGGAAGTCATATATGTTTTGTTTCGTATGTTTCAGCACTACATCACCAACACAAGTGTTAATTTAGGAATGCTGAAGTCAAAATATTAAGACGAATATTATATGACCCATTGCTGAAACTAATAAACGATCTGAAGATCGCAACTTATAGGCAATTAATCAATGTAAGATGGACGGTATGAGCATGCTTTAAGACAGCATCACTTCTTCATACTAAGAAATAATGGTAATTTAGATGAATCCATATTCCCTTAATGGATCCTCGGGGTAAATAGGGAAACAGCTCGAAACTGTGTGTGGGATATACAATTTAAGGCATAATTGAGGAAAGCTTGAAGACAAGGTTTCACTTAAAAATTGTCGCTGAGGCGTTGTTAATTATTTATATATGTTTTAGAAAAGGAGTGTGAAGACGGATACGAAAATGGGCCGACATGATTTATATATTGTTTTATTAACCCTTCGATATTGATCCAAACTGTTTGTATATATATATATATATATATATATATATATATATATATATATATATATATATATATATATATATATATATATATATATATATATATATATAACAACAAAATGCTATTCCTGTTTGTACATTTGCATTTCATTATCATAAAACTGTAATGGTCTATGTCATAATATAATAGTCGGCGACTGTGTATTACAAACTCAAAACGTCACAAACGAAGATTGCTGCAGTTTCAATCATTCACTCTATCATCGACAGTAGGAGTGGGATTTAAAACAGTGTTATTTTTTAATACCAAACATCGGGGAGGTTAGGTGAATCAATATTATGTTTATATATTATAGTGGTACATGGGAAACAACTGTAGACTGTGAAAGAGTTTTTGTAGGAATGTTTTTTTAATGATAGGAACAAAAAACGTTACTGATCGAAAACTGTCAATTAGGAGTGGCTTATTTTTTTATGTTTGAAAAGGAGTGAGAAGACGGACGAGGGAGAGCTCATACCATAATATATTCCTTTATGATACCATTGGCATTGACGCCTCAGTATCAATATTTATTGAAAAGGATCTGAGTCAGAATCTAATATGTAAATTTCGTTGTGACATGTCGTAAAATATGTATGTAATGCATCAACATGAACAAATACCTGTCTAAAATAATGCACATCGGATACATATATAGATGTGGACAACGTCTTTGTTCAAAAGTGTGTTGCTTCTTCGAATACTGTTTTTTGTTTCGATCGGGAATACATGGTATAAAAGGAAACCTGTTACAGTTTTGGCTCCGTACAAAGGAAGTATTTTAAACGGATAGAAGTTAAAAATGTGAGCATTTTTAAGAGGAACGTATCATAAACGGAACTGCCGACGAAATTCATATTCAAACATTGCGTTTACAGGCTATAGCTATTATGAAAAGCATTACAATAGTGTGTTTAGTTTTACAACCAAATTGCATTTGCACATTGAAGAAAGACATTGGAAATCTTATTTTCGACTCATTTTCACAGTGCAAACACCAACAAGCAGCACCACGACGGAAGGAACAACAGTCATCACAGAGGCAACAACTACACCAACAACGGTTAGCTTGAGCACAACGACTGAGATACCGACAACAAGCTTAACATCCAGCACGGTGTCTACTACTCAATCCACAGAGGTGCCAACAACAACGACGACGTCAATTAGCACCACATCACCAACACAAGTTCCATCAAGTACTAGCACGACAGTGACAAGCACAACCTTCACAAGTCCGAACCCAACTGTAACGAGTACTGAAGCTGTGCCAACTAGCACAACCACACAGACTCCTACTACTGAAACCAATACACCAACAATAACCAGTACAACTACACAGATCCTTACAAGTACGAGTAATCCAACAACTGAGAGTACGACAACCACAATAATCACATCACCGACAACGACCTCAAGCGGAACGACAGGTATATATGCATAATTAGCATTCCTTAGGTTTTTATTTCCAGGAAATGCGGATTTAGCTTACAGTACCTTATCGAACTACCTCAAATATTAGAGCTTCGAGGTTAAGGAAGTCATATATGCTTTGTTTCGTATGTTTCAGCACTACATCACCAACACAAGTGTTAATTTAGGAATGCTGAAGTCAAAATATTAAGACGAATATTATATGTCCTATTGCTGAAACTAATAAACGATCTGACGATCGCAACTTATAGGCAATTAATCAATGTAAGATGGACGGTATGAGCATGCGTTAAGACAGCATCACTTCTTCATACTAAGAAATAATGGTAATTTAGATGAATCCATATTCCCTTAATGGATTCTGGGGGTAAATAGGGAAACAGCTCGAAACTGTGTGTGGAATATACAATTTAAGGCATAATTGAGGAAAGCTTGAAGACAAGGTTTCACTTGAAAATTGTCGCTGAGGCGTTGTTAATTATTTATATATGTTTTAGAAAAGGAGTGTGAAGACGGATACGAAAATGGGCCGACATGATTTATATATCGTTTATTAACCCTTCGATATTGATCCAAACTGTTTATATATATATATATATATATATATATATATATATATATATATATATATATATATATAAACAACAAAATGCCATTCCTATTTGTACATTTGCATTTCAATATCATACAACTGTAATGGTTTATGTCATAATATAATAGTTGGCGACTGTGTATTACAAACTCAAAACGTCACAAACGAAGATTGCAGCAGTTTCAATCATTCACTCTATCATCGACAGTAGGAGTGGGATTTAAAACAGTGTTATTTCTTAATACCAAACATCGGGGAGGTTAGGTGAATCAATATTATGTTTATATATTATAGTGGTACATGGGAAACAACTATAGACTGTGAAAAAGTTTTTGTAGGAATGTTTTTTTAATGATAGGAACAAAAAACGTTACTGATCGAAAACTGTCAATTAGGAGTGGCTTATTTTTTATGTTTGAAAAGGAGTGAGAAGACGGACGAGGGAGAGCTCATACCATAATATATTCCTTTATGATACCATTGGCATTGACGCCTCAGTATCAATATTTATTGAAAAGGATCTGAGTCAGAATCTAATATGTAAATTTCGTTGTGACATGTCGTAAAATATGTATGTAATGCATCAACATGAACAAATACCTGTCTAAAATAATGCACATCGGATACATATATAGATGTGGACAACGTCTTTGTTTAAAAGTGTGTTGCTTCTTCGAATACTGTTTTTTGTTTCAATCGGGAATACATGGTAGAAAAGGAAACCTGTTACAGTTTCGGCTCCTTACAAAGGAAGTATTTCAAACGGATAGAAGTTAAAAATGTGAGCATTTTTAAGAAGTACGTATCATAAACGAAACTGCCGACGAAATTCATTGTCAAATATTGCGTTTACAGGCTATAGCTATTATGAAAAGCATTACAATAGTGTGTTTAGTTTTACAACCAAACTGCGTTTGCACATTGAAGAAAGACATTGGAAATCTTATTTTCAACTAATTTTCACAGTGCAAACAACAACAAGCAGCACCACGACGGAAGGAACAACAGTCACCACAGAGGCAACAACTACACCAGCAACGGTTAGCTTGAGCACAACGACTGAGATACCGACAACAAGCTTAACATCCAGCACGGTGTCTACTACTCAATCCACAGAGGTGCCAACAACAACGACGACGTTAATTAGCACCACATCACCAACACAAGTTCCATCAAGTACTAGCACGACAGTGACAAGCACAACCTTCACAAGTGCGAACCCAACTGTAACGAGTACTGAAGCTGAGCCAACTAGCACAACCACACAGACTCCTACTACTGAAACCAATACACCAACAATAACCAGTACAACTACACAGATCCTTACAAGTACGAGTAATCCAACAACTGAGAGTACGACAACCACAATAATCACATCACCGACAACGACCTCAAGCGGAACGACAGGTATATATGCATAATTAGCATTCCTTAGGTTTTTATTTCCAGGAAATGCGGATTTAGCTTACAGTACCTTATCGAACTGCCTCAAATATTAGAGCTTCGAGGTTAAGGAAGTCATATATGCTTTGTTTCGCATGTTTCAGCACTACATCACCAACACAAGTGTTAATTTAGGAATGCTGAAGTCAAAATATTAAGACAAATATTATATGTCCTATTGCTAAAACTAATAAAGGATCTGACGATCGCAACTTATAGGCAATTAATCAATGTAAGACGGACGGTATGAGCATGCGTTAAGACAGCATCACTTCTACATACTAAGAAATAATGGAAATTAAGATGAATCATTATTCCCTTAATGGATCTTCGGGGTAAATAGGGAATCAGCTCGAAACTGTGTGTGGAATATACAATTTAAGGCATAATTGAGGAAAGCTTGAAGAAAAGGTTTCACTTGAAAATTGTCGCTGAGGCGTTGTTAATTATTTATATATGTTTTAGAAAAGGTGTGTGAAGACGGATACGAAAATGGGCCGACATGATTTATATATCGTTTATTAACCCTTCGATATTGATCCAAACTGTTTATATATATATATATATATATATATATATATATATATATATATATATATATATATATATATATATATATATTTATATATATATATATATATATATAACAACAAAATGCCATTCCTATTTGTACATTTGCATTTCAATATCATACAACTGTAATGGTGTATGTCATAATATAATAGTCGGCGACTGTGTATTACAAACTCAAAACGTCACAAACGAAGATTGCTGCAGTTTCAATCATTCACTCTATCATCGACAGTAGGAGTGGGATTTAAAACAGTGTTATTTCTTAATACCAAATATCGGGGAGGTTAGGTGAATCAATATTATGTTTATATATTATAGTGGTACATGGGAAACAACTGTAGACTGTGAAAGAGTTTTTGTAGGAATGTTTTTTTAATGATAGGAACAAAAAACGTTAATGATCGAAAACTGTCAATTAGGAGTGGCTTATTTTTTTATGTTTGAAAAGGAGTGAGAAGACGGACGAGGGAGAGCTCATACCATAATATATTCCTTTATGATACCATTGGCATTGACGCCTCAGTATCAATATTTATTGAAAAGGATCTGAGTCAGAATCTAATATGTAAATTTCGTTGTGACATGTCGTAAAATATGTATGTAATGCATCAACATGAACAAATACCTGTCTAAAATAATGCACATCGGATACATATATAGATGTGGACAACGTCTTTGTTCAAAAGTGTGTTGCTTCTTCGAATACTGTTTTTTGTTTCGATCGGGAATACATGGTAGAAAAGGAAACCTGTTACAGTTTCGGCTCCTTACAAAGGAAGTATTTCAAACAGATAGAAGTTAAAAATGTGAGCATTTTTAAGAAGTACGTATCATAAACGGAACTGCCGACGAAATTCATTGTCAAATATTGCGTTTACAGGCTATAGCTATTATGAAAAGCATTACAATAGTGTGTTTAGTTTTACAACCAAACTGCATTTGCACATTGAAGAAAGACATTGGCAATCTTATTTTCAACTCATTTTCACAGTGCAAACAACAACAAGCAGCACCACGACGGAAGGAACAACAGTCACCACAGAGGCAACAACTACACCAGCAACGGTTAGCTTGAGCACAACGACTGAGATACCGACAACAAGCTTAACATCCAGCACGGTGTCTACTACTCAATCCACAGAGGTGCCAATAACAACGACGACGTTAATTAGCACCACATCACCAACACAAGTTCCATCAAGTACTAGCACGACAGTGACAAGCACAACCTTCACAAGTCCGAACCCAACTGTAACGAGTACTGAAGCTGTGCCAACTAGCACAACCACACAGACTCCTACTACTGAAACCAATACACCAACAATAACCAGTACAACTACACAGATCCTTACAAGTACGAGTAATCCAACAACTGAGAGTACGACAACCACAATAATCACATCACCGACAACGACCTCAAGCGGAACGACAGGTATATATGCATAATTAGCATTCCTTAGGTTTTTATTTCCAGGAAATGCGGATTTAGCTTACAGTACCTTATCGAACTACCTCAAATATTAGAGCTTCGAGGTTAAGGAAGTCATATATGCTTTGTTTCGCATGTTTCAGCACTACATCACCAACACAAGTGTTAATTTAGGAATGCTGAAGTCAAAATATTAATACGAATATTATATGTCCTATTGCTGAAACTAATAAACGATCTGACGATCGCAACTTATAGGCAATTAATCAATGTAAGATGGACGGTATGAGCATGCGTTAAGAGACATCACTTCTTCATACTAAGAAATAATGGTAATTTAGATGAATCCATATTCCCTTAATGGATCCTCGGGGTAAATAGGGAATCAGCTCGAAACTGTGTGGAATATACAATTTAAGGCATAATTGAGGAAAGCTTAAAGACAAGGTATCACTTGAAAATTGTCGCTGAGGCGTTGTTAATTATTTATATATGTTTTAGAAAAGGTGTGTGAAGACGGATACGAAAATGGGCCGACAAGATTTATATATCGTTTATTAACCCTTTGATATTGATACAAACTGTTTATATATATATATATATATATATATATATATATATATATATATATATATATATATATATATATATATAACAACAAAATGCCATTCCTATTTGTACATTTGCATTTCAATATCATACAACTGTAATGGTGTTTGTCATAATATAATAGTCGGCGACTGTGTATTACAAACTCAAAAGTCACAAACGAAGATTGCTGCAGTTTCAATCATTCACTCTATCATCGACAGTAGGAGTGGGATTTAAAACAGTGTTATTTCTTAATACCAAACATCGGGGAGGTGAGGTGAATCAATATTATGTTTTTATATTATAGTGGTACATGGGAAACAACTGTAGACTGTGAAAGAGTTTTTGTAGGAATTTTTTTTTAATGATAGGAACAAAAAACGTTACTGATCGAAAACTGTCAATTAGGAAAGGCTTATTTTTTTATGTTTGAAAAGGAGTGAAAAGACGGACGAGGGAGAGCTCATACCATAATATATTCCTTTATGATACCATTGGCATTGACGCCTCAGTATTAATATTTATTGAAAAGGATCTGAGTCAGAATCAAATATGTAAATTTCGTTGTGACATGTCGTAAAATATGTATGTAATGCATCAACATGAACAAATACCTGTCTAAAATAATGCACATCGGATACATATATAGATGTGGACAACGTCTTTGTTCAAAAGTGTGTTGCTTCTTCGAATACTGTTTTTTGTTTCGATCGGGAATACATGGTCGAAAAGGAAACCTGTTACAGTTTCGGCTCCGTACAAAGGACGTATTTCAAACGGATAGAAGTTAAAAATGTGAGCATTTTTAAGAGGAACGTATCATAAACGGAACTGCCGACGAAATTCATTGTCAAACATTGCGTTTACAGGCTATAGCTATTATGAAAAGCATTACAATAGTGTGTTTAGTTTTACAACCAAATTGCATTTGCACATTGAAGAAAGACATTGGCAATCTTATTTTCAACTCATTTTCACAGTGCAAACACCAACAAGCAGCACCACGACGGAAGGAACAACAGTCATCACAGAGGCAACAACTACACCAGCAACGGTTAGCTTGAGCACAACGACTGAGATACCGACAACAAGCTTAACATCCAGCACGGTGTCTACTACTCAATCCACAGAGGTGCCAACAACAACGACGACGTTAATTAGCACCACATCACCAACACAAGTTCCATCAAGTACTACCACGACAGTGACAAGCACAACCTTCACAAGTCCGAACCCAACTGTAACGAGTACTGAAGCTGTGCCAACTAGCACAACCACACAGACTCCTACTACTGAAACCAATACACCAACAATAACCAGTACAACTACACAGATCCTTACAAGTACGAGTAATCCAACAACTGAGAGTACGACAACCACAATAATCACATCACCGACAACGACCTCAAGCGGAACGACAGGTATATATGCGTAATTAGCATTCCTTAGGTTTTTATTTCCAGGAAATGCGGATTTAGCTTACAGTACCTTATCGAACTACCTCAAATATTAGAGCTTCGAGGTTAAGGAAGTCATATATGCTTTGTTTCGTATGTTTCAGCACTACATCACCAACACAAGTGTTAATTTAGGAATGCTGAAGTCAAAATATTAAGACGAATATTTTATGTCCTATTGCTGAATTTAATAAACGATCTGACGATCGCAGTTGATAGGCAATTAACCAATGTAAGATGGACGGTATGAGCATGCGTTAAGACAGCATCACTTCTTCATACTAAGAAATAATGGTAATTTAGATGAATCCATATTCCCTTAATGGATCCTCGGGGTAAATAGGGAAACAGCTCGAAACTGTGTGTGGAATATACAATTTAAGGCATAATTGAGGAAAGCTTGAAGACAAGGTTTCACTTGAAAATTGTCGCTGAGACGTTGTTAATTATTTATATATGTTTTAGAAAAGGAGTGTAAAGACGGATACGAAAATGGGCCGACATGATTTATAGATCGTTTTATTAAACCTTCGATATTGATCTAAAGTGTTATATATATATATATATATATATATATATATATATATATATATATATATATATATATATATATATATATATATAACAACAAAATGCCATTCCTATTTTTACATTTGCATTTCAATATCATACAACTGTAATGGTGTATGTCATAATATAATAGTCGGCGACTGTGTATTACAAACTCAAAACTTGACAAACGAAGATTGCTGCAGTTTCAATCATTCACTCTATCATCGACAGTAGGAGTGGGATTTAAAACAGTGTTATTTCTTAATACCAAACATCGGGGAGGTTAGGTGAATCAATATTATGTTTATATATTATAGTGGTACATGGGAAACAACTGTAAACTGTGAAAGAGTTTTGTAGGAATGTTTTTTTAATGATAGGAACAAGAAACGTTACTGATCGAAAACTGTCAATTAGGAGTGGCTTATTTTTTTATGTTTCAAAAGCAGTGAGAAGACGGACGAGGGATAGCTCATAACATAATATATTCCTTTATGATACCATTGGCATTGACGCCTCAGTATCAATATTTATTGAAAAGGATCTGAGTCAGAATCTAATATGTAAATTTCGTTGTGACATGTCGTAAAATATGTATGTAATGCATCAACATGAACAAATACCTGTCTAAAATAATGCACATCGGATACATATATAGATGTGGACAACGTCTTTGTTCAAAAGTGTGTTGCTTCTTCGAATATGTTTTTTGTTTCGATCGGGAATACATGGTCGAAAAGGAAACCTGTTACAGTTTCGGCTCCGTACAAAGGAAGTATTTCAAACGGATAGAAGTTAAAAATGTGAGCATTTTTAAGAGGAACGTATCATAAACGGAACTGCCGACGAAATTCATTGTCAAACATTGCGTTTACAGGCTATAGCTATTATGAAAAGCATTACAATAGTGTGTTTAGTTTTACAACCAAATTGCATTTGCACATTGAAGAAAGACATTGGCAATCTTATTTTCAACTCATTTTCACAGTGCAAACACCAACAAGCAGCACCACGACGGAAGGAACAACAGTCATCACAGAGGCAACAACTACACCAGCAACGGTTAGCTTGAGCACAACGACTGAGATACCGACAACAAGCTTAACATCCAGCACGGTGTCTACTACTCAATCCACAGAGGTGCCAACAACAACGACGACGTTAATTAGCACCACATCACCAACACAAGTTCCATCAAGTACTAGCACGACAGTGACAAGCACAACCTTCACAAGTCCGAACCCAACTGTAACGAGTACTGAAGCTGTGCCAACTAGCACAACCACACAGACTCCTACTACTGAAACCAATACACCAACAATAACCAGTACAACTACACAGATCCTTACAAGTACGAGTAATCCAACAACTGAGAGTACGACAACCACAATAATCACATCACCGACAACGACCTCAAGCGGAACGACAGGTATATATGCATAATTAGCATTCCTTAGGTTTTTATTTCCAGGAAATGCGGATTTAGCTTACAGTACCTTATCGAACTACCTCAAATATTAGAGCTTCGAGGAGAAGGAAGTCATTTATGTTTTGTTTCGCATGTTTCAGCACTACATCACCAACACAAGTGTTAATTTAGGAATGCTGAAGTCAAAATATTAAGACGAATATTATATGTCCTATTGCGGAAACTAATAAACGATCTGACGATCGCAACTTATAGGCAATTAATCAATGTAAGATGGACGGTATGAGCATGCTTTAAGACAGCATCACTTCTTCATACTAAGAAATAATGGTAATTTAGATGAATCCATATTCCCTTAATGGATCCTCGGCGTAAATAGGGAAACAGCTCGAAACTGTGTGTGGAATATACAATTCAAGGCATAATTGAGGAAAGCTTGAAGACAAGGTTTCACTTGAAAATTGTCGCTGAGGCGTTGATAATTATTTATATATGTTTTAGAAAAGGAGTGTGAAGACGGATACCAAAACGGGCCGACATGATTTATATATTGTTTTAATAACCCTTCGATATTGATCCAAACTGTTATATATATATATATATATATATATATATATATATATATATATATATATATATATATATATATATATATATATATATATATATATATATATATATAACAACAAAATTCCATTCAAATTTGTACATTTGCATTTCAATATCATAAAACTGTAATGGTTTATGTCATAATATAATAGTCGGCGACTGTGTATTACAAACTCAAAACGTCACAAACGAAGATTGCTGCAGCTTCAATCATTCACTCTATCATCGACAGTAGGAGTGGGATTTAAAACAGTGTTATTTCTTAATACCAAACATCGGGGAGGTTAGGTGAATCAATATTATGTTTATATATTATAGTGGTACATGGGAAACAACTGTAGACTGTGAAAGAGTTTTTGTAGGAATGTTTTATTAATGATAGGAACAAAAAACGTTACTGATCGAAAACTGTCAATTAGGAGTGGCTTATTCTTTTTTATGTTTGAAAAGGAGTGAGAAGACGGACGAGGACGAGGTCATAACATAATATATTCCTGTATGATACCATTGGCATTGACGCCTCAGTATCAATATTTATTGAAAAGGATCTGAGTCAGAATCTAATATGTATATTTCGTTGTGACATGTCGTAAAATATGTATGTAATGCATCAACATGAACAAATACCTGTCTAAAATAATGCACATCGGATACATATATAGATGTGGACAACGTCTTTGTTCAAAAGTGTGTTGCTTCTTCGAATACTGTTTTTTGTTTCGATGGGGAATACATGGTAGAAAAGGAAACCTGTTACAGTTTCGGCTCCTTATAAAGGAAGTATTTCAAACGGATAGAAGTTAAAAATGTGAGCATTTTTAAAAAGTACTTCTCATAAACGAAACTGCCGACGAAATTCATTGTCAAACATTGCGTTTACAGGCTATAGCTATTATGAAAAGCATTACAATAGTGTGTTTAGTTTTACAACCAAATTGCATTTGCACATTGAAGAAAGACATTGGCAATCTTATTTTCAACTCATTTTCACAGTGCAAACACCAACAAGAAGTTCCACGACGGAAGGAACAACAGTCATCACAGAGGCAACAACTACACCAGCAACGGTTAGCTTGAGCACAACGACTGAGATACCGACAACAAGCTTAACATCCAGCACGGTGTCTACTACTCAATCCACAGAGGTGCCAACAACAACGACGACGTTAATTAGCACCACATCACCAACACAAGTTCCATCAAGTACTAGCACGACAGTGACAAGCACAACCTTCACGAGTCCGAACCCAACTGTAACGAGTACTGAAGCCGTGCCAACTAGCATAACCACACAGACTCCTACTACTGAAACCAATACACCAACAATAACCAGTACAACTACACAGATCCTTACAAGTACGAGTAATCCAACAACTGAGAGTACGACAACCACAATAATCACATCACCGACAACGACCTCAAGCGGAACGACAGGTATATATGCATAATTAGCATTCCTTAGGTTTTTATTTCCAGGAAATGCGGATTTAGCTTACAGTACCTTATCGAACTACCTCAAATATTAGAGCTTCGAGGAGAAGGAAGTCATATATGTTTTGTTTCGTATGTTTCAGCAATACATCACCAAAACAAGTGTTAATTTAGGAATGCTGAAGTCAAAATATTAAGACGAATATTATATGTCCAATTGCTGAAACTAATAAACGATCTGACGATCGCAACTTATAGGCAATTAATCAATGTAAGATGGACGGTATGAGCATGCGTTAAGACAGCATCACTTCTTCATACTAAGAAATAATGGTAATTTAGATGAATCCATATTCCCTTAATGGATCCTGGGGGTAAATAGGGAAAAAGCTCGAAACTGTGTGTGGAATATACAATTTAAGGCATAATTGAGGAAGGTTGAAGACAAGGTATCACTTGAAAATTGTCGCTGAGGCATTGTTAATTATTTATATATGTTTTAGAAAAGGAGTGTGAAGACGGATACGAAAATGGGCCGACATGATTTATATATTGTTTTATTAACCCTTCGATATTGATCCAAACTGTTTATATATATATATATATATATATATATATATATATATATATATATAACAACAAAATGCCATTCCTGTTTGTACTTTTGCATTTCAATATCATACAACTGTAATGGTTTATGTCATAATATAATAGTCGGCGACTGTGTATTACAAACTCAAAACGTCACAAACGAAGATTGCTGCAGTTTCAATCATTCACTCTATCATCGACAGTAGGAGTGGGATTTAAAACAGTGTTATTTCTTAATACCAAATATCGGGGAGGTTAGGTGAATCAATATTATGTTTATATATTATAGTGGTACATGGGAAACAACTGTAGACTGTGAAAGAGTTTTTGTAGGAATGTTTTTTTAATGATAGGAACAAAAAACGTTACTGATCGAAAACTGTCAATTAGGAGTGGCTTATTTTTTTATGTTTCAAAAGCAGTGAGAAGACGGACGAGGGATAGCTCATAACATAATATATTCCTTTATGATACCATTGGCATTGACGCCTCAGTATCAATATTTATTGAAAAGGATCTGAGTCAGAATCTAATATGTAAATTTCGTTGTGACATGTCGTAAAATATGTATGTAATGCATCAACATGAACAAATACCTGTCTAAAATAATGCACATCGGATACATATATAGATGTGGACAACGTCTTTGTTCAAAAGTGTGTTGCTTCTTCGAATACTGTTTTTTGTTTCGATCGGGAATACATGGTCGAAAAGGAAACCTGTTACAGTTTCGGCTCCGTACAAAGGAAGTATTTCAAACGGATAGAAGTTAAAAATGTGAGCATTTTTAAGAGGAACGTATCATAAACGGAACTGCCGACGAAATTCATTGTCAAACATTGCGTTTACAGGCTATAGCTATTATGAAAAGCATTACAATAGTGTGTTTAGTTTTACAACCAAATTGCATTTGCACATTGAAGAAAGACATTGGCAATCTTATTTTCAACTCATTTTCACAGTGCAAACACCAACAAGCAGCACCACGACGGAAGGAACAACAGTCATCACAGAGGCAACAACTACACCAGCAACGGTTAGCTTGAGCACAACGACTGAGATACCGACAACAAGCTTAACATCCAGCACGGTGTCTACTACTCAATCCACAGAGGTGCCAACAACAACGACGACGTTAATTAGCACCACATCACCAACACAAGTTCCATCAAGTACTAGCACGACAGTGACAAGCACAACCTTCACAAGTCCGAACCCAACTGTAACGAGTACTGAAGCTGTGCCAACTAGCACAACCACACAGACTCCTACTACTGAAACCAATACACCAACAATAACCAGTACAACTACACAGATCCTTACAAGTACGAGTAATCCAACAACTGAGAGTACGACAACCACAATAATCACATCACCGACAACGACCTCAAGCGGAACGACAGGTATATATGCATAATTAGCATTCCTTAGGTTTTTATTTCCAGGAAATGCGGATTTAGCTTACAGTACCTTATCGAACTACCTCAAATATTAGAGCTTCGAGGAGAAGGAAGTCATTTATGTTTTGTTTCGCATGTTTCAGCACTACATCACCAACACAAGTGTTAATTTAGGAATGCTGAAGTCAAAATATTAAGACGAATATTATATGTCCTATTGCGGAAACTAATAAACGATCTGACGATCGCAACTTATAGGCAATTAATCAATGTAAGATGGACGGTATGAGCATGCTTTAAGACAGCATCACTTCTTCATACTAAGAAATAATGGTAATTTAGATGAATCCATATTCCCTTAATGGATCCTCGGCGTAAATAGGGAAACAGCTCGAAACTGTGTGTGGAATATACAATTCAAGGCATAATTGAGGAAAGCTTGAAGACAAGGTTTCACTTGAAAATTGTCGCTGAGGCGTTGATAATTATTTATATATGTTTTAGAAAAGGAGTGTGAAGACGGATACCAAAACGGGCCGACATGATTTATATATTGTTTTAATAACCCTTCGATATTGATCCAAACTGTTATATATATATATATATATATATATATATATATATATATATATATATATATATATATATATATATATATATATATATATATAACAACAAAATTCCATTCAAATTTGTACATTTGCATTTCAATATCATAAAACTGTAATGGTTTATGTCATAATATAATAGTCGGCGACTGTGTATTACAAACTCAAAACGTCACAAACGAAGATTGCTGCAGCTTCAATCATTCACTCTATCATCGACAGTAGGAGTGGGATTTAAAACAGTGTTATTTCTTAATACCAAACATCGGGGAGGTTAGGTGAATCAATATTATGTTTATATATTATAGTGGTACATGGGAAACAACTGTAGACTGTGAAAGAGTTTTTGTAGGAATGTTTTATTAATGATAGGAACAAAAAACGTTACTGATCGAAAACTGTCAATTAGGAGTGGCTTATTCTTTTTTATGTTTGAAAAGGAGTGAGAAGACGGACGAGGACGAGGTCATAACATAATATATTCCTTTATGATACCATTGGCATTGACGCCTCAGTATCAATATTTATTGAAAAGGATCTGAGTCAGAATCTAATATGTATATTTCGTTGTGACATGTCGTAAAATATGTATGTAATGCATCAACATGAACAAATACCTGTCTAAAATAATGCACATCGGATACATATATAGATGTGGACAACGTCTTTGTTCAAAAGTGTGTTGCTTCTTCGAATACTGTTTTTTGTTTCGATGGGGAATACATGGTAGAAAAGGAAACCTGTTACAGTTTCGGCTCCTTATAAAGGAAGTATTTCAAACGGATAGAAGTTAAAAATGTGAGCATTTTTAAAAAGTACTTCTCATAAACGAAACTGCCGACGAAATTCATTGTCAAACATTGCGTTTACAGGCTATAGCTATTATGAAAAGCATTACAATAGTGTGTTTAGTTTTACAACCAAATTGCATTTGCACATTGAAGAAAGACATTGGCAATCTTATTTTCAACTCATTTTCACAGTGCAAACACCAACAAGAAGTTCCACGACGGAAGGAACAACAGTCATCACAGAGGCAACAACTACACCAGCAACGGTTAGCTTGAGCACAACGACTGAGATACCGACAACAAGCTTAACATCCAGCACGGTGTCTACTACTCAATCCACAGAGGTGCCAACAACAACGACGACGTTAATTAGCACCACATCACCAACACAAGTTCCATCAAGTACTAGCACGACAGTGACAAGCACAACCTTCACGAGTCCGAACCCAACTGTAACGAGTACTGAAGCCGTGCCAACTAGCATAACCACACAGACTCCTACTACTGAAACCAATACACCAACAATAACCAGTACAACTACACAGATCCTTACAAGTACGAGTAATCCAACAACTGAGAGTACGACAACCACAATAATCACATCACCGACAACGACCTCAAGCGGAACGACAGGTATATATGCATAATTAGCATTCCTTAGGTTTTTATTTCCAGGAAATGCGGATTTAGCTTACAGTACCTTATCGAACTACCTCAAATATTAGAGCTTCGAGGAGAAGGAAGTCATATATGTTTTGTTTCGTATGTTTCAGCAATACATCACCAAAACAAGTGTTAATTTAGGAATGCTGAAGTCAAAATATTAAGACGAATATTATATGTCCAATTGCTGAAACTAATAAACGATCTGACGATCGCAACTTATAGGCAATTAATCAATGTAAGATGGACGGTATGAGCATGCGTTAAGACAGCATCACTTCTTCATACTAAGAAATA
This sequence comes from Unio delphinus, assembly GCA_029339505.1. Classification (NCBI taxonomy): domain Eukaryota; kingdom Metazoa; phylum Mollusca; class Bivalvia; order Unionida; family Unionidae; genus Unio; species Unio delphinus. Next base: position 4,098,006 of record JAQISU010000154.1, on the reverse strand, counting down.
ATGGTAATTTAGATGAATCCATATTCCCTTAATGGATCCTGGGGGTAAATAGGGAAAAAGCTCGAAACTGTGTGTGGAATATACAATTTAAGGCATAATTGAGGAAGGTTGAAGACAAGGTATCACTTGAAAATTGTCGCTGAGGCATTGTTAATTATTTATATATGTTTTAGAAAAGGAGTGTGAAGACGGATACGAAAATGGGCCGACATGATTTATATATTGTTTTATTAACCCTTCGATATTGATCCAAACTGTTTATATATATATATATATATATATATATATATATATATATATATATATATATATATAACAACAAAATGCCATTCCTGTTTGTACTTTTGCATTTCAATATCATACAACTGTAATGGTTTATGTCATAATATAATAGTCGGCGACTGTGTATTACAAACTCAAAACGTCACAAACGAAGATTGCTGCAGTTTCAATCATTCACTCTATCATCGACAGTAGGAGTGGGATTTAAAACAGTGTTATTTCTTAATACCAAATATCGGGGAGGTTAGGTGAATCAATATTATGTTTATATATTATAGTGGTACATGGGAAACAACTGTAGACTGTGAAAGAGTTTTTGTAGGAATGTTTTTTTAATGATAGGAACAAAAAACGTTACTGATCGAAAACTGTCAATTAGGAGTGGCTTATTTTTTATGTTTGAAAAGGAGTGAGAAGACGGACGAGGGAGAGCTCATACCATAATATATTCCTTTATGATACCATTGGCATTGACGCCTCAGTATCAATATTTATTGAAAAGGATCTGAGTCAGAATCTAATATGTAAATTTCGTTGTGACATGTCGTAAAATATGTATGTAATGCATCAACATGAACAAATACCTGTCTAAAATAATGCACATCGGATACATATATAGATGTGGACAACGTCTTTGTTCAAAAGTGTGTTGCTTCTACGAATACTGTTTTTTGTTTCGATCGGGAATACATGGTAGAAAAGGAAACCTGTTACAGTTTCGGCTCCGTACAAAGGAAGTATTTCAAACGGATAGAAGTTAAAAATGTGAGCATTTTTAAGAGGAACGTATCATAAACGGAACTGCCGACGAAATTCATTGTCAAACATTGCGTTTACAGGCTATAGCTGTTATGAAAAGCATTACAATAGTGTGTTTAGTTTTACAACCAAATTGCATTTGCACATTGAAGAAAGACATTGGCAATCTTATTTTCAACTCATTTTCACAGTGCAAACACCAACAAGCAGCACCACGACGGAAGGAACAACAGTCATCACAGAGGCAACAACTACACCAGCAACGGTTAGCTTGAGCACAACGACTGAGATACCGACAACAAGCTTAACATCCAGCACGGTGTCTACTACTCAATCCACAGAGGTGCCAACAACAACGACGACGTTAATTAGCACCACATCACCAACACAAGTTCCATCAAGTACTACCACGACAGTGACAAGCACAACCTTCACAAGTCCGAACCCAACTGTAACGAGTACTGAAGCTGTGCCAACTAGCACAACCACACAGACTCCTACTACTGAAACCAATACACCAACAATAACCAGTACAACTACACAGATCCTTACAAGTACGAGTAATCCAACAACTGAGAGTACGACAACCACAATAATCACATCACCGACAACGACCTCAAGCGGAACGACAGGTATATATGCATAATTAGCATTCCTTAGGTTTTTATTTCCAGGAAATGCGGATTTAGCTTACAGTACCTTATCGAACTACCTCAAATATTAGAGCTTCGAGGAGAAGGAAGTCATGTATGTTTTGTTTCGCATGTTTCAGCACTACATCACCAACACAAGTGTTAATTTAGGAATGCTGAAGTCAAAATATTAAGACGAATATTATATGTCCCATTGCTGAAACTAATAAACGATCTGACGATCGCAACTTATAGGAAATTAATCGATGTAAGATGTACGGTATGAGCATGCTTTAAGACAGCATCACTTCTTCATACTAAGAAATAATGGTAATTTAGATGAATCCATATTCCCTTAATGGATCCTCGGGGTAAATAGGGAAACAGCTGGAAACTGTGTGTGGAATATACAATTTAAGGCATAATTGAGGAAGGTTGAAGACAAGGTATCACTTGAAAATTGTCGCTGAGGCGTTGTTAATTATTTATATATGTTTTAGAAAAGGAGTGTGAAGACGGATACGAAAATGGGCCGACATGATTTATATATTGTTTTATTAACCCTTCGATATTGATCCAAACTGTTTATATATATATATATATATATATATATATATATATATATATATATAACAACAAAATGCCATTCCTGTTTGTACTTTTGCATTTCAATATCATACAACTGTAATGGTTTATGTCATAATATAATAGTCGGCGACTGTGTATTACAAACTCAAAACGTCACAAACGAAGATTGCTGCAGTTTCAATCATTCACTCTATCATCGACAGTAGGAGTGGGATTTAAAACAGTGTTATTTCTTAATACCAAATATCGGGGAGGTTAGGTGAATCAATATTATGTTTATATATTATAGTGGTACATGGGAAACAACTGTAGACTGTGAAAGAGTTTTTGTAGGAATGTTTTTTTAATGATAGGAACAAAAAACGTTACTGATCGAAAACTGTCAATTAGGAGTGGCTTATTTTTTATGTTTGAAAAGGAGTGAGAAGACGGACGAGGGAGAGCTCATACCATAATATATTCCTTTATGATACCATTGGCATTGACGCCTCAGTATCAATATTTATTGAAAAGGATCTGAGTCAGAATCTAATATGTAAATTTCGTTGTGACATGTCGTAAAATATGTATGTAATGCATCAACATGAACAAATACCTGTCTAAAATAATGCACATCGGATACATATATAGATGTGGACAACGTCTTTGTTCAAAAGTGTGTTGCTTCTACGAATACTGTTTTTTGTTTCGATCGGGAATACATGGTAGAAAAGGAAACCTGTTACAGTTTCGGCTCCGTACAAAGGAAGTATTTCAAACGGATAGAAGTTAAAAATGTGAGCATTTTTAAGAGGAACGTATCATAAACGGAACTGCCGACGAAATTCATTGTCAAACATTGCGTTTACAGGATATAGCTGTTATGAAAAGCATTACAATAGTGTGTTTAGTTTTACAACCAAATTGCATTTGCACATTGAAGAAAGACATTGGCAATCTTATTTTCAACTCATTTTCACAGTGCAAACACCAACAAGCAGCACCACGACGGAAGGAACAACAGTCATCACAGAGGCAACAACTACACCAGCAACGGTTAGCTTGAGCACAACGACTGAGATACCGACAACAAGCTTAACATCCAGCACGGTGTCTACTACTCAATCCACAGAGGTGCCAACAACAACGACGACGTTAATTAGCACCACATCACCAACACAAGTTCCATCAAGTACTACCACGACAGTGACAAGCACAACCTTCACAAGTCCGAACCCAACTGTAACGAGTACTGAAGCTGTGCCAACTAGCACAACCACACAGACTCCTACTACTGAAACCAATACACCAACAATAACCAGTACAACTACACAGATCCTTACAAGTACGAGTAATCCAACAACTGAGAGTACGACAACCACAATAATCACATCACCGACAACGACCTCAAGCGGAACGACAGGTATATATGCATAATTAGCATTCCTTAGGTTTTTATTTCCAGGAAATGCGGATTTAGCTTACAGTACCTTATCGAACTACCTCAAATATTAGAGCTTCGAGGAGAAGGAAGTCATGTATGTTTTGTTTCGCATGTTTCAGCACTACATCACCAACACAAGTGTTAATTTAGGAATGCTGAAGTCAAAATATTAAGACGAATATTATATGTCCCATTGCTGAAACTAATAAACGATCTGACGATCGCAACTTATAGGAAATTAATCGATGTAAGATGTACGGTATGAGCATGCTTTAAGACAGCATCACTTCTTCATACTAAGAAATAATGGTAATTTAGATGAATCCATATTCCCTTAATGGATCCTCGGGGTAAATAGGGAAACAGCTCGAAACTGTGTGTGGAATATACAATTTAAGGCATAATTGAGGAAGGTTGAAGACAAGGTATCACTTGAAAATTGTCGCTGAGGCGTTGTTAATTATTTATATATGTTTTAGAAAAGGAGTGTGAAGACGGATACGAAAATGGGCCGACATGATTTATATATTGTTTTATTAACCCTTCGATATTGATCCAAACTGTTTATATATATATATATATATATATATATATATATATATATATATATATATATATATATATATATATATAACAACAAAATGCCATTCCTGTTTGTACTTTTGCATTTCAATATCATACAACTGTAATGGTTTATGTCATAATATAATAGTCGGCGACTGTGTATTACAAACTCAAAACGTCACAAACGAAGATTGCTGCAGTTTCAATCATTCACTCTATCATCGACAGTAGGAGTGGGATTTAAAACAGTGTTATTTCTTAATACCAAATATCCGGGAGGTTAGGTGAATCAATATTATGTTTATATATTATAGTGGTACATGGGAAACAACTGTAGACTGTGAAAGAGTTTTTGTAGGAATGTTTTTTTAATGATAGGAACAAAAAACGTTACTGATCGAAAACTGTCAATTAGGAGTGGCTTATTTTTTATGTTTGAAAAGGAGTGAGAAGACGGACGAGGGAGAGCTCATACCATAATATATTCCTTTATGATACCATTGGCATTGACGCCTCAGTATCAATATTTATTGAAAAGGATCTGAGTCAGAATCTAATATGTAAATTTCGTTGTGACATGTCGTAAAATATGTATGTAATGCATCAACATGAACAAATACCTGTCTAAAATAATGCACATCGGATACATATATAGATGTGGACAACGTCTTTGTTCAAAAGTGTGTTGCTTCTACGAATACTGTTTTTTGTTTCGATCGGGAATACATGGTAGAAAAGGAAACCTGTTACAGTTTCGGCTCCGTACAAAGGAAGTATTTCAAACGGATAGAAGTTAAAAATGTGAGCATTTTTAAGAGGAACGTATCATAAACGGAACTGCCGACGAAATTCATTGTCAAACATTGCGTTTACAGGCTATAGCTGTTATGAAAAGCATTACAATAGTGTGTTTAGTTTTACAACCAAATTGCATTTGCACATTGAAGAAAGACATTGGCAATCTTATTTTCAACTCATTTTCACAGTGCAAACACCAACAAGCAGCACCACGACGGAAGGAACAACAGTCATCACAGAGGCAACAACTACACCAGCAACGGTTAGCTTGAGCACAACGACTGAGATACCGACAACAAGCTTAACATCCAGCACGGTGTCTACTACTCAATCCACAGAGGTGCCAACAACAACGACGACGTTAATTAGCACCACATCACCAACACAAGTTCCATCAAGTACTACCACGACAGTGACAAGCACAACCTTCACAAGTCCGAACCCAACTGTAACGAGTACTGAAGCTGTGCCAACTAGCACAACCACACAGACTCCTACTACTGAAACCAATACACCAACAATAACCAGTACAACTACACAGATCCTTACAAGTACGAGTAATCCAACAACTGAGAGTACGACAACCACAATAATCACATCACCGACAACGACCTCAAGCGGAACGACAGGTATATATGCATAATTAGCATTCCTTAGGTTTTTATTTCCAGGAAATGCGGATTTAGCTTACAGTACCTTATCGAACTACCTCAAATATTAGAGCTTCGAGGAGAAGGAAGTCATGTATGTTTTGTTTCGCATGTTTCAGCACTACATCACCAACACAAGTGTTAATTTAGGAATGCTGAAGTCAAAATATTAAGACGAATATTATATGTCCCATTGCTGAAACTAATAAACGATCTGACGATCGCAACTTATAGGAAATTAATCGATGTAAGATGTACGGTATGAGCATGCTTTAAGACAGCATCACTTCTTCATACTAAGAAATAATGGTAATTTAGATGAATCCATATTCCCTTAATGGATCCTCGGGGTAAATAGGGAAACAGCTCGAAACTGTGTGTGGAATATACAATTTAAGGCATAATTGAGGAAGGATGAAGACAAGGTATCACTTGAAAATTGTCGCTGAGGCGTTGTTAATTATTTATATATGTTTTAGAAAAGGAGTGTGAAGACGGATACGAAAATGGGCCGACATGATTTATATATTGTTTTATTAACCCTTCGATATTGATCCAAACTGTTTATATATATATATATATATATATATATATATATATATATATATATATATATATATATATATATATATATATATATATATATATATATATATATATAACAACAAAATGCCATTCCTGTTTGTACTTTTGCATTTCAATATCATACAACTGTAATGGTTTATGTCATAATATAATAGTCGGCGACTGTGTATTACAAACTCAAAACGTCACAAACGAAGATTGCTGCAGTTTCAATCATTCACTCTATCATCGACAGTAGGAGTGGGATTTAAAACAGTGTTATTTCTTAATACCAAATATCGGGGAGGTTAGGTGAATCAATATTATGTTTATATATTATAGTGGTACATGGGAAACAACTGTAGACTGTGAAAGAGTTTTTGTAGGAATGTTTTTTTAATGATAGGAACAAAAAACGTTACTGATCGAAAACTGTCAATTAGGAGTGGCTTATTTTTTATGTTTGAAAAGGAGTGAGAAGACGGACGAGGGAGAGCTCATACCATAATATATTCCTTTATGATACCATTGGCATTGACGCCTCAGTATCAATATTTATTGAAAAGGATCTGAGTCAGAATCTAATATGTAAATTTCGTTGTGACATGTCGTAAAATATGTATGTAATGCATCAACATGAACAAATACCTGTCTAAAATAATGCACATCGGATACATATATAGATGTGGACAACGTCTTTGTTCAAAAGTGTGTTGCTTCTACGAATACTGTTTTTTGTTTCGATCGGGAATACATGGTAGAAAAGGAAACCTGTTACAGTTTCGGCTCCGTACAAAGGAAGTATTTCAAACGGATAGAAGTTAAAAATGTGAGCATTTTTAAGAGGAACGTATCATAAACGGAACTGCCGACGAAATTCATTGTCAAACATTGCGTTTACAGGCTATAGCTGTTATGAAAAGCATTACAATAGTGTGTTTAGTTTTACAACCAAATTGCATTTGCACATTGAAGAAAGACATTGGCAATCTTATTTTCAACTCATTTTCACAGTGCAAACACCAACAAGCAGCACCACGACGGAAGGAACAACAGTCATCACAGAGGCAACAACTACACCAGCAACGGTTAGCTTGAGCACAACGACTGAGATACCGACAACAAGCTTAACATCCAGCACGGTGTCTACTACTCAATCCACAGAGGTGCCAACAACAACGACGACGTTAATTAGCACCACATCACCAACACAAGTTCCATCAAGTACTACCACGACAGTGACAAGCACAACCTTCACAAGTCCGAACCCAACTGTAACGAGTACTGAAGCTGTGCCAACTAGCACAACCACACAGACTCCTACTACTGAAACCAATACACCAACAATAACCAGTACAACTACACAGATCCTTACAAGTACGAGTAATCCAACAACTGAGAGTACGACAACCACAATAATCACATCACCGACAACGACCTCAAGCGGAACGACAGGTATATATGCATAATTAGCATTCCTTAGGTTTTTATTTCCAGGAAATGCGGATTTAGCTTACAGTACCTTATCGAACTACCTCAAATATTAGAGCTTCGAGGAGAAGGAAGTCATGTATGTTTTGTTTCGCATGTTTCAGCACTACATCACCAACACAAGTGTTAATTTAGGAATGCTGAAGTCAAAATATTAAGACGAATATTATATGTCCCATTGCTGAAACTAATAAACGATCTGACGATCGCAACTTATAGGAAATTAATCGATGTAAGATGTACGGTATGAGCATGCTTTAAGACAGCATCACTTCTTCATACTAAGAAATAATGGTAATTTAGATGAATCCATATTCCCTTAATGGATCCTCGGGGTAAATAGGGAAACAGCTCGAAACTGTGTGTGGAATATACAATTTAAGGCATAATTGAGGAAGGTTGAAGACAAGGTATCACTTGAAAATTGTCGCTGAGGCGTTGTTAATTATTTATATATGTTTTAGAAAAGGAGTGTGAAGACGGATACGAAAATGGGCCGACATGATTTATATATTGTTTTATTAACCCTTCGATATTGATCCAAACTGTTTATATATATATATATATATATATATATATATATATATATATATATATATATATATATATATATATATATATATATAACAACAAAATGTCATTCCTGTTTGTACTTTTGCATTTCAATATCATACAACTGTAATGGTTTATGTCATAATATAATAGTCGGCGACTGTGTATTACAAACTCAAAACGTCACAAACGAAGATTGCTGCAGTTTCAATCATTCACTCTATCATCGACAGTAGGAGTGGGATTTAAAACAGTGTTATTTCTTAATACCAAATATCGGGGAGGTTAGGTGAATCAATATTATGTTTATATATTATAGTGGTACATGGGAAACAACTGTAGACTGTGAAAGAGTTTTTGTAGGAATGTTTTTTTAATGATAGGAACAAAAAACGTTACTGATCGAAAACTGTCAATTAGGAGTGGCTTATTTTTTATGTTTGAAAAGGAGTGAGAAGACGGACGAGGGAGAGCTCATACCATAATATATTCCTTTATGATACCATTGGCATTGACGCCTCAGTATCAATATTTATTGAAAAGGATCTGAGTCAGAATCTAATATGTAAATTTCGTTGTGACATGTCGTAAAATATGTATGTAATGCATCAACATGAACAAATACCTGTCTAAAATAATGCACATCGGATACATATATAGATGTGGACAACGTCTTTGTTCAAAAGTGTGTTGCTTCTACGAATACTGTTTTTTGTTTCGATCGGGAATACATGGTAGAAAAGGAAACCTGTTACAGTTTCGGCTCCGTACAAAGGAAGTATTTCAAACGGATAGAAGTTAAAAATGTGAGCATTTTTAAGAGGAACGTATCATAAACGGAACTGCCGACGAAATTCATTGTCAAACATTGCGTTTACAGGCTATAGCTGTTATGAAAAGCATTACAATAGTGTGTTTAGTTTTACAACCAAATTGCATTTGCACATTGAAGAAAGACATTGGCAATCTTATTTTCAACTCATTTTCACAGTGCAAACACCAACAAGCAGCACCACGACGGAAGGAACAACAGTCATCACAGAGGCAACAACTACACCAGCAACGGTTAGCTTGAGCACAACGACTGAGATACCGACAACAAGCTTAACATCCAGCACGGTGTCTACTACTCAATCCACAGAGGTGCCAACAACAACGACGACGTTAATTAGCACCACATCACCAACACAAGTTCCATCAAGTACTACCACGACAGTGACAAGCACAACCTTCACAAGTCCGAACCCAACTGTAACGAGTACTGAAGCTGTGCCAACTAGCACAACCACACAGACTCCTACTACTGAAACCAATACACCAACAATAACCAGTACAACTACACAGATCCTTACAAGTACGAGTAATCCAACAACTGAGAGTACGACAACCACAATAATCACATCACCGACATCGACCTCAAGCGGAACGACAGGTATATATGCATAATTAGCATTCCTTAGGTTTTTATTTCCAGGAAATGCGGATTTAGCTTACAGTACCTTATCGAACTACCTCAAATATTAGAGCTTCGAGGAGAAGGAAGTCATGTATGTTTTGTTTCGCATGTTTCAGCACTACATCACCAACACAAGTGTTAATTTAGGAATGCTGAAGTCAAAATATTAAGACGAATATTATATGTCCCATTGCTGAAACTAATAAACGATCTGACGATCGCAACTTATAGGAAATTAATCGATGTAAGATGTACGGTATGAGCATGCTTTAAGACAGCATCACTTCTTCATACTAAGAAATAATGGTAATTTAGATGAATCCATATTCCCTTAATGGATCCTCGGGGTAAATAGGGAAACAGCTCGAAACTGTGTGTGGAATATACAATTTAAGGCATAATTGAGGAAGGTTGAAGACAAGGTATCACTTGAAAATTGTCGCTGAGGCGTTGTTAATTATTTATATATGTTTTAGAAAAGGAGTGTGAAGACGGATACGAAAATGGGCCGACATGATTTATATATTGTTTTATTAACCCTTCGATATTGATCCAAACTGTTTATATATATATATATATATATATATATATATATATATATATATATATATATATATATATATATATATATATAACAACAAAATGCCATTCCTGTTTGTACTTTTGCATTTCAATATCATACAACTGTAATGGTTTATGTCATAATATAATAGTCGGCGACTGTGTATTACAAACTCAAAACGTCACAAACGAAGATTGCTGCAGTTTCAATCATTCACTCTATCATCGACAGTAGGAGTGGGATTTAAAACAGTGTTATTTCTTAATACCAAATATCGGGGAGGTTAGGTGAATCAATATTATGTTTATATATTATAGTGGTACATGGGAAACAACTGTAGACTGTGAAAGAGTTTTTGTAGGAATGTTTTTTTAATGATAGGAACAAAAAACGTTACTGATCGAAAACTGTCAATTAGGAGTGGCTTATTTTTTATGTTTGAAAAGGAGTGAGAAGACGGACGAGGGAGAGCTCATACCATAATATATTCCTTTATGATACCATTGGCATTGACGCCTCAGTATCAATATTTATTGAAAAGGATCTGAGTCAGAATCTAATATGTAAATTTCGTTGTGACATGTCGTAAAATATGTATGTAATGCATCAACATGAACAAATACCTGTCTAAAATAATGCACATCGGATACATATATAGATGTGGACAACGTCTTTGTTCAAAAGTGTGTTGCTTCTACGAATACTGTTTTTTGTTTCGATCGGGAATACATGGTAGAAAAGGAAACCTGTTACAGTTTCGGCTCCGTACAAAGGAAGTATTTCAAACGGATAGAAGTTAAAAATGTGAGCATTTTTAAGAGGAACGTATCATAAACGGAACTGCCGACGAAATTCATTGTCAAACATTGCGTTTACAGGCTATAGCTTTTATGAAAAGCATTACAATAGTGTGTTTAGTTTTACAACCAAATTGCATTTGCACATTGAAGAAAGACATTGGCAATCTTATTTTCAACTCATTTTCACAGTGCAAACACCAACAAGCAGCACCACGACGGAAGGAACAACAGTCATCACAGAGGCAACAACTACACCAGCAACGGTTAGCTTGAGCACAACGACTGAGATACCGACAACAAGCTTAACATCCAGCACGGTGTCTACTACTCAATCCACAGAGGTGCCAACAACAACGACGACGTTAATTAGCACCACATCACCAACACAAGTTCCATCAAGTACTACCACGACAGTGACAAGCACAACCTTCACAAGTCCGAACCCAACTGTAACGAGTACTGAAGCTGTGCCAACTAGCACAACCACACAGACTCCTACTACTGAAACCAATACACCAACAATAACCAGTACAACTACACAGATCCTTACAAGTACGAGTAATCCAACAACTGAGAGTACGACAACCACAATAATCACATCACCGACAACGACCTCAAGCGGAACGACAGGTATATATGCATAATTAGCATTCCTTAGGTTTTTATTTCCAGGAAATGCGGATTTAGCTTACAGTACCTTATCGAACTACCTCAAATATTAGAGCTTCGAGGAGAAGGAAGTCATGTATGTTTTGTTTCGCATGTTTCAGCACTACATCACCAACACAAGTGTTAATTTAGGAATGCTGAAGTCAAAATATTAAGACGAATATTATATGTCCCATTGCTGAAACTAATAAACGATCTGACGATCGCAACTTATAGGAAATTAATCGATGTAAGATGTACGGTATGAGCATGCTTTAAGACAGCATCACTTCTTCATACTAAGAAATAATGGTAATTTAGATGAATCCATATTCCCTTAATGGATCCTCGGGGTAAATAGGGAAACAGCTGGAAACTGTGTGTGGAATATACAATTTAAGGCATAATTGAGGAAGGTTGAAGACAAGGTATCACTTGAAAATTGTCGCTGAGGCGTTGTTAATTATTTATATATGTTTTAGAAAAGGAGTGTGAAGACGGATACGAAAATGGGCCGACATGATTTATATATTGTTTTATTAACCCTTCGATATTGATCCAAACTGTTTATATATATATATATATATATATATATATATATATATATATATAACAACAAAATGCCATTCCTGTTTGTACTTTTGCATTTCAATATCATACAACTGTAATGGTTTATGTCATAATATAATAGTCGGCGACTGTGTATTACAAACTCAAAACGTCACAAACGAAGATTGCTGCAGTTTCAATCATTCACTCTATCATCGACAGTAGGAGTGGGATTTAAAACAGTGTTATTTCTTAATACCAAATATCGGGGAGGTTAGGTGAATCAATATTATGTTTATATATTATAGTGGTACATGGGAAACAACTGTAGACTGTGAAAGAGTTTTTGTAGGAATGTTTTTTTAATGATAGGAACAAAAAACGTTACTGATCGAAAACTGTCAATTAGGAGTGGCTTATTTTTTATGTTTGAAAAGGAGTGAGAAGACGGACGAGGGAGAGCTCATACCATAATATATTCCTTTATGATACCATTGGCATTGACGCCTCAGTATCAATATTTATTGAAAAGGATCTGAGTCAGAATCTAATATGTAAATTTCGTTGTGACATGTCGTAAAATATGTATGTAATGCATCAACATGAACAAATACCTGTCTAAAATAATGCACATCGGATACATATATAGATGTGGACAACGTCTTTGTTCAAAAGTGTGTTGCTTCTACGAATACTGTTTTTTGTTTCGATCGGGAATACATGGTAGAAAAGGAAACCTGTTACAGTTTCGGCTCCGTACAAAGGAAGTATTTCAAACGGATAGAAGTTAAAAATGTGAGCATTTTTAAGAGGAACGTATCATAAACGGAACTGCCGACGAAATTCATTGTCAAACATTGCGTTTACAGGCTATAGCTGTTATGAAAAGCATTACAATAGTGTGTTTAGTTTTACAACCAAATTGCATTTGCACATTGAAGAAAGACATTGGCAATCTTATTTTCAACTCATTTTCACAGTGCAAACACCAACAAGCAGCACCACGACGGAAGGAACAACAGTCATCACAGAGGCAACAACTACACCAGCAACGGTTAGCTTGAGCACAACGACTGAGATACCGACAACAAGCTTAACATCCAGCACGGTGTCTACTACTCAATCCACAGAGGTGCCAACAACAACGACGACGTTAATTAGCACCACATCACCAACACAAGTTCCATCAAGTACTACCACGACAGTGACAAGCACAACCTTCACAAGTCCGAACCCAACTGTAACGAGTACTGAAGCTGTGCCAACTAGCACAACCACACAGACTCCTACTACTGAAACCAATACACCAACAATAACCAGTACAACTACACAGATCCTTACAAGTACGAGTAATCCAACAACTGAGAGTACGACAACCACAATAATCACATCACCGACATCGACCTCAAGCGGAACGACAGGTATATATGCATAATTAGCATTCCTTAGGTTTTTATTTCCAGGAAATGCGGATTTAGCTTACAGTACCTTATCGAACTACCTCAAATATTAGAGCTTCGAGGAGAAGGAAGTCATGTATGTTTTGTTTCGCATGTTTCAGCACTACATCACCAACACAAGTGTTAATTTAGGAATGCTGAAGTCAAAATATTAAGACGAATATTATATGTCCCATTGCTGAAACTAATAAACGATCTGACGATCGCAACTTATAGGAAATTAATCGATGTAAGATGTACGGTATGAGCATGCTTTAAGACAGCATCACTTCTTCATACTAAGAAATAATGGTAATTTAGATGAATCCATATTCCCTTAATGGATCCTCGGGGTAAATAGGGAAACAGCTCGAAACTGTGTGTGGAATATACAATTTAAGGCATAATTGAGGAAGGTTGAAGACAAGGTATCACTTGAAAATTGTCGCTGAGGCGTTGTTAATTATTTATATATGTTTTAGAAAAGGAGTGTGAAGACGGATACGAAAATGGGCCGACATGATTTATATATTGTTTTATTAACCCTTCGATATTGATCCAAACTGTTATATATATATATATATATATATATATATATATATATATATATATATATATATATATATATATATATATATAACAACAAAATGCCATTCCTGTTTGTACTTTTGCATTTCAATATCATACAACTGTAATGGTTTATGTCATAATATAATAGTCGGCGACTGTGTATTACAAACTCAAAACGTCACAAACGAAGATTGCTGCAGTTTCAATCATTCACTCTATCATCGACAGTAGGAGTGGGATTTAAAACAGTGTTATTTCTTAATACCAAATATCGGGGAGGTTAGGTGAATCAATATTATGTTTATATATTATAGTGGTACATGGGAAACAACTGTAGACTGTGAAAGAGTTTTTGTAGGAATGTTTTTTTAATGATAGGAACAAAAAACGTTACTGATCGAAAACTGTCAATTAGGAGTGGCTTATTTTTTATGTTTGAAAAGGAGTGAGAAGACGGACGAGGGAGAGCTCATACCATAATATATTCCTTTATGATACCATTGGCATTGACGCCTCAGTATCAATATTTATTGAAAAGGATCTGAGTCAGAATCTAATATGTAAATTTCGTTGTGACATGTCGTAAAATATGTATGTAATGCATCAACATGAACAAATACCTGTCTAAAATAATGCACATCGGATACATATATAGATGTGGACAACGTCTTTGTTCAAAAGTGTGTTGCTTCTACGAATACTGTTTTTTGTTTCGATCGGGAATACATGGTAGAAAAGGAAACCTGTTACAGTTTCGGCTCCGTACAAAGGAAGTATTTCAAACGGATAGAAGTTAAAAATGTGAGCATTTTTAAGAGGAACGTATCATAAACGGAACTGCCGACGAAATTCATTGTCAAACATTGCGTTTACAGGCTATAGCTGTTATGAAAAGCATTACAATAGTGTGTTTAGTTTTACAACCAAATTGCATTTGCACATTGAAGAAAGACATTGGCAATCTTATTTTCAACTCATTTTCACAGTGCAAACACCAACAAGCAGCACCACGACGGAAGGAACAACAGTCATCACAGAGGCAACAACTACACCAGCAACGGTTAGCTTGAGCACAACGACTGAGATACCGACAACAAGCTTAACATCCAGCACGGTGTCTACTACTCAATCCACAGAGGTGCCAACAACAACGACGACGTTAATTAGCACCACATCACCAACACAAGTTCCATCAAGTACTACCACGACAGTGACAAGCACAACCTTCACAAGTCCGAACCCAACTGTAACGAGTACTGAAGCTGTGCCAACTAGCACAACCACACAGACTCCTACTA
Source organism: Unio delphinus (assembly GCA_029339505.1). Lineage (NCBI taxonomy): Eukaryota > Metazoa > Mollusca > Bivalvia > Unionida > Unionidae > Unio > Unio delphinus. Next base: position 4,082,381 of record JAQISU010000154.1, on the reverse strand, counting down.
CTGAAACCAATACACCAACAATAACCAGTACAACTACACAGATCCTTACAAGTACGAGTAATCCAACAACTGAGAGTACGACAACCACAATAATCACATCACCGACAACGACCTCAAGCGGAACGACAGGTATATATGCATAATTAGCATTCCTTAGGTTTTTATTTCCAGGAAATGCGGATTTAGCTTACAGTACCTTATCGAACTACCTCAAATATTAGAGCTTCGAGGAGAAGGAAGTCATGTATGTTTTGTTTCGCATGTTTCAGCACTACATCACCAACACAAGTGTTAATTTAGGAATGCTGAAGTCAAAATATTAAGACGAATATTATATGTCCCATTGCTGAAACTAATAAACGATCTGACGATCGCAACTTATAGGAAATTAATCGATGTAAGATGTACGGTATGAGCATGCTTTAAGACAGCATCACTTCTTCATACTAAGAAATAATGGTAATTTAGATGAATCCATATTCCCTTAATGGATCCTCGGGGTAAATAGGGAAACAGCTCGAAACTGTGTGTGGAATATACAATTTAAGGCATAATTGAGGAAGGTTGAAGACAAGGTATCACTTGAAAATTGTCGCTGAGGCGTTGTTAATTATTTATATATGTTTTAGAAAAGGAGTGTGAAGACGGATACGAAAATGGGCCGACATGATTTATATATTGTTTTATTAACCCTTCGATATTGATCCAAACTGTTTATATATATATATATATATATATATATATATATATATATATATATATAACAACAAAATGCCATTCCTGTTTGTACTTTTGCATTTCAATATCATACAACTGTAATGGTTTATGTCATAATATAATAGTCGGCGACTGTGTATTACAAACTCAAAACGTCACAAACGAAGATTGCTGCAGTTTCAATCATTCACTCTATCATCGACAGTAGGAGTGGGATTTAAAACAGTGTTATTTCTTAATACCAAATATCGGGGAGGTTAGGTGAATCAATATTATGTTTATATATTATAGTGGTACATGGGAAACAACTGTAGACTGTGAAAGAGTTTTTGTAGGAATGTTTTTTTAATGATAGGAACAAAAAACGTTACTGATCGAAAACTGTCAATTAGGAGTGGCTTATTTTTTATGTTTGAAAAGGAGTGAGAAGACGGACGAGGGAGAGCTCATACCATAATATATTCCTTTATGATACCATTGGCATTGACGCCTCAGTATCAATATTTATTGAAAAGGATCTGAGTCAGAATCTAATATGTAAATTTCGTTGTGACATGTCGTAAAATATGTATGTAATGCATCAACATGAACAAATACCTGTCTAAAATAATGCACATCGGATACATATATAGATGTGGACAACGTCTTTGTTCAAAAGTGTGTTGCTTCTACGAATACTGTTTTTTGTTTCGATCGGGAATACATGGTAGAAAAGGAAACCTGTTACAGTTTCGGCTCCGTACAAAGGAAGTATTTCAAACGGATAGAAGTTAAAAATGTGAGCATTTTTAAGAGGAACGTATCATAAACGGAACTGCCGACGAAATTCATTGTCAAACATTGCGTTTACAGGCTATAGCTGTTATGAAAAGCATTACAATAGTGTGTTTAGTTTTACAACCAAATTGCATTTGCACATTGAAGAAAGACATTGGCAATCTTATTTTCAACTCATTTTCACAGTGCAAACACCAGCAAGCAGCACCACGACGGAAGGAACAACAGTCATCACAGAGGCAACAACTACACCAGCAACGGTTAGCTTGAGCACAACGACTGAGATACCGACAACAAGCTTAACATCCAGCACGGTGTCTACTACTCAATCCACAGAGGTGCCAACAACAACGACGACGTTAATTAGCACCACATCACCAACACAAGTTCCATCAAGTACTACCACGACAGTGACAAGCACAACCTTCACAAGTCCGAACCCAACTGTAACGAGTACTGAAGCTGTGCCAACTAGCACAACCACACAGACTCCTACTACTGAAACCAATACACCAACAATAACCAGTACAACTACACAGATCCTTACAAGTACGAGTAATCCAACAACTGAGAGTACGACAACCACAATAATCACATCACCGACAACGACCTCAAGCGGAACGACAGGTATATATGCATAATTAGCATTCCTTAGGTTTTTATTTCCAGGAAATGCGGATTTAGCTTACAGTACCTTATCGAACTACCTCAAATATTAGAGCTTCGAGGAGAAGGAAGTCATGTATGTTTTGTTTCGCATGTTTCAGCACTACATCACCAACACAAGTGTTAATTTAGGAATGCTGAAGTCAAAATATTAAGACGAATATTATATGTCCCATTGCTGAAACTAATAAACGATCTGACGATCGCAACTTATAGGAAATTAATCGATGTAAGATGTACGGTATGAGCATGCTTTAAGACAGCATCACTTCTTCATACTAAGAAATAATGGTAATTTAGATGAATCCATATTCCCTTAATGGATCCTCGGGGTAAATAGGGAAACAGCTCGAAACTGTGTGTGGAATATACAATTTAAGGCATAATTGAGGAAGGTTGAAGACAAGGTATCACTTGAAAATTGTCGCTGAGGCGTTGTTAATTATTTATATATGTTTTAGAAAAGGAGTGTGAAGACGGATACGAAAATGGGCCGACATGATTTATATATTGTTTTATTAACCCTTCGATATTGATCCAAACTGTTTATATATATATATATATATATATATATATATATATATATATATATATATATATATAACAACAAAATGCCATTCCTGTTTGTACTTTTGCATTTCAATATCATACAACTGTAATGGTTTATGTCATAATATAATAGTCGGCGACTGTGTATTACAAACTCAAAACGTCACAAACGAAGATTGCTGCAGTTTCAATCATTCACTCTATCATCGACAGTAGGAGTGGGATTTAAAACAGTGTTATTTCTTAATACCAAATATCGGGGAGGTTAGGTGAATCAATATTATGTTTATATATTATAGTGGTACATGGGAAACAACTGTAGACTGTGAAAGAGTTTTTGTAGGAATGTTTTTTTAATGATAGGAACAAAAAACGTTACTGATCGAAAACTGTCAATTAGGAGTGGCTTATTTTTTATGTTTGAAAAGGAGTGAGAAGACGGACGAGGGAGAGCTCATACCATAATATATTCCTTTATGATACCATTGGCATTGACGCCTCAGTATCAATATTTATTGAAAAGGATCTGAGTCAGAATCTAATATGTAAATTTCGTTGTGACATGTCGTAAAATATGTATGTAATGCATCAACATGAACAAATACCTGTCTAAAATAATGCACATCGGATACATATATAGATGTGGACAACGTCTTTGTTCAAAAGTGTGTTGCTTCTACGAATACTGTTTTTTGTTTCGATCGGGAATACATGGTAGAAAAGGAAACCTGTTACAGTTTCGGCTCCGTACAAAGGAAGTATTTCAAACGGATAGAAGTTAAAAATGTGAGCATTTTTAAGAGGAACGTATCATAAACGGAACTGCCGACGAAATTCATTGTCAAACATTGCGTTTACAGGCTATAGCTGTTATGAAAAGCATTACAATAGTGTGTTTAGTTTTACAACCAAATTGCATTTGCACATTGAAGAAAGACATTGGCAATCTTATTTTCAACTCATTTTCACAGTGCAAACACCAACAAGCAGCACCACGACGGAAGGAACAACAGTCATCACAGAGGCAACAACTACACCAGCAACGGTTAGCTTGAGCACAACGACTGAGATACCGACAACAAGCTTAACATCCAGCACGGTGTCTACTACTCAATCCACAGAGGTGCCAACAACAACGACGACGTTAATTAGCACCACATCACCAACACAAGTTCCATCAAGTACTACCACGACAGTGACAAGCACAACCTTCACAAGTCCGAACCCAACTGTAACGAGTACTGAAGCTGTGCCAACTAGCACAACCACACAGACTCCTACTACTGAAACCAATTCACCAACAATAACCAGTACAACTACACAGATCCTTACAAGTACGAGTAATCCAACAACTGAGAGTACGACAACCACAATAATCACATCACCGACAACGACCTCAAGCGGAACGACAGGTATATATGCATAATTAGCATTCCTTAGGTTTTTATTTCCAGGAAATGCGGATTTAGCTTACAGTACCTTATCGAACTACCTCAAATATTAGAGCTTCGAGGAGAAGGAAGTCATGTATGTTTTGTTTCGCATGTTTCAGCACTACATCACCAACACAAGTGTTAATTTAGGAATGCTGAAGTCAAAATATTAAGACGAATATTATATGTCCCATTGCTGAAACTAATAAACGATCTGACGATCGCAACTTATAGGAAATTAATCGATGTAAGATGTACGGTATGAGCATGCTTTAAGACAGCATCACTTCTTCATACTAAGAAATAATGGTAATTTAGATGAATCCATATTCCCTTAATGGATCCTCGGGGTAAATAGGGAAACAGCTCGAAACTGTGTGTGGAATATACAATTTAAGGCATAATTGAGGAAGGTTGAAGACAAGGTATCACTTGAAAATTGTCGCTGAGGCGTTGTTAATTATTTATATATGTTTTAGAAAAGGAGTGTGAAGACGGATACGAAAATGGGCCGACATGATTTATATATTGTTTTATTAACCCTTCGATATTGATCCAAACTGTTTATATATATATATATATATATATATATATATATATATATATATATATATATATATATATATATAACAACAAAATGCCATTCCTGTTTGTACTTTTGCATTTCAATATCATACAACTGTAATGGTTTATGTGTCATAATATAATAGTCGGCGACTGTGTATTACAAACTCAAAACGTCACAAACGAAGATTGCTGCAGTTTCAATCATTCACTCTATCATCGACAGTAGGAGTGGGATTTAAAACAGTGTTATTTCTTAATACCAAATATCGGGGAGGTTAGGTGAATCAATATTATGTTTATATATTATAGTGGTACATGGGAAACAACTGTAGACTGTGAAAGAGTTTTTGTAGGAATGTTTTTTTAATGATAGGAACAAAAAACGTTACTGATCGAAAACTGTCAATTAGGAGTGGCTTATTTTTTATGTTTGAAAAGGAGTGAGAAGACGGACGAGGGAGAGCTCATACCATAATATATTCCTTTATGATACCATTGGCATTGACGCCTCAGTATCAATATTTATTGAAAAGGATCTGAGTCAGAATCTAATATGTAAATTTCGTTGTGACATGTCGTAAAATATGTATGTAATGCATCAACATGAACAAATACCTGTCTAAAATAATGCACATCGGATACATATATAGATGTGGACAACGTCTTTGTTCAAAAGTGTGTTGCTTCTACGAATACTGTTTTTTGTTTCGATCGGGAATACATGGTAGAAAAGGAAACCTGTTACAGTTTCGGCTCCGTACAAAGGAAGTATTTCAAACGGATAGAAGTTAAAAATGTGAGCATTTTTAAGAGGAACGTATCATAAACGGAACTGCCGACGAAATTCATTGTCAAACATTGCGTTTACAGGCTATAGCTGTTATGAAAAGCATTACAATAGTGTGTTTAGTTTTACAACCAAATTGCATTTGCACATTGAAGAAAGACATTGGCAATCTTATTTTCAACTCATTTTCACAGTGCAAACACCAACAAGCAGCACCACGACGGAAGGAACAACAGTCATCACAGAGGCAACAACTACACCAGCAACGGTTAGCTTGAGCACAACGACTGAGATACCGACAACAAGCTTAACATCCAGCACGGTGTCTACTACTCAATCCACAGAGGTGCCAACAACAACGACGACGTTAATTAGCACCACATCACCAACACAAGTTCCATCAAGTACTACCACGACAGTGACAAGCACAACCTTCACAAGTCCGAACCCCACTGTAACGAGTACTGAAGCTGTGCCAACTAGCACAACCACACAGACTCCTACTACTGAAACCAATACACCAACAATAACCAGTACAACTACACAGATCCTTACAAGTACGAGTAATCCAACAACTGAGAGTACGACAACCACAATAATCACATCACCGACAACGACCTCAAGCGGAACGACAGGTATATATGCATAATTAGCATTCCTTAGGTTTTTATTTCCAGGAAATGCGGATTTAGCTTACAGTACCTTATCGAACTAACTCAAATATTAGAGCTTCGAGGAGAAGGAAGTCATGTATGTTTTGTTTCGCATGTTTCAGCACTACATCACCAACACAAGTGTTAATTTAGGAATGCTGAAGTCAAAATATTAAGACGAATATTATATGTCCCATTGCTGAAACTAATAAACGATCTGACGATCGCAACTTATAGGAAATTAATCGATGTAAGATGTACGGTATGAGCATGCTTTAAGACAGCATCACTTCTTCATACTAAGAAATAATGGTAATTTAGATGAATCCATATTCCCTTAATGGATCCTCGGGGTAAATAGGGAAACAGCTCGAAACTGTGTGTGGAATATACAATTTAAGGCATAATTGAGGAAGGTTGAAGACAAGGTATCACTTGAAAATTGTCGCTGAGGCGTTGTTAATTATTTATATATGTTTTAGAAAAGGAGTGTGAAGACGGATACGAAAATGGGCCGACATGATTTATATATTGTTTTATTAACCCTTCGATATTGATCCAAACTGTTTATATATATATATATATATATATATATATATATATAACAACAAAATGCCATTCCTGTTTGTACTTTTGCATTTCAATATCATACAACTGTAATGGTTTATGTCATAATATAATAGTCGGCGACTGTGTATTACAAACTCAAAACGTCACAAACGAAGATTGCTGCAGTTTCAATCATTCACTCTATCATCGACAGTAGGAGTGGGATTTAAAACAGTGTTATTTCTTAATACCAAATATCGGGGAGGTTAGGTGAATCAATATTATGTTTATATATTATAGTGGTACATGGGAAACAACTGTAGACTGTGAAAGAGTTTTTGTAGGAATGTTTTTTTAATGATAGGAACAAAAAACGTTACTGATCGAAAACTGTCAATTAGGAGTGGCTTATTTTTTATGTTTGAAAAGGAGTGAGAAGACGGACGAGGGAGAGCTCATACCATAATATATTCCTTTATGATACCATTGGCATTGACGCCTCAGTATCAATATTTATTGAAAAGGATCTGAGTCAGAATCTAATATGTAAATTTCGTTGTGACATGTCGTAAAATATGTATGTAATGCATCAACATGAACAAATACCTGTCTAAAATAATGCACATCGGATACATATATAGATGTGGACAACGTCTTTGTTCAAAAGTGTGTTGCTTCTACGAATACTGTTTTTTGTTTCGATCGGGAATACATGGTAGAAAAGGAAACCTGTTACAGTTTCGGCTCCGTACAAAGGAAGTATTTCAAACGGATAGAAGTTAAAAATGTGAGCATTTTTAAGAGGAACGTATCATAAACGGAACTGCCGACGAAATTCATTGTCAAACATTGCGTTTACAGGCTATAGCTGTTATGAAAAGCATTACAATAGTGTGTTTAGTTTTACAACCAAATTGCATTTGCACATTGAAGAAAGACATTGGCAATCTTATTTTCAACTCATTTTCACAGTGCAAACACCAACAAGCAGCACCACGACGGAAGGAACAACAGTCATCACAGAGGCAACAACTACACCAGCAACGGTTAGCTTGAGCACAACGACTGAGATACCGACAACAAGCTTAACATCCAGCACGGTGTCTACTACTCAATCCACAGAGGTGCCAACAACAACGACGACGTTAATTAGCACCACATCACCAACACAAGTTCCATCAAGTACTACCACGACAGTGACAAGCACAACCTTCACAAGTCCGAACCCAACTGTAACGAGTACTGAAGCTGTGCCAACTAGCACAACCACACAGACTCCTACTACTGAAACCAATTCACCAACAATAACCAGTACAACTACACAGATCCTTACAAGTACGAGTAATCCAACAACTGAGAGTACGACAACCACAATAATCACATCACCGACAACGACCTCAAGCGGAACGACAGGTATATATGCATAATTAGCATTCCTTAGGTTTTTATTTCCAGGAAATGCGGATTTAGCTTACAGTACCTTATCGAACTACCTCAAATATTAGAGCTTCGAGGAGAAGGAAGTCATGTATGTTTTGTTTCGCATGTTTCAGCACTACATCACCAACACAAGTGTTAATTTAGGAATGCTGAAGTCAAAATATTAAGACGAATATTATATGTCCCATTGCTGAAACTAATAAACGATCTGACGATCGCAACTTATAGGAAATTAATCGATGTAAGATGTACGGTATGAGCATGCTTTAAGACAGCATCACTTCTTCATACTAAGAAATAATGGTAATTTAGATGAATCCATATTCCCTTAATGGATCCTCGGGGTAAATAGGGAAACAGCTCGAAACTGTGTGTGGAATATACAATTTAAGGCATAATTGAGGAAGGTTGAAGACAAGGTATCACTTGAAAATTGTCGCTGAGGCGTTGTTAATTATTTATATATGTTTTAGAAAAGGAGTGTGAAGACGGATACGAAAATGGGCCGACATGATTTATATATTGTTTTATTAACCCTTCGATATTGATCCAAACTGTTTATATATATATATATATATATATATATATATATATATATATATATATAACAACAAAATGCCATTCCTGTTTGTACTTTTGCATTTCAATATCATACAACTGTAATGGTTTATGTCATAATATAATAGTCGGCGACTGTGTATTACAAACTCAAAACGTCACAAACGAAGATTGCTGCAGTTTCAATCATTCACTCTATCATCGACAGTAGGAGTGGGATTTAAAACAGTGTTATTTCTTAATACCAAATATCGGGGAGGTTAGGTGAATCAATATTATGTTTATATATTATAGTGGTACATGGGAAACAACTGTAGACTGTGAAAGAGTTTTTGTAGGAATGTTTTTTTAATGATAGGAACAAAAAACGTTACTGATCGAAAACTGTCAATTAGGAGTGGCTTATTTTTTATGTTTGAAAAGGAGTGAGAAGACGGACGAGGGAGAGCTCATACCATAATATATTCCTTTATGATACCATTGGCATTGACGCCTCAGTATCAATATTTATTGAAAAGGATCTGAGTCAGAATCTAATATGTAAATTTCGTTGTGACATGTCGTAAAATATGTATGTAATGCATCAACATGAACAAATACCTGTCTAAAATAATGCACATCGGATACATATATAGATGTGGACAACGTCTTTGTTCAAAAGTGTGTTGCTTCTACGAATACTGTTTTTTGTTTCGATCGGGAATACATGGTAGAAAAGGAAACCTGTTACAGTTTCGGCTCCGTACAAAGGAAGTATTTCAAACGGATAGAAGTTAAAAATGTGAGCATTTTTAAGAGGAACGTATCATAAACGGAACTGCCGACGAAATTCATTGTCAAACATTGCGTTTACAGGCTATAGCTGTTATGAAAAGCATTACAATAGTGTGTTTAGTTTTACAACCAAATTGCATTTGCACATTGAAGAAAGACATTGGCAATCTTATTTTCAACTCATTTTCACAGTGCAAACACCAACAAGCAGCACCACGACGGAAGGAACAACAGTCATCACAGAGGCAACAACTACACCAGCAACGGTTAGCTTGAGCACAACGACTGAGATACCGACAACAAGCTTAACATCCAGCACGGTGTCTACTACTCAATCCACAGAGGTGCCAACAACAACGACGACGTTAATTAGCACCACATCACCAACACAAGTTCCATCAAGTACTACCACGACAGTGACAAGCACAACCTTCACAAGTCCGAACCCAACTGTAACGAGTACTGAAGCTGTGCCAACTAGCACAACCACACAGACTCCTACTACTGAAACCAATACACCAACAATAACCAGTACAACTACACAGATCCTTACAAGTACGAGTAATCCAACAACTGAGAGTACGACAACCACAATAATCACATCACCGACAACGACCTCAAGCGGAACGACAGGTATATATGCATAATTAGCATTCCTTAGGTTTTTATTTCCAGGAAATGCGGATTTAGCTTACAGTACCTTATCGAACTACCTCAAATATTAGAGCTTCGAGGAGAAGGAAGTCATGTATGTTTTGTTTCGCATGTTTCAGCACTACATCACCAACACAAGTGTTAATTTAGGAATGCTGAAGTCAAAATATTAAGACGAATATTAATTGTCCCATTGCTGAAACTAATAAACGATCTGACGATCGCAACTTATAGGAAATTAATCGATGTAAGATGTACGGTATGAGCATGCTTTAAGACAGCATCACTTCTTCATACTAAGAAATAATGGTAATTTAGATGAATCCATATTCCCTTAATGGATCCTCGGGGTAAATAGGGAAACAGCTCGAAACTGTGTGTGGAATATACAATTTAAGGCATAATTGAGGAAGGTTGAAGACAAGGTATCACTTGAAAATTGTCGCTGAGGCGTTGTTAATTATTTATATATGTTTTAGAAAAGGAGTGTGAAGACGGATACGAAAATGGGCCGACATGATTTATATATTGTTTTATTAACCCTTCGATATTGATCCAAACTGTTTATATATATATATATATATATATATATATATATATATATATATATATATATATATATATATATATATATATATATATATATATAACAACAAAATGCCATTCCTGTTTGTACTTTTGCATTTCAATATCATACAACTGTAATGGTTTATGTCATAATATAATAGTCGGCGACTGTGTATTACAAACTCAAAACGTCACAAACGAAGATTGCTGCAGTTTCAATCATTCACTCTATCATCGACAGTAGGAGTGGGATTTAAAACAGTGTTATTTCTTAATACCAAATATCGGGGAGGTTAGGTGAATCAATATTATGTTTATATATTATAGTGGTACATGGGAAACAACTGTAGACTGTGAAAGAGTTTTTGTAGGAATGTTTTTTTAATGATAGGAACAAAAAACGTTACTGATCGAAAACTGTCAATTAGGAGTGGCTTATTTTTTATGTTTGAAAAGGAGTGAGAAGACGGACGAGGGAGAGCTCATACCATAATATATTCCTTTATGATACCATTGGCATTGACGCCTCAGTATCAATATTTATTGAAAAGGATCTGAGTCAGAATCTAATATGTAAATTTCGTTGTGACATGTCGTAAAATATGTATGTAATGCATCAACATGAACAAATACCTGTCTAAAATAATGCACATCGGATACATATATAGATGTGGACAACGTCTTTGTTCAAAAGTGTGTTGCTTCTACGAATACTGTTTTTTGTTTCGATCGGGAATACATGGTAGAAAAGGAAACCTGTTACAGTTTCGGCTCCGTACAAAGGAAGTATTTCAAACGGATAGAAGTTAAAAATGTGAGCATTTTTAAGAGGAACGTATCATAAACGGAACTGCCGACGAAATTCATTGTCAAACATTGCGTTTACAGGCTATAGCTGTTATGAAAAGCATTACAATAGTGTGTTTAGTTTTACAACCAAATTGCATTTGCACATTGAAGAAAGACATTGGCAATCTTATTTTCAACTCATTTTCACAGTGCAAACACCAACAAGCAGCACCACGACGGAAGGAACAACAGTCATCACAGAGGCAACAACTACACCAGCAACGGTTAGCTTGAGCACAACGACTGAGATACCGACAACAAGCTTAACATCCAGCACGGTGTCTACTACTCAATCCACAGAGGTGCCAACAACAACGACGACGTTAATTAGCACCACATCACCAACACAAGTTCCATCAAGTACTACCACGACAGTGACAAGCACAACCTTCACAAGTCCGAACCCAACTGTAACGAGTACTGAAGCTGTGCCAACTAGCACAACCACACAGACTCCTACTACTGAAACCAATTCACCAACAATAACCAGTACAACTACACAGATCCTTACAAGTACGAGTAATCCAACAACTGAGAGTACGACAACCACAATAATCACATCACCGACAACGACCTCAAGCGGAACGACAGGTATATATGCATAATTAGCATTCCTTAGGTTTTTATTTCCAGGAAATGCGGATTTAGCTTACAGTACCTTATCGAACTACCTCAAATATTAGAGCTTCGAGGAGAAGGAAGTCATGTATGTTTTGTTTCGCATGTTTCAGCACTACATCACCAACACAAGTGTTAATTTAGGAATGCTGAAGTCAAAATATTAAGACGAATATTATATGTCCCATTGCTGAAACTAATAAACGATCTGACGATCGCAACTTATAGGAAATTAATCGATGTAAGATGTACGGTATGAGCATGCTTTAAGACAGCATCACTTCTTCATACTAAGAAATAATGGTAATTTAGATGAATCCATATTCCCTTAATGGATCCTCGGGGTAAATAGGGAAACAGCTCGAAACTGTGTGTGGAATATACAATTTAAGGCATAATTGAGGAAGGTTGAAGACAAGGTATCACTTGAAAATTGTCGCTGAGGCGTTGTTAATTATTTATATATGTTTTAGAAAAGGAGTGTGAAGACGGATACGAAAATGGGCCGACATGATTTATATATTGTTTTATTAACCCTTCGATATTGATCCAAACTGTTTATATATATATATATATATATATATATATATATATATATATATATATATATATATATATATATATATATATATAACAACAAAATGCCATTCCTGTTTGTACTTTTGCATTTCAATATCATACAACTGTAATGGTTTATGTCATAATATAATAGTCGGCGACTGTGTATTACAAACTCAAAACGTCACAAACGAAGATTGCTGCAGTTTCAATCATTCACTCTATCATCGACAGTAGGAGTGGGATTTAAAACAGTGTTATTTCTTAATACCAAATATCGGGGAGGTTAGGTGAATCAATATTATGTTTATATATTATAGTGGTACATGGGAAACAACTGTAGACTGTGAAAGAGTTTTTGTAGGAATGTTTTTTTAATGATAGGAACAAAAAACGTTACTGATCGAAAACTGTCAATTAGGAGTGGCTTATTTTTTATGTTTGAAAAGGAGTGAGAAGACGGACGAGGGAGAGCTCATACCATAATATATTCCTTTATGATACCATTGGCATTGACGCCTCAGTATCAATATTTATTGAAAAGGATCTGAGTCAGAATCTAATATGTAAATTTCGTTGTGACATGTCGTAAAATATGTATGTAATGCATCAACATGAACAAATACCTGTCTAAAATAATGCACATCGGATACATATATAGATGTGGACAACGTCTTTGTTCAAAAGTGTGTTGCTTCTACGAATACTGTTTTTTGTTTCGATCGGGAATACATGGTAGAAAAGGAAACCTGTTACAGTTTCGGCTCCGTACAAAGGAAGTATTTCAAACGGATAGAAGTTAAAAATGTGAGCATTTTTAAGAGGAACGTATCATAAACGGAACTGCCGACGAAATTCATTGTCAAACATTGCGTTTACAGGCTATAGCTGTTATGAAAAGCATTACAATAGTGTGTTTAGTTTTACAACCAAATTGCATTTGCACATTGAAGAAAGACATTGGCAATCTTATTTTCAACTCATTTTCACAGTGCAAACACCAACAAGCAGCACCACGACGGAAGGAACAACAGTCATCACAGAGGCAACAACTACACCAGCAACGGTTAGCTTGAGCACAACGACTGAGATACCGACAACAAGCTTAACATCCAGCACGGTGTCTACTACTCAATCCACAGAGGTGCCAACAACAACGACGACGTTAATTAGCACCACATCACCAACACAAGTTCCATCAAGTACTACCACGACAGTGACAAGCACAACCTTCACAAGTCCGAACCCAACTGTAACGAGTACTGAAGCTGTGCCAACTAGCACAACCACACAGACTCCTACTACTGAAACCAATTCACCAACAATAACCAGTACAACTACACAGATCCTTACAAGTACGAGTAATCCAACAACTGAGAGTACGACAACCACAATAATCACATCACCGACAACGACCTCAAGCGGAACGACAGGTATATATGCATAATTAGCATTCCTTAGGTTTTTATTTCCAGGAAATGCGGATTTAGCTTACAGTACCTTATCGAACTACCTCAAATATTAGAGCTTCGAGGAGAAGGAAGTCATGTATGTTTTGTTTCGCATGTTTCAGCACTACATCACCAACACAAGTGTTAATTTAGGAATGCTGAAGTCAAAATATTAAGACGAATATTATATGTCCCATTGCTGAAACTAATAAACGATCTGACGATCGCAACTTATAGGAAATTAATCGATGTAAGATGTACGGTATGAGCATGCTTTAAGACAGCATCACTTCTTCATACTAAGAAATAATGGTAATTTAGATGAATCCATATTCCCTTAATGGATCCTCGGGGTAAATAGGGAAACAGCTCGAAACTGTGTGTGGAATATACAATTTAAGGCATAATTGAGGAAGGTTGAAGACAAGGTATCACTTGAAAATTGTCGCTGAGGCGTTGTTAATTATTTATATATGTTTTAGAAAAGGAGTGTGAAGACGGATACGAAAATGGGCCGACATGATTTATATATTGTTTTATTAACCCTTCGATATTGATCCAAACTGTTTATATATATATATATATATATATATATATATATAACAACAAAATGCCATTCCTGTTTGTACTTTTGCATTTCAATATCATACAACTGTAATGGTTTATGTCATAATATAATAGTCGGCGACTGTGTATTACAAACTCAAAACGTCACAAACGAAGATTGCTGCAGTTTCAATCATTCACTCTATCATCGACAGTAGGAGTGGGATTTAAAACAGTGTTATTTCTTAATACCAAATATCGGGGAGGTTAGGTGAATCAATATTATGTTTATATATTATAGTGGTACATGGGAAACAACTGTAGACTGTGAAAGAGTTTTTGTAGGAATGTTTTTTTAATGATAGGAACAAAAAACGTTACTGATCGAAAACTGTCAATTAGGAGTGGCTTATTTTTTATGTTTGAAAAGGAGTGAGAAGACGGACGAGGGAGAGCTCATACCATAATATATTCCTTTATGATACCATTGGCATTGACGCCTCAGTATCAATATTTATTGAAAAGGATCTGAGTCAGAATCTAATATGTAAATTTCGTTGTGACATGTCGTAAAATATGTATGTAATGCATCAACATGAACAAATACCTGTCTAAAATAATGCACATCGGATACATATATAGATGTGGACAACGTCTTTGTTCAAAAGTGTGTTGCTTCTACGAATACTGTTTTTTGTTTCGATCGGGAATACATGGTAGAAAAGGAAACCTGTTACAGTTTCGGCTCCGTACAAAGGAAGTATTTCAAACGGATAGAAGTTAAAAATGTGAGCATTTTTAAGAGGAACGTATCATAAACGGAACTGCCGACGAAATTCATTGTCAAACATTGCGTTTACAGGCTATAGCTGTTATGAAAAGCATTACAATAGTGTGTTTAGTTTTACAACCAAATTGCATTTGCACATTGAAGAAAGACATTGGCAATCTTATTTTCAACTCATTTTCACAGTGCAAACACCAACAAGCAGCACCACGACGGAAGGAACAACAGTCATCACAGAGGCAACAACTACACCAGCAACGGTTAGCTTGAGCACAACGACTGAGATACCGACAACAAGCTTAACATCCAGCACGGTGTCTACTACTCAATCCACAGAGGTGCCAACAACAACGACGACGTTAATTAGCACCACATCACCAACACAAGTTCCATCAAGTACTACCACGACAGTGACAAGCACAACCTTCACAAGTCCGAACCCAACTGTAACGAGTACTGAAGCTGTGCCAACTAGCACAACCACACAGACTCCTACTACTGAAACCAATTCACCAACAATAACCAGTACAACTACACAGATCCTTACAAGTACGAGTAATCCAACAACTGAGAGTACGACAACCACAATAATCACATCACCGACAACGACCTCAAGCGGAACGACAGGTATATATGCATAATTAGCATTCCTTAGGTTTTTATTTCCAGGAAATGCGGATTTAGCTTACAGTACCTTATCGAACTACCTCAAATATTAGAGCTTCGAGGAGAAGGAAGTCATGTATGTTTTGTTTCGCATGTTTCAGCACTACATCACCAACACAAGTGTTAATTTAGGAATGCTGAAGTCAAAATATTAAGACGAATATTATATGTCCCATTGCTGAAACTAATAAACGATCTGACGATCGCAACTTATAGGAAATTAATCGATGTAAGATGTACGGTATGAGCATGCTTTAAGACAGCATCACTTCTTCATACTAAGAAATAATGGTAATTTAGATGAATCCATATTCCCTTAATGGATCCTCGGGGTAAATAGGGAAACAGCTCGAAACTGTGTGTGGAATATACAATTTAAGGCATAATTGAGGAAGGTTGAAGACAAGGTATCACTTGAAAATTGTCGCTGAGGCGTTGTTAATTATTTATATATGTTTTAGAAAAGGAGTGTGAAGACGGATACGAAAATGGGCCGACATGATTTATATATTGTTTTATTAACCCTTCGATATTGATCCAAACTGTTTATATATATATATATATATATATATATATATATATATATATATATATATAACAACAAAATGCCATTCCTGTTTGTACTTTTGCATTTCAATATCATACAACTGTAATGGTTTATGTCATAATATAATAGTCGGCGACTGTGTATTACAAACTCAAAACGTCACAAACGAAGATTGCTGCAGTTTCAATCATTCACTCTATCATCGACAGTAGGAGTGGGATTTAAAACAGTGTTATTTCTTAATACCAAATATCGGGGAGGTTAGGTGAATCAATATTATGTTTATATATTATAGTGGTACATGGGAAACAACTGTAGACTGTGAAAGAGTTTTTGTAGGAATGTTTTTTTAATGATAGGAACAAAAAACGTTACTGATCGAAAACTGTCAATTAGGAGTGGCTTATTTTTTATGTTTGAAAAGGAGTGAGAAGACGGACGAGGGAGAGCTCATACCATAATATATTCCTTTATGATACCATTGGCATTGACGCCTCAGTATCAATATTTATTGAAAAGGATCTGAGTCAGAATCTAATATGTAAATTTCGTTGTGACATGTCGTAAAATATGTATGTAATGCATCAACATGAACAAATACCTGTCTAAAATAATGCACATCGGATACATATATAGATGTGGACAACGTCTTTGTTCAAAAGTGTGTTGCTTCTACGAATACTGTTTTTTGTTTCGATCGGGAATACATGGTAGAAAAGGAAACCTGTTACAGTTTCGGCTCCGTACAAAGGAAGTATTTCAAACGGATAGAAGTTAAAAATGTGAGCATTTTTAAGAGGAACGTATCATAAACGGAACTGCCGACGAAATTCATTGTCAAACATTGCGTTTACAGGCTATAGCTGTTATGAAAAGCATTACAATAGTGTGTTTAGTTTTACAACCAAATTGCATTTGCACATTGAAGAAAGACATTGGCAATCTTATTTTCAACTCATTTTCACAGTGCAAACACCAACAAGCAGCACCACGACGGAAGGAACAACAGTCATCACAGAGGCAACAACTACACCAGCAACGGTTAGCTTGAGCACAACGACTGAGATACCGACAACAAGCTTAACATCCAGCACGGTGTCTACTACTCAATCCACAGAGGTGCCAACAACAACGACGACGTTAATTAGCACCACATCACCAACACAAGTTCCATCAAGTACTACCACGACAGTGACAAGCACAACCTTCACAAGTCCGAACCCAACTGTAACGAGTACTGAAGCTGTGCCAACTAGCACAACCACACAGACTCCTACTACTGAAACCAATACACCAACAATAACCAGTACAACTACACAGATCCTTACAAGTACGAGTAATCCAACAACTGAGAGTACGACAACCACAATAATCACATCACCGACAACGACCTCAAGCGGAACGACAGGTATATATGCATAATTAGCATTCCTTAGGTTTTTATTTCCAGGAAATGCGGATTTAGCTTACAGTACCTTATCGAACTACCTCAAATATTAGAGCTTCGAGGAGAAGGAAGTCATGTATGTTTTGTTTCGCATGTTTCAGCACTACATCACCAACACAAGTGTTAATTTAGGAATGCTGAAGTCAAAATATTAAGACGAATATTAATTGTCCCATTGCTGAAACTAATAAACGATCTGACGATCGCAACTTATAGGAAATTAATCGATGTAAGATGTACGGTATGAGCATGCTTTAAGACAGCATCACTTCTTCATACTAAGAAATAATGGTAATTTAGATGAATCCATATTCCCTTAATGGATCCTCGGGGTAAATAGGGAAACAGCTCGAAACTGTGTGTGGAATATACAATTTAAGGCATAATTGAGGAAGGTTGAAGACAAGGTATCACTTGAAAATTGTCGCTGAGGCGTTGTTAATTATTTATATATGTTTTAGAAAAGGAGTGTGAAGACGGATACGAAAATGGGCCGACATGATTTATATATTGTTTTATTAACCCTTCGATATTGATCCAAACTGTTTATATATATATATATATATATATATATATATATATATATATATATATATATATATATATATATATATATATATATATAACAACAAAATGCCATTCCTGTTTGTACTTTTGCATTTCAATATCATACAACTGTAATGGTTTATGTCATAATATAATAGTCGGCGACTGTGTATTACAAACTCAAAACGTCACAAACGAAGATTGCTGCAGTTTCAATCATTCACTCTATCATCGACAGTAGGAGTGGGATTTAAAACAGTGTTATTTCTTAATACCAAATATCGGGGAGGTTAGGTGAATCAATATTATGTTTATATATTATAGTGGTACATGGGAAACAACTGTAGACTGTGAAAGAGTTTTTGTAGGAATGTTTTTTTAATGATAGGAACAAAAAACGTTACTGATCGAAAACTGTCAATTAGGAGTGGCTTATTTTTTATGTTTGAAAAGGAGTGAGAAGATGGACGAGGGAGAGCTCATACCATAATATATTCCTTTATGATACCATTGGCATTGACGCCTCAGTATCAATATTTATTGAAAAGGATCTGAGTCAGAATCTAATATGTAAATTTCGTTGTGACATGTCGTAAAATATGTATGTAATGCATCAACATGAACAAATACCTGTCTAAAATAATGCACATCGGATACATATATAGATGTGGACAACGTCTTTGTTCAAAAGTGTGTTGCTTCTACGAATACTGTTTTTTGTTTCGATCGGGAATACATGGTAGAAAAGGAAACCTGTTACAGTTTCGGCTCCGTACAAAGGAAGTATTTCAAACGGATAGAAGTTAAAAATGTGAGCATTTTTAAGAGGAACGTATCATAAACGGAACTGCCGACGAAATTCATTGTCAAACATTGCGTTTACAGGCTATAGCTGTTATGAAAAGCATTACAATAGTGTGTTTAGTTTTACAACCAAATTGCATTTGCACATTGAAGAAAGACATTGGCAATCTTATTTTCAACTCATTTTCACAGTGCAAACACCAACAAGCAGCACCACGACGGAAGGAACAACAGTCATCACAGAGGCAACAACTACACCAGCAACGGTTAGCTTGAGCACAACGACTGAGATACCGACAACAAGCTTAACATCCAGCACGGTGTCTACTACTCAATCCACAGAGGTGCCAACAACAACGACGACGTTAATTAGCACCACATCACCAACACAAGTTCCATCAAGTACTACCACGACAGTGACAAGCACAACCTTCACAAGTCCGAACCCAACTGTAACGAGTACTGAAGCTGTGCCAACTAGCACAACCACACAGACTCCTACTACTGAAACCAATACACCAACAATAACCAGTACAACTACACAGATCCTTACAAGTACGAGTAATCCAACAACTGAGAGTACGACAACCACAATAATCACATCACCGACAACGATCTCAAGCGGAACGACAGGTATATATGCATAATTAGCATTCCTTAGGTTTTTATTTCCAGGAAATGCGGATTTAGCTTACAGTACCTTATCGAACTACCTCAAATATTAGAGCTTCGAGGAGAAGGAAGTCATGTATGTTTTGTTTCGCATGTTTCAGCACTACATCACCAACACAAGTGTTAATTTAGGAATGCTGAAGTCAAAATATTAAGACGAATATTATATGTCCCATTGCTGAAACTAATAAACGATCTGACGATCGCAACTTATAGGAAATTAATCGATGTAAGATGTACGGTATGAGCCTGCTTTAAGACAGCATCACTTCTTCATACTAAGAAATAATGGTAATTTAGATGAATCCATATTCCCTTAATGGATCCTCGGGGTAAATAGGGAAACAGCTCGAAACTGTGTGTGGAATATACAATTTAAGGCATAATTGAGGAAGGTTGAAGACAAGGTATCACTTGAAAATTGTCGCTGAGGCGTTGTTAATTATTTATATATGTTTTAGAAAAGGAGTGTGAAGACGGATACGAAAATGGGCCGACATGATTTATATATTGTTTTATTAACCCTTCGATATTGATCCAAACTGTTTATATATATATATATATATATATATATATATATATATATATATATATATATATATATATATATATAAACAACAAAATGCCATTCCTGTTTGTACTTTTGCATTTCAATATCATACAACTGTAATGGTTTATGTCATAATATAATAGTCGGCGACAGTGTATTACAAACTCAAAACGTCACAAACGAAGATTGCTGCAGTTTCAATCATTCACTCTATCATCGACAGTAGGAGTGGGATTTAAAACAGTGTTATTTCTTAATACCAAATATCGGGGAGGTTAGGTGAATCAATATTATGTTTATATATTATAGTGGTACATGGGAAACAACTGTAGACTGTGAAAGAGTTTTTGTAGGAATGTTTTTTTAATGATAGGAACAAAAAACGTTACTGATCGAAAACTGTCAATTAGGAGTGGCTTATTTTTTATGTTTGAAAAGGAGTGAGAAGACGGACGAGGGAGAGCTCATACCATAATATATTCCTTTATGATACCATTGGCATTGACGCCTCAGTATCAATATTTATTGAAAAGGATCTGAGTCAGAATCTAATATGTAAATTTCGTTGTGACATGTCGTAAAATATGTATGTAATGCATCAACATGAACAAATACCTGTCTAAAATAATGCACATCGGATACATATATAGATGTGGACAACGTCTTTGTTCAAAAGTGTGTTGCTTCTACGAATACTGTTTTTTGTTTCGATCGGGAATACATGGTAGAAAAGGAAACCTGTTACAGTTTCGGCTCCGTACAAAGGAAGTATTTCAAACGGATAGAAGTTAAAAATGTGAGCATTTTTAAGAGGAACGTATCATAAACGGAACTGCCGACGAAATTCATTGTCAAACATTGCGTTTACAGGCTATAGCTGTTATGAAAAGCATTACAATAGTGTGTTTAGTTTTACAACCAAATTGCATTTGCACATTGAAGAAAGACATTGGCAATCTTATTTTCAACTCATTTTCACAGTGCAAACACCAACAAGCAGCACCACGACGGAAGGAACAACAGTCATCACAGAGGCAACAACTACACCAGCAACGGTTAGCTTGAGCACAACGACTGAGATACCGACAACAAGCTTAACATCCAGCACGGTGTCTACTACTCAATCCACAGAGGTGCCAACAACAACGACGACGTTAATTAGCACCACATCACCAACACAAGTTCCATCAAGTACTACCACGACAGTGACAAGCACAACCTTCACAAGTCCGAACCCAACTGTAACGAGTACTGAAGCTGTGCCAACTAGCACAACCACACAGACTCCTACTACTGAAACCAATTCACCAACAATAACCAGTACAACTACACAGATCCTTACAAGTACGAGTAATCCAACAACTGAGAGTACGACAACCACAATAATCACATCACCGACAACGACCTCAAGCGGAACGACAGGTATATATGCATAATTAGCATTCCTTAGGTTTTTATTTCCAGGAAATGCGGATTTAGCTTACAGTACCTTATCGAACTACCTCAAATATTAGAGCTTCGAGGAGAAGGAAGTCATGTATGTTTTGTTTCGCATGTTTCAGCACTACATCACCAACACAAGTGTTAATTTAGGAATGCTGAAGTCAAAATATTAAGACGAATATTATATGTCCCATTGCTGAAACTAATAAACGATCTGACGATCGCAACTTATAGGAAATTAATCGATGTAAGATGTACGGTATGAGCATGCTTTAAGACAGCATCACTTCTTCATACTAAGAAATAATGGTAATTTAGATGAATCCATATTCCCTTAATGGATCCTCGGGGTAAATAGGGAAACAGCTCGAAACTGTGTGTGGAATATACAATTTAAGGCATAATTGAGGAAGGTTGAAGACAAGGTATCACTTGAAAATTGTCGCTGAGGCGTTGTTAATTATTTATATATGTTTTAGAAAAGGAGTGTGAAGACGGATACGAAAATGGGCCGACATGATTTATATATTGTTTTATTAACCCTTCGATATTGATCCAAACTGTTTATATATATATATATATATATATATATATATATATATATATATATATATATAACAACAAAATGCCATTCCTGTTTGTACTTTTGCATTTCAATATCATACAACTGTAATGGTTTATGTCATAATATAATAGTCGGCGACTGTGTATTACAAACTCAAAACGTCACAAACGAAGATTGCTGCAGTTTCAATCATTCACTCTATCATCGACAGTAGGAGTGGGATTTAAAACAGTGTTATTTCTTAATACCAAATATCGGGGAGGTTAGGTGAATCAATATTATGTTTATATATTATAGTGGTACATGGGAAACAACTGTAGACTGTGAAAGAGTTTTTGTAGGAATGTTTTTTTAATGATAGGAACAAAAAACGTTACTGTTCGAAAACTGTCAATTAGGAGTGGCTTATTTTTTATGTTTGAAAAGGAGTGAGAAGACGGACGAGGGAGAGCTCATACCATAATATATTCCTTTATGATACCATTGGCATTGACGCCTCAGTATCAATATTTATTGAAAAGGATCTGAGTCAGAATCTAATATGTAAATTTCGTTGTGACATGTCGTAAAATATGTATGTAATGCATCAACATGAACAAATACCTGTCTAAAATAATGCACATCGGATACATATATAGATGTGGACAACGTCTTTGTTCAAAAGTGTGTTGCTTCTACGAATACTGTTTTTTGTTTCGATCGGGAATACATGGTAGAAAAGGAAACCTGTTACAGTTTCGGCTCCGTACAAAGGAAGTATTTCAAACGGATAGAAGTTAAAAATGTGAGCATTTTTAAGAGGAACGTATCATAAACGGAACTGCCGACGAAATTCATTGTCAAACATTGCGTTTACAGGCTATAGCTGTTATGAAAAGCATTACAATAGTGTGTTTAGTTTTACAACCAAATTGCATTTGCACATTGAAGAAAGACATTGGCAATCTTATTTTCAACTCATTTTCACAGTGCAAACACCAACAAGCAGCACCACGACGGAAGGAACAACAGTCATCACAGAGGCAACAACTACACCAGCAACGGTTAGCTTGAGCACAACGACTGAGATACCGACAACAAGCTTAACATCCAGCACGGTGTCTACTACTCAATCCACAGAGGTGCCAACAACAACGACGACGTTAATTAGCACCACATCACCAACACAAGTTCCATCAAGTACTACCACGACAGTGACAAGCACAACCTTCACAAGTCCGAACCCAACTGTAACGAGTACTGAAGCTGTGCCAACTAGCACAACCACACAGACTCCTACTACTGAAACCAATACACCAACAATAACCAGTACAACTACACAGATCCTTACAAGTACGAGTAATCCAACAACTGAGAGTACGACAACCACAATAATCACATCACCGACAACGACCTCAAGCGGAACGACAGGTATATATGCATAATTAGCATTCCTTAGGTTTTTATTTCCAGGAAATGCGGATTTAGCTTACAGTACCTTATCAAACTACCTCAAATATTAGAGCTTCGAGGAGAAGGAAGTCATGTATGTTTTGTTTCGCATGTTTCAGCACTACATCACCAACACAAGTGTTAATTTAGGAATGCTGAAGTCAAAATATTAAGACGAATATTATATGTCCCATTGCTGAAACTAATAAACGATCTGACGATCGCAACTTATAGGAAATTAATCGATGTAAGATGTACGGTATGAGCATGCTTTAAGACAGCATCACTTCTTCATACTAAGAAATAATGGTAATTTAGATGAATCCATATTCCCTTAATGGATCCTCGGGGTAAATAGGGAAACAGCTCGAAACTGTGTGTGGAATATACAATTTAAGGCATAATTGAGGAAGGTTGAAGACAAGGTATCACTTGAAAATTGTCGCTGAGGCGTTGTTAATTATTTATATATGTTTTAGAAAAGGAGTGTGAAGACGGATACGAAAATGGGCCGACATGATTTATATATTGTTTTATTAACCCTTCGATATTGATCCAAACTGTTTATATATATATATATATATATATATATATATATATATATATATATATAAACAACAAAATGCCATTCCTGTTTGTACTTTTGCATTTCAATATCATACAACTGTAATGGTTTATGTCATAATATAATAGTCGGCGACTGTGTATTACAAACTCAAAACGTCACAAACGAAGATTGCTGCAGTTTCAATCATTCACTCTATCATCGACAGTAGGAGTGGGATTTAAAACAGTGTTATTTCTTAATACCAAATATCGGGGAGGTTAGGTGAATCAATATTATGTTTATATATTATAGTGGTACATGGGAAACAACTGTAGACTGTGAAAGAGTTTTTGTAGGAATGTTTTTTTAATGATAGGAACAAAAAACGTTACTGATCGAAAACTGTCAATTAGGAGTGGCTTATTTTTTATGTTTGAAAAGGAGTGAGAAGACGGACGAGGGAGAGCTCATACCATAATATATTCCTTTATGATACCATTGGCATTGACGCCTCAGTATCAATATTTATTGAAAAGGATCTGAGTCAGAATCTAATATGTAAATTTCGTTGTGACATGTCGTAAAATATGTATGTAATGCATCAACATGAACAAATACCTGTCTAAAATAATGCACATCGGATACATATATAGATGTGGACAACGTCTTTGTTCAAAAGTGTGTTGCTTCTACGAATACTGTTTTTTGTTTCGATCGGGAATACATGGTAGAAAAGGAAACCTGTTACAGTTTCGGCTCCGTACAAAGGAAGTATTTCAAACGGATAGAAGTTAAAAATGTGAGCATTTTTAAGAGGAACGTATCATAAACGGAACTGCCGACGAAATTCATTGTCAAACATTGCGTTTACAGGCTATAGCTGTTATGAAAAGCATTACAATAGTGTGTTTAGTTTTACAACCAAATTGCATTTGCACATTGAAGAAAGACATTGGCAATCTTATTTTCAACTCATTTTCACAGTGCAAACACCAACAAGCAGCACCACGACGGAAGGAACAACAGTCATCACAGAGGCAACAACTACACCAGCAACGGTTAGCTTGAGCACAACGACTGAGATACCGACAACAAGCTTAACATCCAGCACGGTGTCTACTACTCAATCCACAGAGGTGCCAACAACAACGACGACGTTAATTAGCACCACATCACCAACACAAGTTCCATCAAGTACTACCACGACAGTGACAAGCACAACCTTCACAAGTCCGAACCCAACTGTAACGAGTACTGAAGCTGTGCCAACTAGCACAACCACACAGACTCCTACTACTGAAACCAATTCACCAACAATAACCAGTACAACTACACAGATCCTTACAAGTACGAGTAATCCAACAACTGAGAGTACGACAACCACAATAATCACATCACCGACAACGACCTCAAGCGGAACGACAGGTATATATGCATAATTAGCATTCCTTAGGTTTTTATTTCCAGGAAATGCGGATTTAGCTTACAGTACCTTATCGAACTACCTCAAATATTAGAGCTTCGAGGAGAAGGAAGTCATGTATGTTTTGTTTCGCATGTTTCAGCACTACATCACCAACACAAGTGTTAATTTAGGAATGCTGAAGTCAAAATATTAAGACGAATATTATATGTCCCATTGCTGAAACTAATAAACGATCTGACGATCGCAACTTATAGGAAATTAATCGATGTAAGATGTACGGTATGAGCATGCTTTAAGACAGCATCACTTCTTCATACTAAGAAATAATGGTAATTTAGATGAATCCATATTCCCTTAATGGATCCTCGGGGTAAATAGGGAAACAGCTCGAAACTGTGTGTGGAATATACAATTTAAGGCATAATTGAGGAAGGTTGAAGACAAGGTATCACTTGAAAATTGTCGCTGAGGCGTTGTTAATTATTTATATATGTTTTAGAAAAGGAGTGTGAAGACGGATACGAAAATGGGCCGACATGATTTATATATTGTTTTATTAACCCTTCGATATTGATCCAAACTGTTTATATATATATATATATATATATATATATATATATATATATATATATATATAACAACAAAATGCCATTCCTGTTTGTACTTTTGCATTTCAATATCATACAACTGTAATGGTTTATGTCATAATATAATAGTCGGCGACTGTGTATTACAAACTCAAAACGTCACAAACGAAGATTGCTGCAGTTTCAATCATTCACTCTATCATCGACAGTAGGAGTGGGATTTAAAACAGTGTTATTTCTTAATACCAAATATCGGGGAGGTTAGGTGAATCAATATTATGTTTATATATTATAGTGGTACATGGGAAACAACTGTAGACTGTGAAAGAGTTTTTGTAGGAATGTTTTTTTAATGATAGGAACAAAAAACGTTACTGTTCGAAAACTGTCAATTAGGAGTGGCTTATTTTTTATGTTTGAAAAGGAGTGAGAAGACGGACGAGGGAGAGCTCATACCATAATATATTCCTTTATGATACCATTGGCATTGACGCCTCAGTATCAATATTTATTGAAAAGGATCTGAGTCAGAATCTAATATGTAAATTTCGTTGTGACATGTCGTAAAATATGTATGTAATGCATCAACATGAACAAATACCTGTCTAAAATAATGCACATCGGATACATATATAGATGTGGACAACGTCTTTGTTCAAAAGTGTGTTGCTTCTACGAATACTGTTTTTTGTTTCGATCGGGAATACATGGTAGAAAAGGAAACCTGTTACAGTTTCGGCTCCGTACAAAGGAAGTATTTCAAACGGATAGAAGTTAAAAATGTGAGCATTTTTAAGAGGAACGTATCATAAACGGAACTGCCGACGAAATTCATTGTCAAACATTGCGTTTACAGGCTATAGCTGTTATGAAAAGCATTACAATAGTGTGTTTAGTTTTACAACCAAATTGCATTTGCACATTGAAGAAAGACATTGGCAATCTTATTTTCAACTCATTTTCACAGTGCAAACACCAACAAGCAGCACCACGACGGAAGGAACAACAGTCATCACAGAGGCAACAACTACACCAGCAACGGTTAGCTTGAGCACAACGACTGAGATACCGACAACAAGCTTAACATCCAGCACGGTGTCTACTACTCAATCCACAGAGGTGCCAACAACAACGACGACGTTAATTAGCACCACATCACCAACACAAGTTCCATCAAGTACTACCACGACAGTGACAAGCACAACCTTCACAAGTCCGAACCCAACTGTAACGAGTACTGAAGCTGTGCCAACTAGCACAACCACACAGACTCCTACTACTGAAACCAATACACCAACAATAACCAGTACAACTACACAGATCCTTACAAGTACGAGTAATCCAACAACTGAGAGTACGACAACCACAATAATCACATCACCGACAACGACCTCAAGCGGAACGACAGGTATATATGCATAATTAGCATTCCTTAGGTTTTTATTTCCAGGAAATGCGGATTTAGCTTACAGTACCTTATCAAACTACCTCAAATATTAGAGCTTCGAGGAGAAGGAAGTCATGTATGTTTTGTTTCGCATGTTTCAGCACTACATCACCAACACAAGTGTTAATTTAGGAATGCTGAAGTCAAAATATTAAGACGAATATTATATGTCCCATTGCTGAAACTAATAAACGATCTGACGATCGCAACTTATAGGAAATTAATCGATGTAAGATGTACGGTATGAGCATGCTTTAAGACAGCATCACTTCTTCATACTAAGAAATAATGGTAATTTAGATGAATCCATATTCCCTTAATGGATCCTCGGGGTAAATAGGGAAACAGCTCGAAACTGTGTGTGGAATATACAATTTAAGGCATAATTGAGGAAGGTTGAAGACAAGGTATCACTTGAAAATTGTCGCTGAGGCGTTGTTAATTATTTATATATGTTTTAGAAAAGGAGTGTGAAGACGGATACGAAAATGGGCCGACATGATTTATATATTGTTTTATTAACCCTTCGATATTGATCCAAACTGTTATATATATATATATATATATATATATATATATATATATATATATATATATATATATATATATATATATATATATATAACAACAAAATGCCATTCCTGTTTGTACTTTTGCATTTCAATATCATACAACTGTAATGGCTTATGTCATAATATAATAGTCGGCGACTGTGTATTACAAACTCAAAACGTCACAAACGAAGATTGCTGCAGTTTCAATCATTCACTCTATCATCGACAGTAGGAGTGGGATTTAAAACAGTGTTATTTCTTAATACCAAATATCGGGGAGGTTAGGTGAATCAATATTATGTTTATATATTATAGTGGTACATGGGAAACAACTGTAGACTGTGAAAGAGTTTTTGTAGGAATGTTTTTTTAATGATAGGAACAAAAAACGTTACTGTTCGAAAACTGTCAATTAGGAGTGGCTTATTTTTTATGTTTGAAAAGGAGTGAGAAGACGGACGAGGGAGAGCTCATACCATAATATATTCCTTTATGATACCATTGGCATTGACGCCTCAGTATCAATATTTATTGAAAAGGATCTGAGTCAGAATCTAATATGTAAATTTCGTTGTGACATGTCGTAAAATATGTATGTAATGCATCAACATGAACAAATACCTGTCTAAAATAATGCACATCGGATACATATATAGATGTGGACAACGTCTTTGTTCAAAAGTGTGTTGCTTCTACGAATACTGTTTTTTGTTTCGATCGGGAATACATGGTAGAAAAGGAAACCTGTTACAGTTTCGGCTCCGTACAAAGGAAGTATTTCAAACGGATAGAAGTTAAAAATGTGAGCATTTTTAAGAGGAACGTATCATAAACGGAACTGCCGACGAAATTCATTGTCAAACATTGCGTTTACAGGCTATAGCTGTTATGAAAAGCATTACAATAGTGTGTTTAGTTTTACAACCAAATTGCATTTGCACATTGAAGAAAGACATTGGCAATCTTATTTTCAACTCATTTTCACAGTGCAAACACCAACAAGCAGCACCACGACGGAAGGAACAACAGTCATCACAGAGGCAACAACTACACCAGCAACGGTTAGCTTGAGCACAACGACTGAGATACCGACAACAAGCTTAACATCCAGCACGGTGTCTACTACTCAATCCACAGAGGTGCCAACAACAACGACGACGTTAATTAGCACCACATCACCAACACAAGTTCCATCAAGTACTACCACGACAGTGACAAGCACAACCTTCACAAGTCCGAACCCAACTGTAACGAGTACTGAAGCTGTGCCAACTAGCACAACCACACAGACTCCTACTACTGAAACCAATACACCAACAATAACCAGTACAACTACACAGATCCTTACAAGTACGAGTAATCCAACAACTGAGAGTACGACAACCACAATAATCACATCACCGACAACGACCTCAAGCGGAACGACAGGTATATATGCATAATTAGCATTCCTTAGGTTTTTATTTCCAGGAAATGCGGATTTAGCTTACAGTACCTTATCAAACTACCTCAAATATTAGAGCTTCGAGGAGAAGGAAGTCATGTATGTTTTGTTTCGCATGTTTCAGCACTACATCACCAACACAAGTGTTAATTTAGGAATGCTGAAGTCAAAATATTAAGACGAATATTATATGTCCCATTGCTGAAACTAATAAACGATCTGACGATCGCAACTTATAGGAAATTAATCGATGTAAGATGTACGGTATGAGCATGCTTTAAGACAGCATCACTTCTTCATACTAAGAAATAATGGTAATTTAGATGAATCCATATTCCCTTAATGGATCCTCGGGGTAAATAGGGAAACAGCTCGAAACTGTGTGTGGAATATACAATTTAAGGCATAATTGAGGAAGGTTGAAGACAAGGTATCACTTGAAAATTGTCGCTGAGGCGTTGTTAATTATTTATATATGTTTTAGAAAAGGAGTGTGAAGACGGATACGAAAATGGGCCGACATGATTTATATATTGTTTTATTAACCCTTCGATATTGATCCAAACTGTTTATATATATATATATATATATATATATATATATATATATATATATATATATATATATATATATATAACAACAAAATGCCATTCCTGTTTGTACTTTTGCATTTCAATATCATACAACTGTAATGGTTTATGTCATAATATAATAGTCGGCGACTGTGTATTACAAACTCAAAACGTCACAAACGAAGATTGCTGCAGTTTCAATCATTCACTCTATCATCGACAGTAGGAGTGGGATTTAAAACAGTGTTATTTCTTAATACCAAATATCGGGGAGGTTAGGTGAATCAATATTATGTTTATATATTATAGTGGTACATGGGAAACAACTGTAGACTGTGAAAGAGTTTTTGTAGGAATGTTTTTTTAATGATAGGAACAAAAAACGTTACTGATCGAAAACTGTCAATTAGGAGTGGCTTATTTTTTATGTTTGAAAAGGAGTGAGAAGACGGACGAGGGAGAGCTCATACCATAATATATTCCTTTATGATACCATTGGCATTGACGCCTCAGTATCAATATTTATTGAAAAGGATCTGAGTCAGAATCTAATATGTAAATTTCGTTGTGACATGTCGTAAAATATGTATGTAATGCATCAACATGAACAAATACCTGTCTAAAATAATGCACATCGGATACATATATAGATGTGGACAACGTCTTTGTTCAAAAGTGTGTTGCTTCTACGAATACTGTTTTTTGTTTCGATCGGGAATACATGGTAGAAAAGGAAACCTGTTACAGTTTCGGCTCCGTACAAAGGAAGTATTTCAAACGGATAGAAGTTAAAAATGTGAGCATTTTTAAGAGGAACGTATCATAAACGGAACTGCCGACGAAATTCATTGTCAAACATTGCGTTTACAGGCTATAGCTGTTATGAAAAGCATTACAATAGTGTGTTTAGTTTTACAACAAAATTGCATTTGCACATTGAAGAAAGACATTGGCAATCTTATTTTCAACTCATTTTCACAGTGCAAACACCAACAAGCAGCACCACGACGGAAGGAACAACAGTCATCACAGAGGCAACAACTACACCAGCAACGGTTAGCTTGAGCACAACGACTGAGATACCGACAACAAGCTTAACATCCAGCACGGTGTCTACTACTCAATCCACAGAGGTGCCAACAACAACGACGACGTTAATTAGCACCACATCACCAACACAAGTTCCATCAAGTACTACCACGACAGTGACAAGCACAACCTTCACAAGTCCGAACCCAACTGTAACGAGTACTGAAGCTGTGCCAACTAGCACAACCACACAGACTCCTACTACTGAAACCAATACACCAACAATAACCAGTACAACTACACAGATCCTTACAAGTACGAGTAATCCAACAACTGAGAGTACGACAACCACAATAATCACATCACCGACAACGACCTCAAGCGGAACGACAGGTATATATGCATAATTAGCATTCCTTAGGTTTTTATTTCCAGGAAATGCGGATTTAGCTTACAGTACCTTATCGAACTACCTCAAATATTAGAGCTTCGAGGAGAAGGAAGTCATGTATGTTTTGTTTCGCATGTTTCAGCACTACATCACCAACACAAGTGTTAATTTAGGAATGCTGAAGTCAAAATATTAAGACGAATATTATATGTCCCATTGCTGAAACTAATAAACGATCTGACGATCGCAACTTATAGGAAATTAATCGATGTAAGATGTACGGTATGAGCATGCTTTAAGACAGCATCACTTCTTCATACTAAGAAATAATGGTAATTTAGATGAATCCATATTCCCTTAATGGATCCTCGGGGTAAATAGGGAAACAGCTCGAAACTGTGTGTGGAATATACAATTTAAGGCATAATTGAGGAAGGTTGAAGACAAGGTATCACTTGAAAATTGTCGCTGAGGCGTTGTTAATTATTTATATATGTTTTAGAAAAGGAGTGTGAAGACGGATACGAAAATGGGCCGACATGATTTATATATTGTTTTATTAACCCTTCGATATTGATCCAAACTGTTTATATATATATATATATATATATATATATATATATATATATATATATAAACAACAAAATGCCATTCCTGTTTGTACTTTTGCATTTCAATATCATACAACTGTAATGGTTTATGTCATAATATAATAGTCGGCGACTGTGTATTACAAACTCAAAACGTCACAAACGAAGATTGCTGCAGTTTCAATCATTCACTCTATCATCGACAGTAGGAGTGGGATTTAAAACAGTGTTATTTCTTAATACCAAATATCGGGGAGGTTAGGTGAATCAATATTATGTTTATATATTATAGTGGTACATGGGAAACAACTGTAGACTGTGAAAGAGTTTTTGTAGGAATGTTTTTTTAATGATAGGAACAAAAAACGTTACTGATCGAAAACTGTCAATTAGGAGTGGCTTATTTTTTATGTTTGAAAAGGAGTGAGAAGACGGACGAGGGAGAGCTCATACCATAATATATTCCTTTATGATACCATTGGCATTGACGCCTCAGTATCAATATTTATTGAAAAGGATCTGAGTCAGAATCTAATATGTAAATTTCGTTGTGACATGTCGTAAAATATGTATGTAATGCATCAACATGAACAAATACCTGTCTAAAATAATGCACATCGGATACATATATAGATGTGGACAACGTCTTTGTTCAAAAGTGTGTTGCTTCTACGAATACTGTTTTTTGTTTCGATCGGGAATACATGGTAGAAAAGGAAACCTGTTACAGTTTCGGCTCCGTACAAAGGAAGTATTTCAAACGGATAGAAGTTAAAAATGTGAGCATTTTTAAGAGGAACGTATCATAAACGGAACTGCCGACGAAATTCATTGTCAAACATTGCGTTTACAGGCTATAGCTGTTATGAAAAGCATTACAATAGTGTGTTTAGTTTTACAACCAAATTGCATTTGCACATTGAAGAAAGACATTGGCAATCTTATTTTCAACTCATTTTCACAGTGCAAACACCAACAAGCAGCACCACGACGGAAGGAACAACAGTCATCACAGAGGCAACAACTACACCAGCAACGGTTAGCTTGAGCACAACGACTGAGATACCGACAACAAGCTTAACATCCAGCACGGTGTCTACTACTCAATCCACAGAGGTGCCAACAACAACGACGACGTTAATTAGCACCACATCACCAACACAAGTTCCATCAAGTACTACCACGACAGTGACAAGCACAACCTTCACAAGTCCGAACCCAACTGTAACGAGTACTGAAGCTGTGCCAACTAGCACAACCACACAGACTCCTACTACTGAAACCAATTCACCAACAATAACCAGTACAACTACACAGATCCTTACAAGTACGAGTAATCCAACAACTGAGAGTACGACAACCACAATAATCACATCACCGACAACGACCTCAAGCGGAACGACAGGTATATATGCATAATTAGCATTCCTTAGGTTTTTATTTCCAGGAAATGCGGATTTAGCTTACAGTACCTTATCGAACTACCTCAAATATTAGAGCTTCGAGGAGAAGGAAGTCATGTATGTTTTGTTTCGCATGTTTCAGCACTACATCACCAACACAAGTGTTAATTTAGGAATGCTGAAGTCAAAATATTAAGACGAATATTATATGTCCCATTGCTGAAACTAATAAACGATCTGACGATCGCAACTTATAGGAAATTAATCGATGTAAGATGTACGGTATGAGCATGCTTTAAGACAGCATCACTTCTTCATACTAAGAAATAATGGTAATTTAGATGAATCCATATTCCCTTAATGGATCCTCGGGGTAAATAGGGAAACAGCTCGAAACTGTGTGTGGAATATACAATTTAAGGCATAATTGAGGAAGGTTGAAGACAAGGTATCACTTGAAAATTGTCGCTGAGGCGTTGTTAATTATTTATATATGTTTTAGAAAAGGAGTGTGAAGACGGATACGAAAATGGGCCGACATGATTTATATATTGTTTTATTAACCCTTCGATATTGATCCAAACTGTTTATATATATATATATATATATATATATATATATATATATATATATATATATATATATATATATAACAACAAAATGCCATTCCTGTTTGTACTTTTGCATTTCAATATCATACAACTGTAATGGTTTATGTCATAATATAATAGTCGGCGACTGTGTATTACAAACTCAAAACGTCACAAACGAAGATTGCTGCAGTTTCAATCATTCACTCTATCATCGACAGTAGGAGTGGGATTTAAAACAGTGTTATTTCTTAATACCAAATATCCGGGAGGTTAGGTGAATCAATATTATGTTTATATATTATAGTGGTACATGGGAAACAACTGTAGACTGTGAAAGAGTTTTTGTAGGAATGTTTTTTTAATGATAGGAACAAAAAACGTTACTGATCGAAAACTGTCAATTAGGAGTGGCTTATTTTTTATGTTTGAAAAGGAGTGAGAAGACGGACGAGGGAGAGCTCATACCATAATATATTCCTTTATGATACCATTGGCATTGACGCCTCAGTATCAATATTTATTGAAAAGGATCTGAGTCAGAATCTAATATGTAAATTTCGTTGTGACATGTCGTAAAATATGTATGTAATGCATCAACATGAACAAATACCTGTCTAAAATAATGCACATCGGATACATATATAGATGTGGACAACGTCTTTGTTCAAAAGTGTGTTGCTTCTACGAATACTGTTTTTTGTTTCGATCGGGAATACATGGTAGAAAAGGAAACCTGTTACAGTTTCGGCTCCGTACAAAGGAAGTATTTCAAACGGATAGAAGTTAAAAATGTGAGCATTTTTAAGAGGAACGTATCATAAACGGAACTGCCGACGAAATTCATTGTCAAACATTGCGTTTACAGGCTATAGCTGTTATGAAAAGCATTACAATAGTGTGTTTAGTTTTACAACCAAATTGCATTTGCACATTGAAGAAAGACATTGGCAATCTTATTTTCAACTCATTTTCACAGTGCAAACACCAACAAGCAGCACCACGACGGAAGGAACAACAGTCATCACAGAGGCAACAACTACACCAGCAACGGTTAGCTTGAGCACAACGACTGAGATACCGACAACAAGCTTAACATCCAGCACGGTGTCTACTACTCAATCCACAGAGGTGCCAACAACAACGACGACGTTAATTAGCACCACATCACCAACACAAGTTCCATCAAGTACTACCACGACAGTGACAAGCACAACCTTCACAAGTCCGAACCCAACTGTAACGAGTACTGAAGCTGTGCCAACTAGCACAACCACACAGACTCCTACTACTGAAACCAATACACCAACAATAACCAGTACAACTACACAGATCCTTACAAGTACGAGTAATCCAACAACTGAGAGTACGACAACCACAATAATCACATCACCGACAACGACCTCAAGCGGAACGACAGGTATATATGCATAATTAGCATTCCTTAGGTTTTTATTTCCAGGAAATGCGGATTTAGCTTACAGTACCTTATCGAACTACCTCAAATATTAGAGCTTCGAGGAGAAGGAAGTCATGTATGTTTTGTTTCGCATGTTTCAGCACTACATCACCAACACAAGTGTTAATTTAGGAATGCTGAAGTCAAAATATTAAGACGAATATTATATGTCCCATTGCTGAAACTAATAAACGATCTGACGATCGCAACTTATAGGAAATTAATCGATGTAAGATGTACGGTATGAGCATGCTTTAAGACAGCATCACTTCTTCATACTAAGAAATAATGGTAATTTAGATGAATCCATATTCCCTTAATGGATCCTCGGGGTAAATAGGGAAACAGCTCGAAACTGTGTGTGGAATATACAATTTAAGGCATAATTGAGGAAGGTTGAAGACAAGGTATCACTTGAAAATTGTCGCTGAGGCGTTGTTAATTATTTATATATGTTTTAGAAAAGGAGTGTGAAGACGGATACGAAAATGGGCCGACATGATTTATATATTGTTTTATTAACCCTTCGATATTGATCCAAACTGTTTATATATATATATATATATATATATATATATATATATATATATATATATATATATATATATATATATAACAACAAAATGCCATTCCTGTTTGTACTTTTGCATTTCAATATCATACAACTGTAATGGTTTATGTCATAATATAATAGTCGGCGACTGTGTATTACAAACTCAAAACGTCACAAACGAAGATTGCTGCAGTTTCAATCATTCACTCTATCATCGACAGTAGGAGTGGGATTTAAAACAGTGTTATTTCTTAATACCAAATATCGGGGAGGTTAGGTGAATCAATATTATGTTTATATATTATAGTGGTACATGGGAAACAACTGTAGACTGTGAAAGAGTTTTTGTAGGAATGTTTTTTTAATGATAGGAACAAAAAACGTTACTGATCGAAAACTGTCAATTAGGAGTGGCTTATTTTTTATGTTTGAAAAGGAGTGAGAAGACGGACGAGGGAGAGCTCATACCATAATATATTCCTTTATGATACCATTGGCATTGACGCCTCAGTATCAATATTTATTGAAAAGGATCTGAGTCAGAATCTAATATGTAAATTTCGTTGTGACATGTCGTAAAATATGTATGTAATGCATCAACATGAACAAATACCTGTCTAAAATAATGCACATCGGATACATATATAGATGTGGACAACGTCTTTGTTCAAAAGTGTGTTGCTTCTACGAATACTGTTTTTTGTTTCGATCGGGAATACATGGTAGAAAAGGAAACCTGTTACAGTTTCGGCTCCGTACAAAGGAAGTATTTCAAACGGATAGAAGTTAAAAATGTGAGCATTTTTAAGAGGAACGTATCATAAACGGAACTGCCGACGAAATTCATTGTCAAACATTGCGTTTACAGGCTATAGCTGTTATGAAAAGCATTACAATAGTGTGTTTAGTTTTACAACCAAATTGCATTTGCACATTGAAGAAAGACATTGGCAATCTTATTTTCAACTCATTTTCACAGTGCAAACACCAACAAGCAGCACCACGACGGAAGGAACAACAGTCATCACAGAGGCAACAACTACACCAGCAACGGTTAGCTTGAGCACAACGACTGAGATACCGACAACAAGCTTAACATCCAGCACGGTGTCTACTACTCAATCCACAGAGGTGCCAACAACAACGACGACGTTAATTAGCACCACATCACCAACACAAGTTCCATCAAGTACTACCACGACAGTGACAAGCACAACCTTCACAAGTCCGAACCCAACTGTAACGAGTACTGAAGCTGTGCCAACTAGCACAACCACACAGACTCCTACTACTGAAACCAATACACCAACAATAACCAGTACAACTACACAGATCCTTACAAGTACGAGTAATCCAACAACTGAGAGTACGACAACCACAATAATCACATCACCGACAACGACCTCAAGCGGAACGACAGGTATATATGCATAATTAGCATTCCTTAGGTTTTTATTTCCAGGAAATGCGGATTTAGCTTACAGTACCTTATCGAACTACCTCAAATATTAGAGCTTCGAGGAGAAGGAAGTCATGTATGTTTTGTTTCGCATGTTTCAGCACTACATCACCAACACAAGTGTTAATTTAGGAATGCTGAAGTCAAAATATTAAGACGAATATTATATGTCCCATTGCTGAAACTAATAAACGATCTGACGATCGCAACTTATAGGAAATTAATCGATGTAAGATGTACGGTATGAGCATGCTTTAAGACAGCATCACTTCTTCATACTAAGAAATAATGGTAATTTAGATGAATCCATATTCCCTTAATGGATCCTCGGGGTAAATAGGGAAACAGCTCGAAACTGTGTGTGGAATATACAATTTAAGGCATAATTGAGGAAGGTTGAAGACAAGGTATCACTTGAAAATTGTCGCTGAGGCGTTGTTAATTATTTATATATGTTTTAGAAAAGGAGTGTGAAGACGGATACGAAAATGGGCCGACATGATTTATATATTGTTTTATTAACCCTTCGATATTGATCCAAACTGATATATATATATATATATATATATATATATATATATATATATATATATATATATATATATATATATATATATATATATAACAACAAAATGCCATTCCTGTTTGTACTTTTGCATTTCAATATCATACAACTGTAATGGTTTATGTCATAATATAATAGTCGGCGACTGTGTATTACAAACTCAAAACGTCACAAACGAAGATTGCTGCAGTTTCAATCATTCACTCTATCATCGACAGTAGGAGTGGGATTTAAAACAGTGTTATTTCTTAATACCAAATATCGGGGAGGTTAGGTGAATCAATATTATGTTTATATATTATAGTGGTACATGGGAAACAACTGTAGACTGTGAAAGAGTTTTTGTAGGAATGTTTTTTTAATGATAGGAACAAAAAACGTTACTGATCGAAAACTGTCAATTAGGAGTGGCTTATTTTTTATGTTTGAAAAGGAGTGAGAAGACGGACGAGGGAGAGCTCATACCATAATATATTCCTTTATGATACCATTGGCATTGACGCCTCAGTATCAATATTTATTGAAAAGGATCTGAGTCAGAATCTAATATGTAAATTTCGTTGTGACATGTCGTAAAATATGTATGTAATGCATCAACATGAACAAATACCTGTCTAAAATAATGCACATCGGATACATATATAGATGTGGACAACGTCTTTGTTCAAAAGTGTGTTGCTTCTACGAATACTGTTTTTTGTTTCGATCGGGAATACATGGTAGAAAAGGAGACCTGTTACAGTTTCGGCTCCTTACAAAGGAAGTATTTCAAACGGATAGAAGTTAAAAATGTGAGCATTTTTAAGAGGAACGTATCATAAACGGAACTGCCGACGAAATTCATTGTCAAACATTGCGTTTACAGGCTATAGCTGTTATGAAAAGCATTACAATAGTGTGTTTAGTTTTACAACCAAATTGCATTTGCACATTGAAGAAAGACATTGGCAATCTTATTTTCAACTCATTTTCACAGTGCAAACACCAACAAGCAGCACCACGACGGAAGGAACAACAGTCATCACAGAGGCAACAACTACACCAGCAACGGTTAGCTTGAGCACAACGACTGAGATACCGACAACAAGCTTAACATCCAGCACGGTGTCTACTACTCAATCCACAGAGGTGCCAACAACAACGACGACGTTAATTAGCACCACATCACCAACACAAGTTCCATCAAGTACTACCACGACAGTGACAAGCACAACCTTCACAAGTCCGAACCCAACTGTAACGAGTACTGAAGCTGTGCCAACTAGCACAACCACACAGACTCCTACTACTGAAACCAATACACCAACAATAACCAGTACAACTACACAGATCCTTACAAGTACGAGTAATCCAACAACTGAGAGTACGACAACCACAATAATCACATCACCGACAACGACCTCAAGCGGAACGACAGGTATATATGCATAATTAGCATTCCTTAGGTTTTTATTTCCAGGAAATGCGGATTTAGCTTACAGTACCTTATCGAACTACCTCAAATATTAGAGCTTCGAGGAGAAGGAAGTCATGTATGTTTTGTTTCGCATGTTTCAGCACTACATCACCAACACAAGTGTTAATTTAGGAATGCTGAAGTCAAAATATTAAGACGAATATTATATGTCCCATTGCTGAAACTAATAAACGATCTGACGATCGCAACTTATAGGAAATTAATCGATGTAAGATGTACGGTATGAGCATGCTTTAAGACAGCATCACTTCTTCATACTAAGAAATAATGGTAATTTAGATGAATCCATATTCCCTTAATGGATCCTCGGGGTAAATAGGGAAACAGCTCGAAACTGTGTGTGGAATATACAATTTAAGGCATAATTGAGGAAGGTTGAAGACAAGGTATCACTTGAAAATTGTCGCTGAGGCGTTGTTAATTATTTATATATGTTTTAGAAAAGGAGTGTGAAGACGGATACGAAAATGGGCCGACATGATTTATATATTGTTTTATTAACCCTTCGATATTGATCCAAACTGTTTATATATATATATATATATATATATATATATATATATATATATATATATATATATATATATATATATATATATAACAACAAAATGCCATTCCTGTTTGTACTTTTGCATTTCAATATCATACAACTGTAATGGTTTATGTCATAATATAATAGTCGGCGACTGTGTATTACAAACTCAAAACGTCACAAACGAAGATTGCTGCAGTTTCAATCATTCACTCTATCATCGACAGTAGGAGTGGGATTTAAAACAGTGTTATTTCTTAATACCAAATATCGGGGAGGTTAGGTGAATCAATATTATGTTTATATATTATAGTGGTACATGGGAAACAACTGTAGACTGTGAAAGAGTTTTTGTAGGAATGTTTTTTTAATGATAGGAACAAAAAACGTTACTGATCGAAAACTGTCAATTAGGAGTGGCTTATTTTTTATGTTTGAAAAGGAGTGAGAAGACGGACGAGGGAGAGCTCATACCATAATATATTCCTTTATGATACCATTGGCATTGACGCCTCAGTATCAATATTTATTGAAAAGGATCTGAGTCAGAATCTAATATGTAAATTTCGTTGTGACATGTCGTAAAATATGTATGTAATGCATCAACATGAACAAATACCTGTCTAAAATAATGCACATCGGATACATATATAGATGTGGACAACGTCTTTGTTCAAAAGTGTGTTGCTTCTACGAATACTGTTTTTTGTTTCGATCGGGAATACATGGTAGAAAAGGAAACCTGTTACAGTTTCGGCTCCGTACAAAGGAAGTATTTCAAACGGATAGAAGTTAAAAATGTGAGCATTTTTAAGAGGAACGTATCATAAACGGAACTGCCGACGAAATTCATTGTCAAACATTGCGTTTACAGGCTATAGCTGTTATGAAAAGCATTACAATAGTGTGTTTAGTTTTACAACCAAATTGCATTTGCACATTGAAGAAAGACATTGGCAATCTTATTTTCAACTCATTTTCACAGTGCAAACACCAACAAGCAGCACCACGACGGAAGGAACAACAGTCATCACAGAGGCAACAACTACACCAGCAACGGTTAGCTTGAGCACAACGACTGAGATACCGACAACAAGCTTAACATCCAGCACGGTGTCTACTACTCAATCCACAGAGGTGCCAACAACAACGACGACGTTAATTAGCACCACATCACCAACACAAGTTCCATCAAGTACTACCACGACAGTGACAAGCACAACCTTCACAAGTCCGAACCCAACTGTAACGAGTACTGAAGCTGTGCCAACTAGCACAACCACACAGACTCCTACTACTGAAACCAATACACCAACAATAATCAGTACAACTACACAGATCCTTACAAGTACGAGTAATCCAACAACTGAGAGTACGACAACCACAATAATCACATCACCGACAACGACCTCAAGCGGAACGACAGGTATATATGCATAATTAGCATTCCTTAGGTTTTTATTTCCAGGAAATGCGGATTTAGCTTACAGTACCTTATCGAACTACCTCAAATATTAGAGCTTCGAGGAGAAGGAAGTCATGTATGTTTTGTTTCGCATGTTTCAGCACTACATCACCAACACAAGTGTTAATTTAGGAATGCTGAAGTCAAAATATTAAGACGAATATTATATGTCCCATTGCTGAAACTAATAAACGATCTGACGATCGCAACTTATAGGAAATTAATCGATGTAAGATGTACGGTATGAGCATGCTTTAAGACAGCATCACTTCTTCATACTAAGAAATAATGGTAATTTAGATGAATCCATATTCCCTTAATGGATCCTCGGGGTAAATAGGGAAACAGCTCGAAACTGTGTGTGGAATATACAATTTAAGGCATAATTGAGGAAGGTTGAAGACAAGGTATCACTTGAAAATTGTCGCTGAGGCGTTGTTAATTATTTATATATGTTTTAGAAAAGGAGTGTGAAGACGGATACGAAAATGGGCCGACATGATTTATATATTGTTTTATTAACCCTTCGATATTGATCCAAACTGTTTATATATATATATATATATATATATATATATATATATATATATATATATATATATATATATATATAACAACAAAATGTCATTCCTGTTTGTACTTTTGCATTTCAATATCATACAACTGTAATGGTTTATGTCATAATATAATAGTCGGCGACTGTGTATTACAAACTCAAAACGTCACAAACGAAGATTGCTGCAGTTTCAATCATTCACTCTATCATCGACAGTAGGAGTGGGATTTAAAACAGTGTTATTTCTTAATACCAAATATCGGGGAGGTTAGGTGAATCAATATTATGTTTATATATTATAGTGGTACATGGGAAACAACTGTAGACTGTGAAAGAGTTTTTGTAGGAATGTTTTTTTAATGATAGGAACAAAAAACGTTACTGATCGAAAACTGTCAATTAGGA
Source organism: Unio delphinus (assembly GCA_029339505.1). Taxonomy (NCBI): domain Eukaryota; kingdom Metazoa; phylum Mollusca; class Bivalvia; order Unionida; family Unionidae; genus Unio; species Unio delphinus. The sequence goes on along the minus strand of JAQISU010000154.1, from coordinate 4,039,159 downwards.
GTGGCTTATTTTTTATGTTTGAAAAGGAGTGAGAAGACGGACGAGGGAGAGCTCATACCATAATATATTCCTTTATGATACCATTGGCATTGACGCCTCAGTATCAATATTTATTGAAAAGGATCTGAGTCAGAATCTAATATGTAAATTTCGTTGTGACATGTCGTAAAATATGTATGTAATGCATCAACATGAACAAATACCTGTCTAAAATAATGCACATCGGATACATATATAGATGTGGACAACGTCTTTGTTCAAAAGTGTGTTGCTTCTACGAATACTGTTTTTTGTTTCGATCGGGAATACATGGTAGAAAAGGAAACCTGTTACAGTTTCGGCTCCGTACAAAGGAAGTATTTCAAACGGATAGAAGTTAAAAATGTGAGCATTTTTAAGAGGAACGTATCATAAACGGAACTGCCGACGAAATTCATTGTCAAACATTGCGTTTACAGGCTATAGCTGTTATGAAAAGCATTACAATAGTGTGTTTAGTTTTACAACCAAATTGCATTTGCACATTGAAGAAAGACATTGGCAATCTTATTTTCAACTCATTTTCACAGTGCAAACACCAACAAGCAGCACCACGACGGAAGGAACAACAGTCATCACAGAGGCAACAACTACACCAGCAACGGTTAGCTTGAGCACAACGACTGAGATACCGACAACAAGCTTAACATCCAGCACGGTGTCTACTACTCAATCCACAGAGGTGCCAACAACAACGACGACGTTAATTAGCACCACATCACCAACACAAGTTCCATCAAGTACTACCACGACAGTGACAAGCACAACCTTCACAAGTCCGAACCCAACTGTAACGAGTACTGAAGCTGTGCCAACTAGCACAACCACACAGACTCCTACTACTGAAACCAATACACCAACAATAACCAGTACAACTACACAGATCCTTACAAGTACGAGTAATCCAACAACTGAGAGTACGACAACCACAATAATCACATCACCGACAACGACCTCAAGCGGAACGACAGGTATATATGCATAATTAGCATTCCTTAGGTTTTTATTTCCAGGAAATGCGGATTTAGCTTACAGTACCTTATCGAACTACCTCAAATATTAGAGCTTCGAGGAGAAGGAAGTCATGTATGTTTTGTTTCGCATGTTTCAGCACTACATCACCAACACAAGTGTTAATTTAGGAATGCTGAAGTCAAAATATTAAGACGAATATTATATGTCCCATTGCTGAAACTAATAAACGATCTGACGATCGCAACTTATAGGAAATTAATCGATGTAAGATGTACGGTATGAGCATGCTTTAAGACAGCATCACTTCTTCATACTAAGAAATAATGGTAATTTAGATGAATCCATATTCCCTTAATGGATCCTCGGGGTAAATAGGGAAACAGCTCGAAACTGTGTGTGGAATATACAATTTAAGGCATAATTGAGGAAGGTTGAAGACAAGGTATCACTTGAAAATTGTCGCTGAGGCGTTGTTAATTATTTATATATGTTTTAGAAAAGGAGTGTGAAGACGGATACGAAAATGGGCCGACATGATTTATATATTGTTTTATTAACCCTTCGATATTGATCCAAACTGTTTATATATATATATATATATATATATATATATATATATATATATATATATATATATATATATATATATATATATATATATATATATATATATATATAACAACAAAATGCCATTCCTGTTTGTACTTTTGCATTTCAATATCATACAACTGTAATGGTTTATGTCATAATATAATAGTCGGCGACTGTGTATTACAAACTCAAAACGTCACAAACGAAGATTGCTGCAGTTTCAATCATTCACTCTATCATCGACAGTAGGAGTGGGATTTAAAACAGTGTTATTTCTTAATACCAAATATCGGGGAGGTTAGGTGAATCAATATTATGTTTATATATTATAGTGGTACATGGGAAACAACTGTAGACTGTGAAAGAGTTTTTGTAGGAATGTTTTTTTAATGATAGGAACAAAAAACGTTACTGATCGAAAACTGTCAATTAGGAGTGGCTTATTTTTTATGTTTGAAAAGGAGTGAGAAGACGGACGAGGGAGAGCTCATACCATAATATATTCCTTTATGATACCATTGGCATTGACGCCTCAGTATCAATATTTATTGAAAAGGATCTGAGTCAGAATCTAATATGTAAATTTCGTTGTGACATGTCGTAAAATATGTATGTAATGCATCAACATGAACAAATACCTGTCTAAAATAATGCACATCGGATACATATATAGATGTGGACAACGTCTTTGTTCAAAAGTGTGTTGCTTCTACGAATACTGTTTTTTGTTTCGATCGGGAATACATGGTAGAAAAGGAGACCTGTTACAGTTTCGGCTCCTTACAAAGGAAGTATTTCAAACGGATAGAAGTTAAAAATGTGAGCATTTTTAAGAGGAACGTATCATAAACGGAACTGCCGACGAAATTCATTGTCAAACATTGCGTTTACAGGCTATAGCTGTTATGAAAAGCATTACAATAGTGTGTTTAGTTTTACAACCAAATTGCATTTGCACATTGAAGAAAGACATTGGCAATCTTATTTTCAACTCATTTTCACAGTGCAAACACCAACAAGCAGCACCACGACGGAAGGAACAACAGTCATCACAGAGGCAACAACTACACCAGCAACGGTTAGCTTGAGCACAACGACTGAGATACCGACAACAAGCTTAACATCCAGCACGGTGTCTACTACTCAATCCACAGAGGTGCCAACAACAACGACGACGTTAATTAGCACCACATCACCAACACAAGTTCCATCAAGTACTACCACGACAGTGACAAGCACAACCTTCACAAGTCCGAACCCAACTGTAACGAGTACTGAAGCTGTGCCAACTAGCACAACCACACAGACTCCTACTACTGAAACCAATACACCAACAATAACCAGTACAACTACACAGATCCTTACAAGTACGAGTAATCCAACAACTGAGAGTACGACAACCACAATAATCACATCACCGACAACGACCTCAAGCGGAACGACAGGTATATATGCATAATTAGCATTCCTTAGGTTTTTATTTCCAGGAAATGCGGATTTAGCTTACAGTACCTTATCGAACTACCTCAAATATTAGAGCTTCGAGGAGAAGGAAGTCATGTATGTTTTGTTTCGCATGTTTCAGCACTACATCACCAACACAAGTGTTAATTTAGGAATGCTGAAGTCAAAATATTAAGACGAATATTATATGTCCCATTGCTGAAACTAATAAACGATCTGACGATCGCAACTTATAGGAAATTAATCGATGTAAGATGTACGGTATGAGCATGCTTTAAGACAGCATCACTTCTTCATACTAAGAAATAATGGTAATTTAGATGAATCCATATTCCCTTAATGGATCCTCGGGGTAAATAGGGAAACAGCTCGAAACTGTGTGTGGAATATACAATTTAAGGCATAATTGAGGAAGGTTGAAGACAAGGTATCACTTGAAAATTGTCGCTGAGGCGTTGTTAATTATTTATATATGTTTTAGAAAAGGAGTGTGAAGACGGATACGAAAATGGGCCGACATGATTTATATATTGTTTTATTAACCCTTCGATATTGATCCAAACTGTTTATATATATATATATATATATATATATATATATATATATATATATATATATATATAACAACAAAATGCCATTCCTGTTTGTACTTTTGCATTTCAATATCATACAACTGTAATGGTTTATGTCATAATATAATAGTCGGCGACTGTGTATTACAAACTCAAAACGTCACAAACGAAGATTGCTGCAGTTTCAATCATTCACTCTATCATCGACAGTAGGAGTGGGATTTAAAACAGTGTTATTTCTTAATACCAAATATCGGGGAGGTTAGGTGAATCAATATTATGTTTATATATTATAGTGGTACATGGGAAACAACTGTAGACTGTGAAAGAGTTTTTGTAGGAATGTTTTTTTAATGATAGGAACAAAAAACGTTACTGATCGAAAACTGTCAATTAGGAGTGGCTTATTTTTTATGTTTGAAAAGGAGTGAGAAGACGGACGAGGGAGAGCTCATACCATAATATATTCCTTTATGATACCATTGGCATTGACGCCTCAGTATCAATATTTATTGAAAAGGATCTGAGTCAGAATCTAATATGTAAATTTCGTTGTGACATGTCGTAAAATATGTATGTAATGCATCAACATGAACAAATACCTGTCTAAAATAATGCACATCGGATACATATATAGATGTGGACAACGTCTTTGTTCAAAAGTGTGTTGCTTCTACGAATACTGTTTTTTGTTTCGATCGGGAATACATGGTAGAAAAGGAAACCTGTTACAGTTTCGGCTCCGTACAAAGGAAGTATTTCAAACGGATAGAAGTTAAAAATGTGAGCATTTTTAAGAGGAACGTATCATAAACGGAACTGCCGACGAAATTCATTGTCAAACATTGCGTTTACAGGCTATAGCTGTTATGAAAAGCATTACAATAGTGTGTTTAGTTTTACAACCAAATTGCATTTGCACATTGAAGAAAGACATTGGCAATCTTATTTTCAACTCATTTTCACAGTGCAAACACCAACAAGCAGCACCACGACGGAAGGAACAACAGTCATCACAGAGGCAACAACTACACCAGCAACGGTTAGCTTGAGCACAACGACTGAGATACCGACAACAAGCTTAACATCCAGCACGGTGTCTACTACTCAATCCACAGAGGTGCCAACAACAACGACGACGTTAATTAGCACCACATCACCAACACAAGTTCCATCAAGTACTACCACGACAGTGACAAGCACAACCTTCACAAGTCCGAACCCAACTGTAACGAGTACTGAAGCTGTGCCAACTAGCACAACCACACAGACTCCTACTACTGAAACCAATACACCAACAATAACCAGTACAACTACACAGATCCTTACAAGTACGAGTAATCCAACAACTGAGAGTACGACAACCACAATAATCACATCACCGACAACGACCTCAAGCGGAACGACAGGTATATATGCATAATTAGCATTCCTTAGGTTTTTATTTCCAGGAAATGCGGATTTAGCTTACAGTACCTTATCGAACTACCTCAAATATTAGAGCTTCGAGGAGAAGGAAGTCATGTATGTTTTGTTTCGCATGTTTCAGCACTACATCACCAACACAAGTGTTAATTTAGGAATGCTGAAGTCAAAATATTAAGACGAATATTATATGTCCCATTGCTGAAACTAATAAACGATCTGACGATCGCAACTTATAGGAAATTAATCGATGTAAGATGTACGGTATGAGCATGCTTTAAGACAGCATCACTTCTTCATACTAAGAAATAATGGTAATTTAGATGAATCCATATTCCCTTAATGGATCCTCGGGGTAAATAGGGAAACAGCTCGAAACTGTGTGTGGAATATACAATTTAAGGCATAATTGAGGAAGGTTGAAGACAAGGTATCACTTGAAAATTGTCGCTGAGGCGTTGTTAATTATTTATATATGTTTTAGAAAAGGAGTGTGAAGACGGATACGAAAATGGGCCGACATGATTTATATATTGTTTTATTAACCCTTCGATATTGATCCAAACTGTTTATATATATATATATATATATATATATATATATATATATATATATATATATATATATATATATATATAACAACAAAATGTCATTCCTGTTTGTACTTTTGCATTTCAATATCATACAACTGTAATGGTTTATGTCATAATATAATAGTCGGCGACTGTGTATTACAAACTCAAAACGTCACAAACGAAGATTGCTGCAGTTTCAATCATTCACTCTATCATCGACAGTAGGAGTGGGATTTAAAACAGTGTTATTTCTTAATACCAAATATCGGGGAGGTTAGGTGAATCAATATTATGTTTATATATTATAGTGGTACATGGGAAACAACTGTAGACTGTGAAAGAGTTTTTGTAGGAATGTTTTTTTAATGATAGGAACAAAAAACGTTACTGATCGAAAACTGTCAATTAGGAGTGGCTTATTTTTTATGTTTGAAAAGGAGTGAGAAGACGGACGAGGGAGAGCTCATACCATAATATATTCCTTTATGATACCATTGGCATTGACGCCTCAGTATCAATATTTATTGAAAAGGATCTGAGTCAGAATCTAATATGTAAATTTCGTTGTGACATGTCGTAAAATATGTATGTAATGCATCAACATGAACAAATACCTGTCTAAAATAATGCACATCGGATACATATATAGATGTGGACAACGTCTTTGTTCAAAAGTGTGTTGCTTCTACGAATACTGTTTTTTGTTTCGATCGGGAATACATGGTAGAAAAGGAAACCTGTTACAGTTTCGGCTCCGTACAAAGGAAGTATTTCAAACGGATAGAAGTTAAAAATGTGAGCATTTTTAAGAGGAACGTATCATAAACGGAACTGCCGACGAAATTCATTGTCAAACATTGCGTTTACAGGCTATAGCTGTTATGAAAAGCATTACAATAGTGTGTTTAGTTTTACAACCAAATTGCATTTGCACATTGAAGAAAGACATTGGCAATCTTATTTTCAACTCATTTTCACAGTGCAAACACCAACAAGCAGCACCACGACGGAAGGAACAACAGTCATCACAGAGGCAACAACTACACCAGCAACGGTTAGCTTGAGCACAACGACTGAGATACCGACAACAAGCTTAACATCCAGCACGGTGTCTACTACTCAATCCACAGAGGTGCCAACAACAACGACGACGTTAATTAGCACCACATCACCAACACAAGTTCCATCAAGTACTACCACGACAGTGACAAGCACAACCTTCACAAGTCCGAACCCAACTGTAACGAGTACTGAAGCTGTGCCAACTAGCACAACCACACAGACTCCTACTACTGAAACCAATACACCAACAATAACCAGTACAACTACACAGATCCTTACAAGTACGAGTAATCCAACAACTGAGAGTACGACAACCACAATAATCACATCACCGACAACGACCTCAAGCGGAACGACAGGTATATATGCATAATTAGCATTCCTTAGGTTTTTATTTCCAGGAAATGCGGATTTAGCTTACAGTACCTTATCGAACTACCTCAAATATTAGAGCTTCGAGGAGAAGGAAGTCATGTATGTTTTGTTTCGCATGTTTCAGCACTACATCACCAACACAAGTGTTAATTTAGGAATGCTGAAGTCAAAATATTAAGACGAATATTATATGTCCCATTGCTGAAACTAATAAACGATCTGACGATCGCAACTTATAGGAAATTAATCGATGTAAGATGTACGGTATGAGCATGCTTTAAGACAGCATCACTTCTTCATACTAAGAAATAATGGTAATTTAGATGAATCCATATTCCCTTAATGGATCCTCGGGGTAAATAGGGAAACAGCTCGAAACTGTGTGTGGAATATACAATTTAAGGCATAATTGAGGAAGGTTGAAGACAAGGTATCACTTGAAAATTGTCGCTGAGGCGTTGTTAATTATTTATATATGTTTTAGAAAAGGAGTGTGAAGACGGATACGAAAATGGGCCGACATGATTTATATATTGTTTTATTAACCCTTCGATATTGATCCAAACTGTTTATATATATATATATATATATATATATATATATATATATATATATATATATATATATATATATATATATATATATATATATATATATAACAACAAAATGCCATTCCTGTTTGTACTTTTGCATTTCAATATCATACAACTGTAATGGTTTATGTCATAATATAATAGTCGGCGACTGTGTATTACAAACTCAAAACGTCACAAACGAAGATTGCTGCAGTTTCAATCATTCACTCTATCATCGACAGTAGGAGTGGGATTTAAAACAGTGTTATTTCTTAATACCAAATATCGGGGAGGTTAGGTGAATCAATATTATGTTTATATATTATAGTGGTACATGGGAAACAACTGTAGACTGTGAAAGAGTTTTTGTAGGAATGTTTTTTTAATGATAGGAACAAAAAACGTTACTGATCGAAAACTGTCAATTAGGAGTGGCTTATTTTTTATGTTTGAAAAGGAGTGAGAAGACGGACGAGGGAGAGCTCATACCATAATATATTCCTTTATGATACCATTGGCATTGACGCCTCAGTATCAATATTTATTGAAAAGGATCTGAGTCAGAATCTAATATGTAAATTTCGTTGTGACATGTCGTAAAATATGTATGTAATGCATCAACATGAACAAATACCTGTCTAAAATAATGCACATCGGATACATATATAGATGTGGACAACGTCTTTGTTCAAAAGTGTGTTGCTTCTACGAATACTGTTTTTTGTTTCGATCGGGAATACATGGTAGAAAAGGAGACCTGTTACAGTTTCGGCTCCTTACAAAGGAAGTATTTCAAACGGATAGAAGTTAAAAATGTGAGCATTTTTAAGAGGAACGTATCATAAACGGAACTGCCGACGAAATTCATTGTCAAACATTGCGTTTACAGGCTATAGCTGTTATGAAAAGCATTACAATAGTGTGTTTAGTTTTACAACCAAATTGCATTTGCACATTGAAGAAAGACATTGGCAATCTTATTTTCAACTCATTTTCACAGTGCAAACACCAACAAGCAGCACCACGACGGAAGGAACAACAGTCATCACAGAGGCAACAACTACACCAGCAACGGTTAGCTTGAGCACAACGACTGAGATACCGACAACAAGCTTAACATCCAGCACGGTGTCTACTACTCAATCCACAGAGGTGCCAACAACAACGACGACGTTAATTAGCACCACATCACCAACACAAGTTCCATCAAGTACTACCACGACAGTGACAAGCACAACCTTCACAAGTCCGAACCCAACTGTAACGAGTACTGAAGCTGTGCCAACTAGCACAACCACACAGACTCCTACTACTGAAACCAATACACCAACAATAACCAGTACAACTACACAGATCCTTACAAGTACGAGTAATCCAACAACTGAGAGTACGACAACCACAATAATCACATCACCGACAACGACCTCAAGCGGAACGACAGGTATATATGCATAATTAGCATTCCTTAGGTTTTTATTTCCAGGAAATGCGGATTTAGCTTACAGTACCTTATCGAACTACCTCAAATATTAGAGCTTCGAGGAGAAGGAAGTCATGTATGTTTTGTTTCGCATGTTTCAGCACTACATCACCAACACAAGTGTTAATTTAGGAATGCTGAAGTCAAAATATTAAGACGAATATTATATGTCCCATTGCTGAAACTAATAAACGATCTGACGATCGCAACTTATAGGAAATTAATCGATGTAAGATGTACGGTATGAGCATGCTTTAAGACAGCATCACTTCTTCATACTAAGAAATAATGGTAATTTAGATGAATCCATATTCCCTTAATGGATCCTCGGGGTAAATAGGGAAACAGCTCGAAACTGTGTGTGGAATATACAATTTAAGGCATAATTGAGGAAGGTTGAAGACAAGGTATCACTTGAAAATTGTCGCTGAGGCGTTGTTAATTATTTATATATGTTTTAGAAAAGGAGTGTGAAGACGGATACGAAAATGGGCCGACATGATTTATATATTGTTTTATTAACCCTTCGATATTGATCCAAACTGTTTATATATATATATATATATATATATATATATATATATATATATATATATATATATATATATATATATATAACAACAAAATGCCATTCCTGTTTGTACTTTTGCATTTCAATATCATACAACTGTAATGGCTTATGTCATAATATAATAGTCGGCGACTGTGTATTACAAACTCAAAACGTCACAAACGAAGATTGCTGCAGTTTCAATCATTCACTCTATCATCGACAGTAGGAGTGGGATTTAAAACAGTGTTATTTCTTAATACCAAATATCGGGGAGGTTAGGTGAATCAATATTATGTTTATATATTATAGTGGTACATGGGAAACAACTGTAGACTGTGAAAGAGTTTTTGTAGGAATGTTTTTTTAATGATAGGAACAAAAAACGTTACTGATCGAAAACTGTCAATTAGGAGTGGCTTATTTTTTATGTTTGAAAAGGAGTGAGAAGACGGACGAGGGAGAGCTCATACCATAATATATTCCTTTATGATACCATTGGCATTGACGCCTCAGTATCAATATTTATTGAAAAGGATCTGAGTCAGAATCTAATATGTAAATTTCGTTGTGACATGTCGTAAAATATGTATGTAATGCATCAACATGAACAAATACCTGTCTAAAATAATGCACATCGGATACATATATAGATGTGGACAACGTCTTTGTTCAAAAGTGTGTTGCTTCTACGAATACTGTTTTTTGTTTCGATCGGGAATACATGGTAGAAAAGGAAACCTGTTACAGTTTCGGCTCCGTACAAAGGAAGTATTTCAAACGGATAGAAGTTAAAAATGTGAGCATTTTTAAGAGGAACGTATCATAAACGGAACTGCCGACGAAATTCATTGTCAAACATTGCGTTTACAGGCTATAGCTGTTATGAAAAGCATTACAATAGTGTGTTTAGTTTTACAACCAAATTGCATTTGCACATTGAAGAAAGACATTGGCAATCTTATTTTCAACTCATTTTCACAGTGCAAACACCAACAAGCAGCACCACGACGGAAGGAACAACAGTCATCACAGAGGCAACAACTACACCAGCAACGGTTAGCTTGAGCACAACGACTGAGATACCGACAACAAGCTTAACATCCAGCACGGTGTCTACTACTCAATCCACAGAGGTGCCAACAACAACGACGACGTTAATTAGCACCACATCACCAACACAAGTTCCATCAAGTACTACCACGACAGTGACAAGCACAACCTTCACAAGTCCGAACCCAACTGTAACGAGTACTGAAGCTGTGCCAACTAGCACAACCACACAGACTCCTACTACTGAAACCAATACACCAACAATAACCAGTACAACTACACAGATCCTTACAAGTACGAGTAATCCAACAACTGAGAGTACGACAACCACAATAATCACATCACCGACAACGACCTCAAGCGGAACGACAGGTATATATGCATAATTAGCATTCCTTAGGTTTTTATTTCCAGGAAATGCGGATTTAGCTTACAGTACCTTATCGAACTACCTCAAATATTAGAGCTTCGAGGAGAAGGAAGTCATGTATGTTTTGTTTCGCATGTTTCAGCACTACATCACCAACACAAGTGTTAATTTAGGAATGCTGAAGTCAAAATATTAAGACGAATATTATATGTCCCATTGCTGAAACTAATAAACGATCTGACGATCGCAACTTATAGGAAATTAATCGATGTAAGATGTACGGTATGAGCATGCTTTAAGACAGCATCACTTCTTCATACTAAGAAATAATGGTAATTTAGATGAATCCATATTCCCTTAATGGATCCTCGGGGTAAATAGGGAAACAGCTCGAAACTGTGTGTGGAATATACAATTTAAGGCATAATTGAGGAAGGTTGAAGACAAGGTATCACTTGAAAATTGTCGCTGAGGCGTTGTTAATTATTTATATATGTTTTAGAAAAGGAGTGTGAAGACGGATACGAAAATGGGCCGACATGATTTATATATTGTTTTATTAACCCTTCGATATTGATCCAAACTGTTTATATATATATATATATATATATATATATATATATATATATATATATATATATATATATATATAACAACAAAATGTCATTCCTGTTTGTACTTTTGCATTTCAATATCATACAACTGTAATGGTTTATGTCATAATATAATAGTCGGCGACTGTGTATTACAAACTCAAAACGTCACAAACGAAGATTGCTGCAGTTTCAATCATTCACTCTATCATCGACAGTAGGAGTGGGATTTAAAACAGTGTTATTTCTTAATACCAAATATCGGGGAGGTTAGGTGAATCAATATTATGTTTATATATTATAGTGGTACATGGGAAACAACTGTAGACTGTGAAAGAGTTTTTGTAGGAATGTTTTTTTAATGATAGGAACAAAAAACGTTACTGATCGAAAACTGTCAATTAGGAGTGGCTTATTTTTTATGTTTGAAAAGGAGTGAGAAGACGGACGAGGGAGAGCTCATACCATAATATATTCCTTTATGATACCATTGGCATTGACGCCTCAGTATCAATATTTATTGAAAAGGATCTGAGTCAGAATCTAATATGTAAATTTCGTTGTGACATGTCGTAAAATATGTATGTAATGCATCAACATGAACAAATACCTGTCTAAAATAATGCACATCGGATACATATATAGATGTGGACAACGTCTTTGTTCAAAAGTGTGTTGCTTCTACGAATACTGTTTTTTGTTTCGATCGGGAATACATGGTAGAAAAGGAAACCTGTTACAGTTTCGGCTCCGTACAAAGGAAGTATTTCAAACGGATAGAAGTTAAAAATGTGAGCATTTTTAAGAGGAACGTATCATAAACGGAACTGCCGACGAAATTCATTGTCAAACATTGCGTTTACAGGCTATAGCTGTTATGAAAAGCATTACAATAGTGTGTTTAGTTTTACAACCAAATTGCATTTGCACATTGAAGAAAGACATTGGCAATCTTATTTTCAACTCATTTTCACAGTGCAAACACCAACAAGCAGCACCACGACGGAAGGAACAACAGTCATCACAGAGGCAACAACTACACCAGCAACGGTTAGCTTGAGCACAACGACTGAGATACCGACAACAAGCTTAACATCCAGCACGGTGTCTACTACTCAATCCACAGAGGTGCCAACAACAACGACGACGTTAATTAGCACCACATCACCAACACAAGTTCCATCAAGTACTACCACGACAGTGACAAGCACAACCTTCACAAGTCCGAACCCAACTGTAACGAGTACTGAAGCTGTGCCAACTAGCACAACCACACAGACTCCTACTACTGAAACCAATACACCAACAATAACCAGTACAACTACACAGATCCTTACAAGTACGAGTAATCCAACAACTGAGAGTACGACAACCACAATAATCACATCACCGACAACGACCTCAAGCGGAACGACAGGTATATATGCATAATTAGCATTCCTTAGGTTTTTATTTCCAGGAAATGCGGATTTAGCTTACAGTACCTTATCGAACTACCTCAAATATTAGAGCTTCGAGGAGAAGGAAGTCATGTATGTTTTGTTTCGCATGTTTCAGCACTACATCACCAACACAAGTGTTAATTTAGGAATGCTGAAGTCAAAATATTAAGACGAATATTATATGTCCCATTGCTGAAACTAATAAACGATCTGACGATCGCAACTTATAGGAAATTAATCGATGTAAGATGTACGGTATGAGCATGCTTTAAGACAGCATCACTTCTTCATACTAAGAAATAATGGTAATTTAGATGAATCCATATTCCCTTGATGGATCCTCGGGGTAAATAGGGAAACAGCTCGAAACTGTGTGTGGAATATACAATTTAAGGCATAATTGAGGAAGGTTGAAGACAAGGTATCACTTGAAAATTGTCGCTGAGGCGTTGTTAATTATTTATATATGTTTTAGAAAAGGAGTGTGAAGACGGATACGAAAATGGGCCGACATGATTTATATATTGTTTTATTAACCCTTCGATATTGATCCAAACTGTTTATATATATATATATATATATATATATATATATATATATATATATATATATATATATAACAACAAAATGCCATTCCTGTTTGTACTTTTGCATTTCAATATCATACAACTGTAATGGTTTATGTCATAATATAATAGTCGGCGACTGTGTATTACAAACTCAAAACGTCACAAACGAAGATTGCTGCAGTTTCAATCATTCACTCTATCATCGACAGTAGGAGTGGGATTTAAAACAGTGTTATTTCTTAATACCAAATATCGGGGAGGTTAGGTGAATCAATATTATGTTTATATATTATAGTGGTACATGGGAAACAACTGTAGACTGTGAAAGAGTTTTTGTAGGAATGTTTTTTTAATGATAGGAACAAAAAACGTTACTGATCGAAAACTGTCAATTAGGAGTGGCTTATTTTTTATGTTTGAAAAGGAGTGAGAAGACGGACGAGGGAGAGCTCATACCATAATATATTCCTTTATGATACCATTGGCATTGACGCCTCAGTATCAATATTTATTGAAAAGGATCTGAGTCAGAATCTAATATGTAAATTTCGTTGTGACATGTCGTAAAATATGTATGTAATGCATCAACATGAACAAATACCTGTCTAAAATAATGCACATCGGATACATATATAGATGTGGACAACGTCTTTGTTCAAAAGTGTGTTGCTTCTACGAATACTGTTTTTTGTTTCGATCGGGAATACATGGTAGAAAAGGAAACCTGTTACAGTTTCGGCTCCGTACAAAGGAAGTATTTCAAACGGATAGAAGTTAAAAATGTGAGCATTTTTAAGAGGAACGTATCATAAACGGAACTGCCGACGAAATTCATTGTCAAACATTGCGTTTACAGGCTATAGCTGTTATGAAAAGCATTACAATAGTGTGTTTAGTTTTACAACCAAATTGCATTTGCACATTGAAGAAAGACATTGGCAATCTTATTTTCAACTCATTTTCACAGTGCAAACACCAACAAGCAGCACCACGACGGAAGGAACAACAGTCATCACAGAGGCAACAACTACACCAGCAACGGTTAGCTTGAGCACAACGACTGAGATACCGACAACAAGCTTAACATCCAGCACGGTGTCTACTACTCAATCCACAGAGGTGCCAACAACAACGACGACGTTAATTAGCACCACATCACCAACACAAGTTCCATCAAGTACTACCACGACAGTGACAAGCACAACCTTCACAAGTCCGAACCCAACTGTAACGAGTACTGAAGCTGTGCCAACTAGCACAACCACACAGACTCCTACTACTGAAACCAATTCACCAACAATAACCAGTACAACTACACAGATCCTTACAAGTACGAGTAATCCAACAACTGAGAGTACGACAACCACAATAATCACATCACCGACAACGACCTCAAGCGGAACGACAGGTATATATGCATAATTAGCATTCCTTAGGTTTTTATTTCCAGGAAATGCGGATTTAGCTTACAGTACCTTATCGAACTACCTCAAATATTAGAGCTTCGAGGAGAAGGAAGTCATGTATGTTTTGTTTCGCATGTTTCAGCACTACATCACCAACACAAGTGTTAATTTAGGAATGCTGAAGTCAAAATATTAAGACGAATATTATATGTCCCATTGCTGAAACTAATAAACGATCTGACGATCGCAACTTATAGGAAATTAATCGATGTAAGATGTACGGTATGAGCATGCTTTAAGACAGCATCACTTCTTCATACTAAGAAATAATGGTAATTTAGATGAATCCATATTCCCTTAATGGATCCTCGGGGTAAATAGGGAAACAGCTCGAAACTGTGTGTGGAATATACAATTTAAGGCATAATTGAGGAAGGTTGAAGACAAGGTATCACTTGAAAATTGTCGCTGAGGCGTTGTTAATTATTTATATATGTTTTAGAAAAGGAGTGTGAAGACGGATACGAAAATGGGCCGACATGATTTATATATTGTTTTATTAACCCTTCGATATTGATCCAAACTGTATATATATATATATATATATATATATATATATATATATATATATATATATATATATATATATATATAACAACAAAATGCCATTCCTGTTTGTACTTTTGCATTTCAATATCATACAACTGTAATGGTTTATGTCATAATATAATAGTCGGCGACTGTGTATTACAAACTCAAAACGTCACAAACGAAGATTGCTGCAGTTTCAATCATTCACTCTATCATCGACAGTAGGAGTGGGATTTAAAACAGTGTTATTTCTTAATACCAAATATCGGGGAGGTTAGGTGAATCAATATTATGTTTATATATTATAGTGGTACATGGGAAACAACTGTAGACTGTGAAAGAGTTTTTGTAGGAATGTTTTTTTAATGATAGGAACAAAAAACGTTACTGATCGAAAACTGTCAATTAGGAGTGGCTTATTTTTTATGTTTGAAAAGGAGTGAGAAGACGGACGAGGGAGAGCTCATACCATAATATATTCCTTTATGATACCATTGGCATTGACGCCTCAGTATCAATATTTATTGAAAAGGATCTGAGTCAGAATCTAATATGTAAATTTCGTTGTGACATGTCGTAAAATATGTATGTAATGCATCAACATGAACAAATACCTGTCTAAAATAATGCACATCGGATACATATATAGATGTGGACAACGTCTTTGTTCAAAAGTGTGTTGCTTCTACGAATACTGTTTTTTGTTTCGATCGGGAATACATGGTAGAAAAGGAAACCTGTTACAGTTTCGGCTCCGTACAAAGGAAGTATTTCAAACGGATAGAAGTTAAAAATGTGAGCATTTTTAAGAGGAACGTATCATAAACGGAACTGCCGACGAAATTCATTGTCAAACATTGCGTTTACAGGCTATAGCTGTTATGAAAAGCATTACAATAGTGTGTTTAGTTTTACAACCAAATTGCATTTGCACATTGAAGAAAGACATTGGCAATCTTATTTTCAACTCATTTTCACAGTGCAAACACCAACAAGCAGCACCACGACGGAAGGAACAACAGTCATCACAGAGGCAACAACTACACCAGCAACGGTTAGCTTGAGCACAACGACTGAGATACCGACAACAAGCTTAACATCCAGCACGGTGTCTACTACTCAATCCACAGAGGTGCCAACAACAACGACGACGTTAATTAGCACCACATCACCAACACAAGTTCCATCAAGTACTACCACGACAGTGACAAGCACAACCTTCACAAGTCCGAACCCAACTGTAACGAGTACTGAAGCTGTGCCAACTAGCACAACCACACAGACTCCTACTACTGAAACCAATTCACCAACAATAACCAGTACAACTACACAGATCCTTACAAGTACGAGTAATCCAACAACTGAGAGTACGACAACCACAATAATCACATCACCGACAACGACCTCAAGCGGAACGACAGGTATATATGCATAATTAGCATTCCTTAGGTTTTTATTTCCAGGAAATGCGGATTTAGCTTACAGTACCTTATCGAACTACCTCAAATATTAGAGCTTCGAGGAGAAGGAAGTCATGTATGTTTTGTTTCGCATGTTTCAGCACTACATCACCAACACAAGTGTTAATTTAGGAATGCTGAAGTCAAAATATTAAGACGAATATTATATGTCCCATTGCTGAAACTAATAAACGATCTGACGATCGCAACTTATAGGAAATTAATCGATGTAAGATGTACGGTATGAGCATGCTTTAAGACAGCATCACTTCTTCATACTAAGAAATAATGGTAATTTAGATGAATCCATATTCCCTTAATGGATCCTCGGGGTAAATAGGGAAACAGCTCGAAACTGTGTGTGGAATATACAATTTAAGGCATAATTGAGGAAGGTTGAAGACAAGGTATCACTTGAAAATTGTCGCTGAGGCGTTGTTAATTATTTATATATGTTTTAGAAAAGGAGTGTGAAGACGGATACGAAAATGGGCCGACATGATTTATATATTGTTTTATTAACCCTTCGATATTGATCCAAACTGTTTATATATATATATATATATATATATATATATATATATATATATATATATATATATATATATATAACAACAAAATGCCATTCCTGTTTGTACTTTTGCATTTCAATATCATACAACTGTAATGGTTTATGTCATAATATAATAGTCGGCGACTGTGTATTACAAACTCAAAACGTCACAAACGAAGATTGCTGCAGTTTCAATCATTCACTCTATCATCGACAGTAGGAGTGGGATTTAAAACAGTGTTATTTCTTAATACCAAATATCGGGGAGGTTAGGTGAATCAATATTATGTTTATATATTATAGTGGTACATGGGAAACAACTGTAGACTGTGAAAGAGTTTTTGTAGGAATGTTTTTTTAATGATAGGAACAAAAAACGTTACTGATCGAAAACTGTCAATTAGGAGTGGCTTATTTTTTATGTTTGAAAAGGAGTGAGAAGACGGACGAGGGAGAGCTCATACCATAATATATTCCTTTATGATACCATTGGCATTGACGCCTCAGTATCAATATTTATTGAAAAGGATCTGAGTCAGAATCTAATATGTAAATTTCGTTGTGACATGTCGTAAAATATGTATGTAATGCATCAACATGAACAAATACCTGTCTAAAATAATGCACATCGGATACATATATAGATGTGGACAACGTCTTTGTTCAAAAGTGTGTTGCTTCTACGAATACTGTTTTTTGTTTCGATCGGGAATACATGGTAGAAAAGGAAACCTGTTACAGTTTCGGCTCCGTACAAAGGAAGTATTTCAAACGGATAGAAGTTAAAAATGTGAGCATTTTTAAGAGGAACGTATCATAAACGGAACTGCCGACGAAATTCATTGTCAAACATTGCGTTTACAGGCTATAGCTGTTATGAAAAGCATTACAATAGTGTGTTTAGTTTTACAACCAAATTGCATTTGCACATTGAAGAAAGACATTGGCAATCTTATTTTCAACTCATTTTCACAGTGCAAACACCAACAAGCAGCACCACGACGGAAGGAACAACAGTCATCACAGAGGCAACAACTACACCAGCAACGGTTAGCTTGAGCACAACGACTGAGATACCGACAACAAGCTTAACATCCAGCACGGTGTCTACTACTCAATCCACAGAGGTGCCAACAACAACGACGACGTTAATTAGCACCACATCACCAACACAAGTTCCATCAAGTACTACCACGACAGTGACAAGCACAACCTTCACAAGTCCGAACCCAACTGTAACGAGTACTGAAGCTGTGCCAACTAGCACAACCACACAGACTCCTACTACTGAAACCAATTCACCAACAATAACCAGTACAACTACACAGATCCTTACAAGTACGAGTAATCCAACAACTGAGAGTACGACAACCACAATAATCACATCACCGACAACGACCTCAAGCGGAACGACAGGTATATATGCATAATTAGCATTCCTTAGGTTTTTATTTCCAGGAAATGCGGATTTAGCTTACAGTACCTTATCGAACTACCTCAAATATTAGAGCTTCGAGGAGAAGGAAGTCATGTATGTTTTGTTTCGCATGTTTCAGCACTACATCACCAACACAAGTGTTAATTTAGGAATGCTGAAGTCAAAATATTAAGACGAATATTATATGTCCCATTGCTGAAACTAATAAACGATCTGACGATCGCAACTTATAGGAAATTAATCGATGTAAGATGTACGGTATGAGCATGCTTTAAGACAGCATCACTTCTTCATACTAAGAAATAATGGTAATTTAGATGAATCCATATTCCCTTAATGGATCCTCGGGGTAAATAGGGAAACAGCTCGAAACTGTGTGTGGAATATACAATTTAAGGCATAATTGAGGAAGGTTGAAGACAAGGTATCACTTGAAAATTGTCGCTGAGGCGTTGTTAATTATTTATATATGTTTTAGAAAAGGAGTGTGAAGACGGATACGAAAATGGGCCGACATGATTTATATATTGTTTTATTAACCCTTCGATATTGATCCAAACTGTTTATATATATATATATATATATATATATATATATATATATATATATATATATATATATATATAACAACAAAATGCCATTCCTGTTTGTACTTTTGCATTTCAATATCATACAACTGTAATGGTTTATGTCATAATATAATAGTCGGCGACTGTGTATTACAAACTCAAAACGTCACAAACGAAGATTGCTGCAGTTTCAATCATTCACTCTATCATCGACAGTAGGAGTGGGATTTAAAACAGTGTTATTTCTTAATACCAAATATCGGGGAGGTTAGGTGAATCAATATTATGTTTATATATTATAGTGGTACATGGGAAACAACTGTAGACTGTGAAAGAGTTTTTGTAGGAATGTTTTTTTAATGATAGGAACAAAAAACGTTACTGATCGAAAACTGTCAATTAGGAGTGGCTTATTTTTTATGTTTGAAAAGGAGTGAGAAGACGGACGAGGGAGAGCTCATACCATAATATATTCCTTTATGATACCATTGGCATTGACGCCTCAGTATCAATATTTATTGAAAAGGATCTGAGTCAGAATCTAATATGTAAATTTCGTTGTGACATGTCGTAAAATATGTATGTAATGCATCA
Source organism: Unio delphinus (assembly GCA_029339505.1). NCBI lineage: Eukaryota > Metazoa > Mollusca > Bivalvia > Unionida > Unionidae > Unio > Unio delphinus. The sequence continues at coordinate 4,018,838 of JAQISU010000154.1, read as the reverse complement.
ACATGAACAAATACCTGTCTAAAATAATGCACATCGGATACATATATAGATGTGGACAACGTCTTTGTTCAAAAGTGTGTTGCTTCTACGAATACTGTTTTTTGTTTCGATCGGGAATACATGGTAGAAAAGGAAACCTGTTACAGTTTCGGCTCCGTACAAAGGAAGTATTTCAAACGGATAGAAGTTAAAAATGTGAGCATTTTTAAGAGGAACGTATCATAAACGGAACTGCCGACGAAATTCATTGTCAAACATTGCGTTTACAGGCTATAGCTGTTATGAAAAGCATTACAATAGTGTGTTTAGTTTTACAACCAAATTGCATTTGCACATTGAAGAAAGACATTGGCAATCTTATTTTCAACTCATTTTCACAGTGCAAACACCAACAAGCAGCACCACGACGGAAGGAACAACAGTCATCACAGAGGCAACAACTACACCAGCAACGGTTAGCTTGAGCACAACGACTGAGATACCGACAACAAGCTTAACATCCAGCACGGTGTCTACTACTCAATCCACAGAGGTGCCAACAACAACGACGACGTTAATTAGCACCACATCACCAACACAAGTTCCATCAAGTACTACCACGACAGTGACAAGCACAACCTTCACAAGTCCGAACCCAACTGTAACGAGTACTGAAGCTGTGCCAACTAGCACAACCACACAGACTCCTACTACTGAAACCAATACACCAACAATAACCAGTACAACTACACAGATCCTTACAAGTACGAGTAATCCAACAACTGAGAGTACGACAACCACAATAATCACATCACCGACAACGACCTCAAGCGGAACGACAGGTATATATGCATAATTAGCATTCCTTAGGTTTTTATTTCCAGGAAATGCGGATTTAGCTTACAGTACCTTATCGAACTACCTCAAATATTAGAGCTTCGAGGAGAAGGAAGTCATGTATGTTTTGTTTCGCATGTTTCAGCACTACATCACCAACACAAGTGTTAATTTAGGAATGCTGAAGTCAAAATATTAAGACGAATATTATATGTCCCATTGCTGAAACTAATAAACGATCTGACGATCGCAACTTATAGGAAATTAATCGATGTAAGATGTACGGTATGAGCATGCTTTAAGACAGCATCACTTCTTCATACTAAGAAATAATGGTAATTTAGATGAATCCATATTCCCTTAATGGATCCTCGGGGTAAATAGGGAAACAGCTCGAAACTGTGTGTGGAATATACAATTTAAGGCATAATTGAGGAAGGTTGAAGACAAGGTATCACTTGAAAATTGTCGCTGAGGCGTTGTTAATTATTTATATATGTTTTAGAAAAGGAGTGTGAAGACGGATACGAAAATGGGCCGACATGATTTATATATTGTTTTATTAACCCTTCGATATTGATCCAAACTGTTTATATATATATATATATATATATATATATATATATATATATATATATATATATATATATATATATAACAACAAAATGCCATTCCTGTTTGTACTTTTGCATTTCAATATCATACAACTGTAATGGTTTATGTCATAATATAATAGTCGGCGACTGTGTATTACAAACTCAAAACGTCACAAACGAAGATTGCTGCAGTTTCAATCATTCACTCTATCATCGACAGTAGGAGTGGGATTTAAAACAGTGTTATTTCTTAATACCAAATATCGGGGAGGTTAGGTGAATCAATATTATGTTTATATATTATAGTGGTACATGGGAAACAACTGTAGACTGTGAAAGAGTTTTTGTAGGAATGTTTTTTTAATGATAGGAACAAAAAACGTTACTGATCGAAAACTGTCAATTAGGAGTGGCTTATTTTTTATGTTTGAAAAGGAGTGAGAAGACGGACGAGGGAGAGCTCATACCATAATATATTCCTTTATGATACCATTGGCATTGACGCCTAAGTATCAATATTTATTGAAAAGGATCTGAGTCAGAATCTAATATGTAAATTTCGTTGTGACATGTCGTAAAATATGTATGTAATGCATCAACATGAACAAATACCTGTCTAAAATAATGCACATCGGATACATATATAGATGTGGACAACGTCTTTGTTCAAAAGTGTGTTGCTTCTACGAATACTGTTTTTTGTTTCGATCGGGAATACATGGTAGAAAAGGAAACCTGTTACAGTTTCGGCTCCGTACAAAGGAAGTATTTCAAACGGATAGAAGTTAAAAATGTGAGCATTTTTAAGAGGAACGTATCATAAACGGAACTGCCGACGAAATTCATTGTCAAACATTGCGTTTACAGGCTATAGCTGTTATGAAAAGCATTACAATAGTGTGTTTAGTTTTACAACCAAATTGCATTTGCACATTGAAGAAAGACATTGGCAATCTTATTTTCAACTCATTTTCACAGTGCAAACACCAACAAGCAGCACCACGACGGAAGGAACAACAGTCATCACAGAGGCAACAACTACACCAGCAACGGTTAGCTTGAGCACAACGACTGAGATACCGACAACAAGCTTAACATCCAGCACGGTGTCTACTACTCAATCCACAGAGGTGCCAACAACAACGACGACGTTAATTAGCACCACATCACCAACACAAGTTCCATCAAGTACTACCACGACAGTGACAAGCACAACCTTCACAAGTCCGAACCCAACTGTAACGAGTACTGAAGCTGTGCCAACTAGCACAACCACACAGACTCCTACTACTGAAACCAATACACCAACAATAACCAGTACAACTACACAGATCCTTACAAGTACGAGTAATCCAACAACTGAGAGTACGACAACCACAATAATCACATCACCGACAGCGACCTCAAGCGGAACGACAGGTATATATGCATAATTAGCATTCCTTAGGTTTTTATTTCCAGGAAATGCGGATTTAGCTTACAGTACCTTATCGAACTACCTCAAATATTAGAGCTTCGAGGAGAAGGAAGTCATGTATGTTTTGTTTCGCATGTTTCAGCACTACATCACCAACACAAGTGTTAATTTAGGAATGCTGAAGTCAAAATATTAAGACGAATATTATATGTCCCATTGCTGAAACTAATAAACGATCTGACGATCGCAACTTATAGGAAATTAATCGATGTAAGATGTACGGTATGAGCATGCTTTAAGACAGCATCACTTCTTCATACTAAGAAATAATGGTAATTTAGATGAATCCATATTCCCTTAATGGATCCTCGGGGTAAATAGGGAAACAGCTCGAAACTGTGTGTGGAATATACAATTTAAGGCATAATTGAGGAAGGTTGAAGACAAGGTATCACTTGAAAATTGTCGCTGAGGCGTTGTTAATTATTTATATATGTTTTAGAAAAGGAGTGTGAAGACGGATACGAAAATGGGCCGACATGATTTATATATTGTTTTATTAACCCTTCGATATTGATCCAAACTGTTTATATATATATATATATATATATATATATATATATATATATATATATATATATATATAACAACAAAATGCCATTCCTGTTTGTACTTTTGCATTTCAATATCATACAACTGTAATGGTTTATGTCATAATATAATAGTCGGCGACTGTGTATTACAAACTCAAAACGTCACAAACGAAGATTGCTGCAGTTTCAATCATTCACTCTATCATCGACAGTAGGAGTGGGATTTAAAACAGTGTTATTTCTTAATACCAAATATCGGGGAGGTTAGGTGAATCAATATTATGTTTATATATTATAGTGGTACATGGGAAACAACTGTAGACTGTGAAAGAGTTTTTGTAGGAATGTTTTTTTAATGATAGGAACAAAAAACGTTACTGATCGAAAACTGTCAATTAGGAGTGGCTTATTTTTTATGTTTGAAAAGGAGTGAGAAGACGGACGAGGGAGAGCTCATACCATAATATATTCCTTTATGATACCATTGGCATTGACGCCTCAGTATCAATATTTATTGAAAAGGATCTGAGTCAGAATCTAATATGTAAATTTCGTTGTGACATGTCGTAAAATATGTATGTAATGCATCAACATGAACAAATACCTGTCTAAAATAATGCACATCGGATACATATATAGATGTGGACAACGTCTTTGTTCAAAAGTGTGTTGCTTCTACGAATACTGTTTTTTGTTTCGATCGGGAATACATGGTAGAAAAGGAAACCTGTTACAGTTTCGGCTCCGTACAAAGGAAGTATTTCAAACGGATAGAAGTTAAAAATGTGAGCATTTTTAAGAGGAACGTATCATAAACGGAACTGCCGACGAAATTCATTGTCAAACATTGCGTTTACAGGCTATAGCTGTTATGAAAAGCATTACAATAGTGTGTTTAGTTTTACAACCAAATTGCATTTGCACATTGAAGAAAGACATTGGCAATCTTATTTTCAACTCATTTTCACAGTGCAAACACCAACAAGCAGCACCACGACGGAAGGAACAACAGTCATCACAGAGGCAACAACTACACCAGCAACGGTTAGCTTGAGCACAACGACTGAGATACCGACAACAAGCTTAACATCCAGCACGGTGTCTACTACTCAATCCACAGAGGTGCCAACAACAACGACGACGTTAATTAGCACCACATCACCAACACAAGTTCCATCAAGTACTACCACGACAGTGACAAGCACAACCTTCACAAGTCCGAACCCAACTGTAACGAGTACTGAAGCTGTGCCAACTAGCACAACCACACAGACTCCTACTACTGAAACCAATACACCAACAATAACCAGTACAACTACACAGATCCTTACAAGTACGAGTAATCCAACAACTGAGAGTACGACAACCACAATAATCACATCACCGACAACGACCTCAAGCGGAACGACAGGTATATATGCATAATTAGCATTCCTTAGGTTTTTATTTCCAGGAAATGCGGATTTAGCTTACAGTACCTTATCGAACTACCTCAAATATTAGAGCTTCGAGGAGAAGGAAGTCATGTATGTTTTGTTTCGCATGTTTCAGCACTACATCACCAACACAAGTGTTAATTTAGGAATGCTGAAGTCAAAATATTAAGACGAATATTATATGTCCCATTGCTGAAACTAATAAACGATCTGACGATCGCAACTTATAGGAAATTAATCGATGTAAGATGTACGGTATGAGCATGCTTTAAGACAGCATCACTTCTTCATACTAAGAAATAATGGTAATTTAGATGAATCCATATTCCCTTAATGGATCCTCGGGGTAAATAGGGAAACAGCTCGAAACTGTGTGTGGAATATACAATTTAAGGCATAATTGAGGAAGGTTGAAGACAAGGTATCACTTGAAAATTGTCGCTGAGGCGTTGTTAATTATTTATATATGTTTTAGAAAAGGAGTGTGAAGACGGATACGAAAATGGGCCGACATGATTTATATATTGTTTTATTAACCCTTCGATATTGATCCAAACTGTTTATATATATATATATATATATATATATATATATATATATATATATATATATATATATATATATATATATATATATATAAACAACAAAATGCCATTCCTGTTTGTACTTTTGCATTTCAATATCATACAACTGTAATGGTTTATGTCATAATAAATAGTCGGCGACTGTGTATTACAAACTCAAAACGTCACAAACGAAGATTGCTGCAGTTTCAATCATTCACTCTATCATCGACAGTAGGAGTGGGATTTAAAACAGTGTTATTTCTTAATACCAAATATCGGGGAGGTTAGGTGAATCAATATTATGTTTATATATTATAGTGGTACATGGGAAACAACTGTAGACTGTGAAAGAGTTTTTGTAGGAATGTTTTTTTAATGATAGGAACAAAAAACGTTACTGATCGAAAACTGTCAATTAGGAGTGGCTTATTTTTTATGTTTGAAAAGGAGTGAGAAGACGGACGAGGGAGAGCTCATACCATAATATATTCCTTTATGATACCATTGGCATTGACGCCTCAGTATCAATATTTATTGAAAAGGATCTGAGTCAGAATCTAATATGTAAATTTCGTTGTGACATGTCGTAAAATATGTATGTAATGCATCAACATGAACAAATACCTGTCTAAAATAATGCACATCGGATACATATATAGATGTGGACAACGTCTTTGTTCAAAAGTGTGTTGCTTCTACGAATACTGTTTTTTGTTTCGATCGGGAATACATGGTAGAAAAGGAAACCTGTTACAGTTTCGGCTCCGTACAAAGGAAGTATTTCAAACGGATAGAAGTTAAAAATGTGAGCATTTTTAAGAGGAACGTATCATAAACGGAACTGCCGACGAAATTCATTGTCAAACATTGCGTTTACAGGCTATAGCTGTTATGAAAAGCATTACAATAGTGTGTTTAGTTTTACAACCAAATTGCATTTGCACATTGAAGAAAGACATTGGCAATCTTATTTTCAACTCATTTTCACAGTGCAAACACCAACAAGCAGCACCACGACGGAAGGAACAACAGTCATCACAGAGGCAACAACTACACCAGCAACGGTTAGCTTGAGCACAACGACTGAGATACCGACAACAAGCTTAACATCCAGCACGGTGTCTACTACTCAATCCACAGAGGTGCCAACAACAACGACGACGTTAATTAGCACCACATCACCAACACAAGTTCCATCAAGTACTACCACGACAGTGACAAGCACAACCTTCACAAGTCCGAACCCAACTGTAACGAGTACTAAAGCTGTGCCAACTAGCACAACCACACAGACTCCTACTACTGAAACCAATTCACCAACAATAACCAGTACAACTACACAGATCCTTACAAGTACGAGTAATCCAACAACTGAGAGTACGACAACCACAATAATCACATCACCGACAACGACCTCAAGCGGAACGACAGGTATATATGCATAATTAGCATTCCTTAGGTTTTTATTTCCAGGAAATGCGGATTTAGCTTACAGTACCTTATCGAACTACCTCAAATATTAGAGCTTCGAGGAGAAGGAAGTCATGTATGTTTTGTTTCGCATGTTTCAGCACTACATCACCAACACAAGTGTTAATTTAGGAATGCTGAAGTCAAAATATTAAGACGAATATTATATGTCCCATTGCTGAAACTAATAAACGATCTGACGATCGCAACTTATAGGAAATTAATCGATGTAAGATGTACGGTATGAGCATGCTTTAAGACAGCATCACTTCTTCATACTAAGAAATAATGGTAATTTAGATGAATCCATATTTTCTTAATGGATCCTCGGGGTAAATAGGGAAACAGCTCGAAACTGTGTGTGGAATATACAATTTAAGGCATAATTGAGGAAGGTTGAAGACAAGGTATCACTTGAAAATTGTCGCTGAGGCGTTGTTAATTATTTATATATGTTTTAGAAAAGGAGTGTGAAGACGGATACGAAAATGGGCCGACATGATTTATATATTGTTTTATTAACCCTTCGATATTGATCCAAACTGTTTATATATATATATATATAACAACAAAATGCCATTCCTGTTTGTACTTTTGCATTTCAATATCATACAACTGTAATGGTTTATGTCATAATATAATAGTCGGCGACTGTGTATTACAAACTCAAAACGTCACAAACGAAGATTGCTGCAGTTTCAATCATTCACTCTATCATCGACAGTAGGAGTGGGATTTAAAACAGTGTTATTTCTTAATACCAAATATCGGGGAGGTTATGTGAATCAATATTATGTTTATATATTATAGTGGTACATGGGAAACAACTGTAGACTGTGAAAGAGTTTTTGTAGGAATGTTTTTTTAATGATAGGAACAAAAAACGTTACTGATCGAAAACTGTCAATTAGGAGTGGCTTATTTTTTATGTTTGAAAAGGAGTGAGAAGACGGACGAGGGAGAGCTCATACCATAATATATTCCTTTATGATACCATTGGCATTGACGCCTCAGTATCAATATTTATTGAAAAGGATCTGAGTCAGAATCTAATATGTAAATTTCGTTGTGACATGTCGTAAAATATGTATGTAATGCATCAACATGAACAAATACCTGTCTAAAATAATGCACATCGGATACATATATAGATGTGGACAACGTCTTTGTTCAAAAGTGTGTTGCTTCTACGAATACTGTTTTTTGTTTCGATCGGGAATACATGGTAGAAAAGGAAACCTGTTACAGTTTCGGCTCCGTACAAAGGAAGTATTTCAAACGGATAGAAGTTAAAAATGTGAGCATTTTTAAGAGGAACGTATCATAAACGGAACTGCCGACGAAATTCATTGTCAAACATTGCGTTTACAGGCTATAGCTGTTATGAAAAGCATTACAATAGTGTGTTTAGTTTTACAACCAAATTGCATTTGCACATTGAAGAAAGACATTGGCAATCTTATTTTCAACTCATTTTCACAGTGCAAACACCAACAAGCAGCACCACGACGGAAGGAACAACAGTCATCACAGAGGCAACAACTACACCAGCAACGGTTAGCTTGAGCACAACGACTGAGATACCGACAACAAGCTTAACATCCAGCACGGTGTCTACTACTCAATCCACAGAGGTGCCAACAACAACGACGACGTTAATTAGCACCACATCACCAACACAAGTTCCATCAAGTACTACCACGACAGTGACAAGCACAACCTTCACAAGTCCGAACCCAACTGTAACGAGTACTGAAGCTGTGCCAACTAGCACAACCACACAGACTCCTACTACTGAAACCAATACACCAACAATAACCAGTACAACTACACAGATCCTTACAAGTACGAGTAATCCAACAACTGAGAGTACGACAACCACAATAATCACATCACCGACAACGACCTCAAGCGGAACGACAGGTATATATGCATAATTAGCATTCCTTAGGTTTTTATTTCCAGGAAATGCGGATTTAGCTTACAGTACCTTATCGAACTACCTCAAATATTAGAGCTTCGAGGAGAAGGAAGTCATGTATGTTTTGTTTCGCATGTTTCAGCACTACATCACCAACACAAGTGTTAATTTAGGAATGCTGAAGTCAAAATATTAAGACGAATATTATATGTCCCATTGCTGAAACTAATAAACGATCTGACGATCGCAACTTATAGGAAATTAATCGATGTAAGATGTACGGTATGAGCATGCTTTAAGACAGCATCACTTCTTCATACTAAGAAATAATGGTAATTTAGATGAATCCATATTCCCTTAATGGATCCTCGGGGTAAATAGGGAAACAGCTCGAAACTGTGTGTGGAATATACAATTTAAGGCATAATTGAGGAAGGTTGAAGACAAGGTATCACTTGAAAATTGTCGCTGAGGCGTTGTTAATTATTTATATATGTTTTAGAAAAGGAGTGTGAAGACGGATACGAAAATGGGCCGACATGATTTATATATTGTTTTATTAACCCTTCGATATTGATCCAAACTGTTTATATATATATATATATATATATATATATATATATATATATATATATATATATATATATCTATATATATATATATATATATATATATATATATATATATATATATATATATATATATATATATAACAACAAAATGCCATTCCTGTTTGTACTTTTGCATTTCAATATCATACAACTGTAATGGTTTATGTCATAATATAATAGTCGGCGACTGTGTATTACAAACTCAAAACGTCACAAACGAAGATTGCTGCAGTTTCAATCATTCACTCTATCATCGACAGTAGGAGTGGGATTTAAAACAGTGTTATTTCTTAATACCAAATATCGGGGAGGTTAGGTGAATCAATATTATGTTTATATATTATAGTGGTACATGGGAAACAACTGTAGACTGTGAAAGAGTTTTTGTAGGAATGTTTTTTTAATGATAGGAACAAAAAACGTTACTGATCGAAAACTGTCAATTAGGAGTGGCTTATTTTTTATGTTTGAAAAGGAGTGAGAAGACGGACGAGGGAGAGCTCATACCATAATATATTCCTTTATGATACCATTGGCATTGACGCCTCAGTATCAATATTTATTGAAAAGGATCTGAGTCAGAATCTAATATGTAAATTTAATATGTATGTAATGCATCAACATGAACAAATACCTGTCTAAAATAATGCACATCGGATACATATATAGATGTGGACAACGTCTTTGTTCAAAAGTGTGTTGCTTCTACGAATACTGTTTTTTGTTTCGATCGGGAATACATGGTAGAAAAGGAAACCTGTTACAGTTTCGGCTCCGTACAAAGGAAGTATTTCAAACGGATAGAAGTTAAAAATGTGAGCATTTTTAAGAGGAACGTATCATAAACGGAACTGCCGACGAAATTCATTGTCAAACATTGCGTTTACAGGCTATAGCTGTTATGAAAAGCATTACAATAGTGTGTTTAGTTTTACAACCAAATTGCATTTGCACATTGAAGAAAGACATTGGCAATCTTATTTTCAACTCATTTTCACAGTGCAAACACCAACAAGCAGCACCACGACGGAAGGAACAACAGTCATCACAGAGGCAACAACTACACCAGCAACGGTTAGCTTGAGCACAACGACTGAGATACCGACAACAAGCTTAACATCCAGCACGGTGTCTACTACTCAATCCACAGAGGTGCCAACAACAACGACGACGTTAATTAGCACCACATCACCAACACAAGTTCCATCAAGTACTACCACGACAGTGACAAGCACAACCTTCACAAGTCCGAACCCAACTGTAACGAGTACTGAAGCTGTGCCAACTAGCACAACCACACAGACTCCTACTACTGAAACCAATACACCAACAATAACCAGTACAACTACACAGATCCTTACAAGTACGAGTAATCCAACAACTGAGAGTACGACAACCACAATAATCACATCACCGACAACGACCTCAAGCGGAACGACAGGTATATATGCATAATTAGCATTCCTTAGGTTTTTATTTCCAGGAAATGCGGATTTAGCTTACAGTACCTTATCGAACTACCTCAAATATTAGAGCTTCGAGGAGAAGGAAGTCATGTATGTTTTGTTTCGCATGTTTCAGCACTACATCACCAACACAAGTGTTAATTTAGGAATGCTGAAGTCAAAATATTAAGACGAATATTATATGTCCCATTGCTGAAACTAATAAACGATCTGACGATCGCAACTTATAGGAAATTAATCGATGTAAGATGTACGGTATGAGCATGCTTTAAGACAGCATCACTTCTTCATACTAAGAAATAATGGTAATTTAGATGAATCCATATTCCCTTAATGGATCCTCGGGGTAAATAGGGAAACAGCTCGAAACTGTGTGTGGAATATACAATTTAAGGCATAATTGAGGAAGGTTGAAGACAAGGTATCACTTGAAAATTGTCGCTGAGGCGTTGTTAATTATTTATATATGTTTTAGAAAAGGAGTGTGAAGACGGATACGAAAATGGGCCGACATGATTTATATATTGTTTTATTAACCCTTCGATATTGATCCAAACTGTTTATATATATATATATATATATATATATATATATATATATATATATATATATATATATATATATATATATATATATATATATATATATATAACAACAAAATGCCATTCCTGTTTGTACTTTTGCATTTCAATATCATACAACTGTAATGGTTTATGTCATAATATAATAGTCGGCGACTGTGTATTACAAACTCAAAACGTCACAAACGAAGATTGCTGCAGTTTCAATCATTCACTCTATCATCGACAGTAGGAGTGGGATTTAAAACAGTGTTATTTCTTAATACCAAATATCGGGGAGGTTAGGTGAATCAATATTATGTTTATATATTATAGTGGTACATGGGAAACAACTGTAGACTGTGAAAGAGTTTTTGTAGGAATGTTTTTTTAATGATAGGAACAAAAAACGTTACTGATCGAAAACTGTCAATTAGGAGTGGCTTATTTTTTATGTTTGAAAAGGAGTGAGAAGACGGACGAGGGAGAGCTCATACCATAATATATTCCTTTATGATACCATTGGCATTGACGCCTCAGTATCAATATTTATTGAAAAGGATCTGAGTCAGAATCTAATATGTAAATTTCGTTGTGACATGTCGTAAAATATGTATGTAATGCATCAACATGAACAAATACCTGTCTAAAATAATGCACATCGGATACATATATAGATGTGGACAACGTCTTTGTTCAAAAGTGTGTTGCTTCTACGAATACTGTTTTTTGTTTCGATCGGGAATACATGGTAGAAAAGGAAACCTGTTACAGTTTCGGCTCCGTACAAAGGAAGTATTTCAAACGGATAGAAGTTAAAAATGTGAGCATTTTTAAGAGGAACGTATCATAAACGGAACTGCCGACGAAATTCATTGTCAAACATTGCGTTTACAGGCTATAGCTGTTATGAAAAGCATTACAATAGTGTGTTTAGTTTTACAACCAAATTGCATTTGCACATTGAAGAAAGACATTGGCAATCTTATTTTCAACTCATTTTCACAGTGCAAACACCAACAAGCAGCACCACGACGGAAGGAACAACAGTCATCACAGAGGCAACAACTACACCAGCAACGGTTAGCTTGAGCACAACGACTGAGATACCGACAACAAGCTTAACATCCAGCACGGTGTCTACTACTCAATCCACAGAGGTGCCAACAACAACGACGACGTTAATTAGCACCACATCACCAACACAAGTTCCATCAAGTACTACCACGACAGTGACAAGCACAACCTTCACAAGTCCGAACCCAACTGTAACGAGTACTGAAGCTGTGCCAACTAGCACAACCACACAGACTCCTACTACTGAAACCAATACACCAACAATAACCAGTACAACTACACAGATCCTTACAAGTACGAGTAATCCAACAACTGAGAGTACGACAACCACAATAATCACATCACCGACAACGACCTCAAGCGGAACGACAGGTATATATGCATAATTAGCATTCCTTAGGTTTTTATTTCCAGGAAATGCGGATTTAGCTTACAGTACCTTATCGAACTACCTCAAATATTAGAGCTTCGAGGAGAAGGAAGTCATGTATGTTTTGTTTCGCATGTTTCAGCACTACATCACCAACACAAGTGTTAATTTAGGAATGCTGAAGTCAAAATATTAAGACGAATATTATATGTCCCATTGCTGAAACTAATAAACGATCTGACGATCGCAACTTATAGGAAATTAATCGATGTAAGATGTACGGTATGAGCATGCTTTAAGACAGCATCACTTCTTCATACTAAGAAATAATGGTAATTTAGATGAATCCATATTCCCTTAATGGATCCTCGGGGTAAATAGGGAAACAGCTCGAAACTGTGTGTGGAATATACAATTTAAGGCATAATTGAGGAAGGTTGAAGACAAGGTATCACTTGAAAATTGTCGCTGAGGCGTTGTTAATTATTTATATATGTTTTAGAAAAGGAGTGTGAAGACGGATACGAAAATGGGCCGACATGATTTATATATTGTTTTATTAACCCTTCGATATTGATCCAAACTGTTTATATATATATATATATATATATATATATATATATATATATATATATATATATATATATATATAAACAACAAAATGCCATTCCTGTTTGTACTTTTGCATTTCAATATCATACAACTGTAATGGTTTATGTCATAATATAATAGTCGGCGACTGTGTATTACAAACTCAAAACGTCACAAACGAAGATTGCTGCAGTTTCAATCATTCACTCTATCATGGACAGTAGGAGTGGGATTTAAAACAGTGTTATTTCTTAATACCAAATATCGGGGAGGTTAGGTGAATCAATATTATGTTTATATATTATAGTGGTACATGGGAAACAACTGTAGACTGTGAAAGAGTTTTTGTAGGAATGTTTTTTTAATGATAGGAACAAAAAACGTTACTGATCGAAAACTGTCAATTAGGAGTGGCTTATTTTTTATGTTTGAAAAGGAGTGAGAAGACGGACGAGGGAGAGCTCATACCATAATATATTCCTTTATGATACCATTGGCATTGACGCCTCAGTATCAATATTTATTGAAAAGGATCTGAGTCAGAATCTAATATGTAAATTTCGTTGTGACATGTCGTAAAATATGTATGTAATGCATCAACATGAACAAATACCTGTCTAAAATAATGCACATCGGATACATATATAGATGTGGACAACGTCTTTGTTCAAAAGTGTGTTGCTTCTACGAATACTGTTTTTTGTTTCGATCGGGAATACATGGTAGAAAAGGAAACCTGTTACAGTTTCGGCTCCGTACAAAGGAAGTATTTCAAACGGATAGAAGTTAAAAATGTGAGCATTTTTAAGAGGAACGTATCATAAACGGAACTGCCGACGAAATTCATTGTCAAACATTGCGTTTACAGGCTATAGCTGTTATGAAAAGCATTACAATAGTGTGTTTAGTTTTACAACCAAATTGCATTTGCACATTGAAGAAAGACATTGGCAATCTTATTTTCAACTCATTTTCACAGTGCAAACACCAACAAGCAGCACCACGACGGAAGGAACAACAGTCATCACAGAGGCAACAACTACACCAGCAACGGTTAGCTTGAGCACAACGACTGAGATACCGACAACAAGCTTAACATCCAGCACGGTGTCTACTACTCAATCCACAGAGGTGCCAACAACAACGACGACGTTAATTAGCACCACATCACCAACACAAGTTCCATCAAGTACTACCACGACAGTGACAAGCACAACCTTCACAAGTCCGAACCCAACTGTAACGAGTACTGAAGCTGTGCCAACTAGCACAACCACACAGACTCCTACTACTGAAACCAATACACCAACAATAACCAGTACAACTACACAGATCCTTACAAGTACGAGTAATCCAACAACTGAGAGTACGACAACCACAATAATCACATCACCGACAACGACCTCAAGCGGAACGACAGGTATATATGCATAATTAGCATTCCTTAGGTTTTTATTTCCAGGAAATGCGGATTTAGCTTACAGTACCTTATCGAACTACCTCAAATATTAGAGCTTCGAGGAGAAGGAAGTCATGTATGTTTTGTTTCGCATGTTTCAGCACTACATCACCAACACAAGTGTTAATTTAGGAATGCTGAAGTCAAAATATTAAGACGAATATTATATGTCCCATTGCTGAAACTAATAAACGATCTGACGATCGCAACTTATAGGAAATTAATCGATGTAAGATGTACGGTATGAGCATGCTTTAAGACAGCATCACTTCTTCATACTAAGAAATAATGGTAATTTAGATGAATCCATATTCCCTTAATGGATCCTCGGGGTAAATAGGGAAACAGCTCGAAACTGTGTGTGGAATATACAATTTAAGGCATAATTGAGGAAGGTTGAAGACAAGGTATCACTTGAAAATTGTCGCTGAGGCGTTGTTAATTATTTATATATGTTTTAGAAAAGGAGTGTGAAGACGGATACGAAAATGGGCCGACATGATTTATATATTGTTTTATTAACCCTTCGATATTGATCCAAACTGTTTATATATATATATATATAACAACAAAATGCCATTCCTGTTTGTACTTTTGCATTTCAATATCATACAACTGTAATGGTTTATGTCATAATATAATAGTCGGCGACTGTGTATTACAAACTCAAAACGTCACAAACGAAGATTGCTGCAGTTTCAATCATTCACTCTATCATCGACAGTAGGAGTGGGATTTAAAACAGTGTTATTTCTTAATACCAAATATCGGGGAGGTTAGGTGAATCAATATTATGTTTATATATTATAGTGGTACATGGGAAACAACTGTAGACTGTGAAAGAGTTTTTGTAGGAATGTTTTTTTAATGATAGGAACAAAAAACGTTACTGATCGAAAACTGTCAATTAGGAGTGGCTTATTTTTTATGTTTGAAAAGGAGTGAGAAGACGGACGAGGGAGAGCTCATACCATAATATATTCCTTTATGATACCATTGGCATTGACGCCTCAGTATCAATATTTATTGAAAAGGATCTGAGTCAGAATCTAATATGTAAATTTCGTTGTGACATGTCGTAAAATATGTATGTAATGCATCAACATGAACAAATACCTGTCTAAAATAATGCACATCGGATACATATATAGATGTGGACAACGTCTTTGTTCAAAAGTGTGTTGCTTCTACGAATACTGTTTTTTGTTTCGATCGGGAATACATGGTAGAAAAGGAAACCTGTTACAGTTTCGGCTCCGTACAAAGGAAGTATTTCAAACGGATAGAAGTTAAAAATGTGAGCATTTTTAAGAGGAACGTATCATAAACGGAACTGCCGACGAAATTCATTGTCAAACATTGCGTTTACAGGCTATAGCTGTTATGAAAAGCATTACAATAGTGTGTTTAGTTTTACAACCAAATTGCATTTGCACATTGAAGAAAGACATTGGCAATCTTATTTTCAACTCATTTTCACAGTGCAAACACCAACAAGCAGCACCACGACGGAAGGAACAACAGTCATCACAGAGGCAACAACTACACCAGCAACGGTTAGCTTGAGCACAACGACTGAGATACCGACAACAAGCTTAACATCCAGCACGGTGTCTACTACTCAATCCACAGAGGTGCCAACAACAACGACGACGTTAATTAGCACCACATCACCAACACAAGTTCCATCAAGTACTACCACGACAGTGACAAGCACAACCTTCACAAGTCCGAACCCAACTGTAACGAGTACTGAAGCTGTGCCAACTAGCACAACCACACAGACTCCTACTACTGAAACCAATACACCAACAATAACCAGTACAACTACACAGATCCTTACAAGTACGAGTAATCCAACAACTGAGAGTACGACAACCACAATAATCACATCACCGACAACGACCTCAAGCGGAACGACAGGTATATATGCATAATTAGCATTCCTTAGGTTTTTATTTCCAGGAAATGCGGATTTAGCTTACAGTACCTTATCGAACTACCTCAAATATTAGAGCTTCGAGGAGAAGGAAGTCATGTATGTTTTGTTTCGCATGTTTCAGCACTACATCACCAACACAAGTGTTAATTTAGGAATGCTGAAGTCAAAATATTAAGACGAATATTATATGTCCCATTGCTGAAACTAATAAACGATCTGACGATCGCAACTTATAGGAAATTAATCGATGTAAGATGTACGGTATGAGCATGCTTTAAGACAGCATCACTTCTTCATACTAAGAAATAATGGTAATTTAGATGAATCCATATTCCCTTAATGGATCCTCGGGGTAAATAGGGAAACAGCTCGAAACTGTGTGTGGAATATACAATTTAAGGCATAATTGAGGAAGGTTGAAGACAAGGTATCACTTGAAAATTGTCGCTGAGGCGTTGTTAATTATTTATATATGTTTTAGAAAAGGAGTGTGAAGACGGATACGAAAATGGGCCGACATGATTTATATATTGTTTTATTAACCCTTCGATATTGATCCAAACTGTTTATATATATATATATATATATATATATATATATATATATATATATATATATATCTATATATATATATATATATATATATATATATATATATAACAACAAAATGCCATTCCTGTTTGTACTTTTGCATTTCAATATCATACAACTGTAATGGTTTATGTCATAATATAATAGTCGGCGACTGTGTATTACAAACTCAAAACGTCACAAACGAAGATTGCTGCAGTTTCAATCATTCACTCTATCATCGACAGTAGGAGTGGGATTTAAAACAGTGTTATTTCTTAATACCAAATATCGGGGAGGTTAGGTGAATCAATATTATGTTTATATATTATAGTGGTACATGGGAAACAACTGTAGACTGTGAAAGAGTTTTTGTAGGAATGTTTTTTTAATGATAGGAACAAAAAACGTTACTGATCGAAAACTGTCAATTAGGAGTGGCTTATTTTTTATGTTTGAAAAGGAGTGAGAAGACGGACGAGGGAGAGCTCATACCATAATATATTCCTTTATGATACCATTGGCATTGACGCCTCAGTATCAATATTTATTGAAAAGGATCTGAGTCAGAATCTAATATGTAAATTTCGTTGTGACATGTCGTAAAATATGTATGTAATGCATCAACATGAACAAATACCTGTCTAAAATAATGCACATCGGATACATATATAGATGTGGACAACGTCTTTGTTCAAAAGTGTGTTGCTTCTACGAATACTGTTTTTTGTTTCGATCGGGAATACATGGTAGAAAAGGAAACCTGTTACAGTTTCGGCTCCGTACAAAGGAAGTATTTCAAACGGATAGAAGTTAAAAATGTGAGCATTTTTAAGAGGAACGTATCATAAACGGAACTGCCGACGAAATTCATTGTCAAACATTGCGTTTACAGGCTATAGCTGTTATGAAAAGCATTACAATAGTGTGTTTAGTTTTACAACCAAATTGCATTTGCACATTGAAGAAAGACATTGGCAATCTTATTTTCAACTCATTTTCACAGTGCAAACACCAACAAGCAGCACCACGACGGAAGGAACAACAGTCATCACAGAGGCAACAACTACACCAGCAACGGTTAGCTTGAGCACAACGACTGAGATACCGACAACAAGCTTAACATCCAGCACGGTGTCTACTACTCAATCCACAGAGGTGCCAACAACAACGACGACGTTAATTAGCACCACATCACCAACACAAGTTCCATCAAGTACTACCACGACAGTGACAAGCACAACCTTCACAAGTCCGAACCCAACTGTAACGAGTACTGAAGCTGTGCCAACTAGCACAACCACACAGACTCCTACTACTGAAACCAATACACCAACAATAACCAGTACAACTACACAGATCCTTACAAGTACGAGTAATCCAACAACTGAGAGTACGACAACCACAATAATCACATCACCGACAACGACCTCAAGCGGAACGACAGGTATATATGCATAATTAGCATTCCTTAGGTTTTTATTTCCAGGAAATGCGGATTTAGCTTACAGTACCTTATCGAACTACCTCAAATATTAGAGCTTCGAGGAGAAGGAAGTCATGTATGTTTTGTTTCGCATGTTTCAGCACTACATCACCAACACAAGTGTTAATTTAGGAATGCTGAAGTCAAAATATTAAGACGAATATTATATGTCCCATTGCTGAAACTAATAAACGATCTGACGATCGCAACTTATAGGAAATTAATCGATGTAAGATGTACGGTATGAGCATGCTTTAAGACAGCATCACTTCTTCATACTAAGAAATAATGGTAATTTAGATGAATCCATATTCCCTTAATGGATCCTCGGGGTAAATAGGGAAACAGCTCGAAACTGTGTGTGGAATATACAATTTAAGGCATAATTGAGGAAGGTTGAAGACAAGGTATCACTTGAAAATTGTCGCTGAGGCGTTGTTAATTATTTATATATGTTTTAGAAAAGGAGTGTGAAGACGGATACGAAAATGGGCCGACATGATTTATATATTGATTTATTAACCCTTCGATATTGATCCAAACTGTTTATATATATATATATATATATATATATATATATATATATATATATATATATATATATATATATATAAACAACAAAATGCCATTCCTGTTTGTACTTTTGCATTTCAATATCATACAACTGTAATGGTTTATGTCATAATATAATAGTCGGCGACTGTGTATTACAAACTCAAAACGTCACAAACGAAGATTGCTGCAGTTTCAATCATTCACTCTATCATCGACAGTAGGAGTGGGATTTAAAACAGTGTTATTTCTTAATACCAAATATCGGGGAGGTTAGGTGAATCAATATTATGTTTATATATTATAGTGGTACATGGGAAACAACTGTAGACTGTGAAAGAGTTTTTGTAGGAATGTTTTTTTAATGATAGGAACAAAAAACGTTACTGATCGAAAACTGTCAATTAGGAGTGGCTTATTTTTTATGTTTGAAAAGGAGTGAGAAGACGGACGAGGGAGAGCTCATACCATAATATATTCCTTTATGATACCATTGGCATTGACGCCTCAGTATCAATATTTATTGAAAAGGATCTGAGTCAGAATCTAATATGTAAATTTCGTTGTGACATGTCGTAAAATATGTATGTAATGCATCAACATGAACAAATACCTGTCTAAAATAATGCACATCGGATACATATATAGATGTGGACAACGTCTTTGTTCAAAAGTGTGTTGCTTCTACGAATACTGTTTTTTGTTTCGATCGGGAATACATGGTAGAAAAGGAAACCTGTTACAGTTTCGGCTCCGTACAAAGGAAGTATTTCAAACGGATAGAAGTTAAAAATGTGAGCATTTTTAAGAGGAACGTATCATAAACGGAACTGCCGACGAAATTCATTGTCAAACATTGCGTTTACAGGCTATAGCTGTTATGAAAAGCATTACAATAGTGTGTTTAGTTTTACAACCAAATTGCATTTGCACATTGAAGAAAGACATTGGCAATCTTATTTTCAACTCATTTTCACAGTGCAAACACCAACAAGCAGCACCACGACGGAAGGAACAACAGTCATCACAGAGGCAACAACTACACCAGCAACGGTTAGCTTGAGCACAACGACTGAGATACCGACAACAAGCTTAACATCCAGCACGGTGTCTACTACTCAATCCACAGAGGTGCCAACAACAACGACGACGTTAATTAGCACCACATCACCAACACAAGTTCCATCAAGTACTACCACGACAGTGACAAGCACAACCTTCACAAGTCCGAACCCAACTGTAACGAGTACTGAAGCTGTGCCAACTAGCACAACCACACAGACTCCTACTACTGAAACCAATACACCAACAATAACCAGTACAACTACACAGATCCTTACAAGTACGAGTAATCCAACAACTGAGAGTACGACAACCACAATAATCACATCACCGACAACGACCTCAAGCGGAACGACAGGTATATATGCATAATTAGCATTCCTTAGGTTTTTATTTCCAGGAAATGCGGATTTAGCTTACAGTACCTTATCGAACTACCTCAAATATTAGAGCTTCGAGGAGAAGGAAGTCATGTATGTTTTGTTTCGCATGTTTCAGCACTACATCACCAACACAAGTGTTAATTTAGGAATGCTGAAGTCAAAATATTAAGACGAATATTATATGTCCCA
Source organism: Unio delphinus (assembly GCA_029339505.1). NCBI lineage: Eukaryota > Metazoa > Mollusca > Bivalvia > Unionida > Unionidae > Unio > Unio delphinus. The sequence goes on along the minus strand of JAQISU010000154.1, from coordinate 3,997,705 downwards.
TTGCTGAAACTAATAAACGATCTGACGATCGCAACTTATAGGAAATTAATCGATGTAAGATGTACGGTATGAGCATGCTTTAAGACAGCATCACTTCTTCATACTAAGAAATAATGGTAATTTAGATGAATCCATATTCCCTTAATGGATCCTCGGGGTAAATAGGGAAACAGCTCGAAACTGTGTGTGGAATATACAATTTAAGGCATAATTGAGGAAGGTTGAAGACAAGGTATCACTTGAAAATTGTCGCTGAGGCGTTGTTAATTATTTATATATGTTTTAGAAAAGGAGTGTGAAGACGGATACGAAAATGGGCCGACATGATTTATATATTGTTTTATTAACCCTTCGATATTGATCCAAACTGTTTATATATATATATATATATATATATATATATATATATATATATATATATATATATATATATATAACAACAAAATGCCATTCCTGTTTGTACTTTTGCATTTCAATATCATACAACTGTAATGGTTTATGTCATAATATAATAGTCGGCGACTGTGTATTACAAACTCAAAACGTCACAAACGAAGATTGCTGCAGTTTCAATCATTCACTCTATCATCGACAGTAGGAGTGGGATTTAAAACAGTGTTATTTCTTAATACCAAATATCGGGGAGGTTAGGTGAATCAATATTATGTTTATATATTATAGTGGTACATGGGAAACAACTGTAGACTGTGAAAGAGTTTTTGTAGGAATGTTTTTTTAATGATAGGAACAAAAAACGTTACTGATCGAAAACTGTCAATTAGGAGTGGCTTATTTTTTATGTTTGAAAAGGAGTGAGAAGACGGACGAGGGAGAGCTCATACCATAATATATTCCTTTATGATACCATTGGCATTGACGCCTCAGTATCAATATTTATTGAAAAGGATCTGAGTCAGAATCTAATATGTAAATTTCGTTGTGACATGTCGTAAAATATGTATGTAATGCATCAACATGAACAAATACCTGTCTAAAATAATGCACATCGGATACATATATAGATGTGGACAACGTCTTTGTTCAAAAGTGTGTTGCTTCTACGAATACTGTTTTTTGTTTCGATCGGGAATACATGGTAGAAAAGGAAACCTGTTACAGTTTCGGCTCCGTACAAAGGAAGTATTTCAAACGGATAGAAGTTAAAAATGTGAGCATTTTTAAGAGGAACGTATCATAAACGGAACTGCCGACGAAATTCATTGTCAAACATTGCGTTTACAGGCTATAGCTGTTATGAAAAGCATTACAATAGTGTGTTTAGTTTTACAACCAAATTGCATTTGCACATTGAAGAAAGACATTGGCAATCTTATTTTCAACTCATTTTCACAGTGCAAACACCAACAAGCAGCACCACGACGGAAGGAACAACAGTCATCACAGAGGCAACAACTACACCAGCAACGGTTAGCTTGAGCACAACGACTGAGATACCGACAACAAGCTTAACATCCAGCACGGTGTCTACTACTCAATCCACAGAGGTGCCAACAACAACGACGACGTTAATTAGCACCACATCACCAACACAAGTTCCATCAAGTACTACCACGACAGTGACAAGCACAACCTTCACAAGTCCGAACCCAACTGTAACGAGTACTGAAGCTGTGCCAACTAGCACAACCACACAGACTCCTACTACTGAAACCAATACACCAACAATAACCAGTACAACTACACAGATCCTTACAAGTACGAGTAATCCAACAACTGAGAGTACGACAACCACAATAATCACATCACCGACAACGACCTCAAGCGGAACGACAGGTATATATGCATAATTAGCATTCCTTAGGTTTTTATTTCCAGGAAATGCGGATTTAGCTTACAGTACCTTATCGAACTACCTCAAATATTAGAGCTTCGAGGAGAAGGAAGTCATGTATGTTTTGTTTCGCATGTTTCAGCACTACATCACCAACACAAGTGTTAATTTAGGAATGCTGAAGTCAAAATATTAAGACGAATATTATATGTCCCATTGCTGAAACTAATAAACGATCTGACGATCGCAACTTATAGGAAATTAATCGATGTAAGATGTACGGTATGAGCATGCTTTAAGACAGCATCACTTCTTCATACTAAGAAATAATGGTAATTTAGATGAATCCATATTCCCTTAATGGATCCTCGGGGTAAATAGGGAAACAGCTCGAAACTGTGTGTGGAATATACAATTTAAGGCATAATTGAGGAAGGTTGAAGACAAGGTATCACTTGAAAATTGTCGCTGAGGCGTTGTTAATTATTTATATATGTTTTAGAAAAGGAGTGTGAAGACGGATACGAAAATGGGCCGACATGATTTATATATTGATTTATTAACCCTTCGATATTGATCCAAACTGTTTATATATATATATATATATATATATATATATATATATATATATATATATAAACAACAAAATGCCATTCCTGTTTGTACTTTTGCATTTCAATATCATACAACTGTAATGGTTTATGTCATAATATAATAGTCGGCGACTGTGTATTACAAACTCAAAACGTCACAAACGAAGATTGCTGCAGTTTCAATCATTCACTCTATCATCGACAGTAGGAGTGGGATTTAAAACAGTGTTATTTCTTAATACCAAATATCGGGGAGGTTAGGTGAATCAATATTATGTTTATATATTATAGTGGTACATGGGAAACAACTGTAGACTGTGAAAGAGTTTTTGTAGGAATGTTTTTTTAATGATAGGAACAAAAAACGTTACTGATCGAAAACTGTCAATTAGGAGTGGCTTATTTTTTATGTTTGAAAAGGAGTGAGAAGACGGACGAGGGAGAGCTCATACCATAATATATTCCTTTATGATACCATTGGCATTGACGCCTCAGTATCAATATTTATTGAAAAGGATCTGAGTCAGAATCTAATATGTAAATTTCGTTGTGACATGTCGTAAAATATGTATGTAATGCATCAACATGAACAAATACCTGTCTAAAATAATGCACATCGGATACATATATAGATGTGGACAACGTCTTTGTTCAAAAGTGTGTTGCTTCTACGAATACTGTTTTTTGTTTCGATCGGGAATACATGGTAGAAAAGGAAACCTGTTACAGTTTCGGCTCCGTACAAAGGAAGTATTTCAAACGGATAGAAGTTAAAAATGTGAGCATTTTTAAGAGGAACGTATCATAAACGGAACTGCCGACGAAATTCATTGTCAAACATTGCGTTTACAGGCTATAGCTGTTATGAAAAGCATTACAATAGTGTGTTTAGTTTTACAACCAAATTGCATTTGCACATTGAAGAAAGACATTGGCAATCTTATTTTCAACTCATTTTCACAGTGCAAACACCAACAAGCAGCACCACGACGGAAGGAACAACAGTCATCACAGAGGCAACAACTACACCAGCAACGGTTAGCTTGAGCACAACGACTGAGATACCGACAACAAGCTTAACATCCAGCACGGTGTCTACTACTCAATCCACAGAGGTGCCAACAACAACGACGACGTTAATTAGCACCACATCACCAACACAAGTTCCATCAAGTACTACCACGACAGTGACAAGCACAACCTTCACAAGTCCGAACCCAACTGTAACGAGTACTGAAGCTGTGCCAACTAGCACAACCACACAGACTCCTACTACTGAAACCAATACACCAACAATAACCAGTACAACTACACAGATCCTTACAAGTACGAGTAATCCAACAACTGAGAGTACGACAACCACAATAATCACATCACCGACAACGACCTCAAGCGGAACGACAGGTATATATGCATAATTAGCATTCCTTAGGTTTTTATTTCCAGGAAATGCGGATTTAGCTTACAGTACCTTATCGAACTACCTCAAATATTAGAGCTTCGAGGAGAAGGAAGTCATGTATGTTTTGTTTCGCATGTTTCAGCACTACATCACCAACACAAGTGTTAATTTAGGAATGCTGAAGTCAAAATATTAAGACGAATATTATATGTCCCATTGCTGAAACTAATAAACGATCTGACGATCGCAACTTATAGGAAATTAATCGATGTAAGATGTACGGTATGAGCATGCTTTAAGACAGCATCACTTCTTCATACTAAGAAATAATGGTAATTTAGATGAATCCATATTCCCTTAATGGATCCTCGGGGTAAATAGGGAAACAGCTCGAAACTGTGTGTGGAATATACAATTTAAGGCATAATTGAGGAAGGTTGAAGACAAGGTATCACTTGAAAATTGTCGCTGAGGCGTTGTTAATTATTTATATATGTTTTAGAAAAGGAGTGTGAAGACGGATACGAAAATGGGCCGACATGATTTATATATTGATTTATTAACCCTTCGATATTGATCCAAACTGTTTATATATATATATATATATATATATATATATATATATATATATATATATATATATATATATATATATAAACAACAAAATGCCATTCCTGTTTGTACTTTTGCATTTCAATATCATACAACTGTAATGGTTTATGTCATAATATAATAGTCGGCGACTGTGTATTACAAACTCAAAACGTCACAAACGAAGATTGCTGCAGTTTCAATCATTCACTCTATCATCGACAGTAGGAGTGGGATTTAAAACAGTGTTATTTCTTAATACCAAATATCGGGGAGGTTAGGTGAATCAATATTATGTTTATATATTATAGTGGTACATGGGAAACAACTGTAGACTGTGAAAGAGTTTTTGTAGGAATGTTTTTTTAATGATAGGAACAAAAAACGTTACTGATCGAAAACTGTCAATTAGGAGTGGCTTATTTTTTATGTTTGAAAAGGAGTGAGAAGACGGACGAGGGAGAGCTCATACCATAATATATTCCTTTATGATACCATTGGCATTGACGCCTCAGTATCAATATTTATTGAAAAGGATCTGAGTCAGAATCTAATATGTAAATTTCGTTGTGACATGTCGTAAAATATGTATGTAATGCATCAACATGAACAAATACCTGTCTAAAATAATGCACATCGGATACATATATAGATGTGGACAACGTCTTTGTTCAAAAGTGTGTTGCTTCTACGAATACTGTTTTTTGTTTCGATCGGGAATACATGGTAGAAAAGGAAACCTGTTACAGTTTCGGCTCCGTACAAAGGAAGTATTTCAAACGGATAGAAGTTAAAAATGTGAGCATTTTTAAGAGGAACGTATCATAAACGGAACTGCCGACGAAATTCATTGTCAAACATTGCGTTTACAGGCTATAGCTGTTATGAAAAGCATTACAATAGTGTGTTTAGTTTTACAACCAAATTGCATTTGCACATTGAAGAAAGACATTGGCAATCTTATTTTCAACTCATTTTCACAGTGCAAACACCAACAAGCAGCACCACGACGGAAGGAACAACAGTCATCACAGAGGCAACAACTACACCAGCAACGGTTAGCTTGAGCACAACGACTGAGATACCGACAACAAGCTTAACATCCAGCACGGTGTCTACTACTCAATCCACAGAGGTGCCAACAACAACGACGACGTTAATTAGCACCACATCACCAACACAAGTTCCATCAAGTACTACCACGACAGTGACAAGCACAACCTTCACAAGTCCGAACCCAACTGTAACGAGTACTGAAGCTGTGCCAACTAGCACAACCACACAGACTCCTACTACTGAAACCAATACACCAACAATAACCAGTACAACTACACAGATCCTTACAAGTACGAGTAATCCAACAACTGAGAGTACGACAACCACAATAATCACATCACCGACAACGACCTCAAGCGGAACGACAGGTATATATGCATAATTAGCATTCCTTAGGTTTTTATTTCCAGGAAATGCGGATTTAGCTTACAGTACCTTATCGAACTACCTCAAATATTAGAGCTTCGAGGAGAAGGAAGTCATGTATGTTTTGTTTCGCATGTTTCAGCACTACATCACCAACACAAGTGTTAATTTAGGAATGCTGAAGTCAAAATATTAAGACGAATATTATATGTCCCATTGCTGAAACTAATAAACGATCTGACGATCGCAACTTATAGGAAATTAATCGATGTAAGATGTACGGTATGAGCATGCTTTAAGACAGCATCACTTCTTCATACTAAGAAATAATGGTAATTTAGATGAATCCATATTCCCTTAATGGATCCTCGGGGTAAATAGGGAAACAGCTCGAAACTGTGTGTGGAATATACAATTTAAGGCATAATTGAGGAAGGTTGAAGACAAGGTATCACTTGAAAATTGTCGCTGAGGCGTTGTTAATTATTTATATATGTTTTAGAAAAGGAGTGTGAAGACGGATACGAAAATGGGCCGACATGATTTATATATTGATTTATTAACCCTTCGATATTGATCCAAACTGTTTATATATATATATATATATATATATATATATATATATATATATATATATATATATATATATATATAAACAACAAAATGCCATTCCTGTTTGTACTTTTGCATTTCAATATCATACAACTGTAATGGTTTATGTCATAATATAATAGTCGGCGACTGTGTATTACAAACTCAAAACGTCACAAACGAAGATTGCTGCAGTTTCAATCATTCACTCTATCATCGACAGTAGGAGTGGGATTTAAAACAGTGTTATTTCTTAATACCAAATATCGGGGAGGTTAGGTGAATCAATATTATGTTTATATATTATAGTGGTACATGGGAAACAACTGTAGACTGTGAAAGAGTTTTTGTAGGAATGTTTTTTTAATGATAGGAACAAAAAACGTTACTGATCGAAAACTGTCAATTAGGAGTGGCTTATTTTTTATGTTTGAAAAGGAGTGAGAAGACGGACGAGGGAGAGCTCATACCATAATATATTCCTTTATGATACCATTGGCATTGACGCCTCAGTATCAATATTTATTGAAAAGGATCTGAGTCAGAATCTAATATGTAAATTTCGTTGTGACATGTCGTAAAATATGTATGTAATGCATCAACATGAACAAATACCTGTCTAAAATAATGCACATCGGATACATATATAGATGTGGACAACGTCTTTGTTCAAAAGTGTGTTGCTTCTACGAATACTGTTTTTTGTTTCGATCGGGAATACATGGTAGAAAAGGAAACCTGTTACAGTTTCGGCTCCGTACAAAGGAAGTATTTCAAACGGATAGAAGTTAAAAATGTGAGCATTTTTAAGAGGAACGTATCATAAACGGAACTGCCGACGAAATTCATTGTCAAACATTGCGTTTACAGGCTATAGCTGTTATGAAAAGCATTACAATAGTGTGTTTAGTTTTACAACCAAATTGCATTTGCACATTGAAGAAAGACATTGGCAATCTTATTTTCAACTCATTTTCACAGTGCAAACACCAACAAGCAGCACCACGACGGAAGGAACAACAGTCATCACAGAGGCAACAACTACACCAGCAACGGTTAGCTTGAGCACAACGACTGAGATACCGACAACAAGCTTAACATCCAGCACGGTGTCTACTACTCAATCCACAGAGGTGCCAACAACAACGACGACGTTAATTAGCACCACATCACCAACACAAGTTCCATCAAGTACTACCACGACAGTGACAAGCACAACCTTCACAAGTCCGAACCCAACTGTAACGAGTACTGAAGCTGTGCCAACTAGCACAACCACACAGACTCCTACTACTGAAACCAATACACCAACAATAACCAGTACAACTACACAGATCCTTACAAGTACGAGTAATCCAACAACTGAGAGTACGACAACCACAATAATCACATCACCGACAACGACCTCAAGCGGAACGACAGGTATATATGCATAATTAGCATTCCTTAGGTTTTTATTTCCAGGAAATGCGGATTTAGCTTACAGTACCTTATCGAACTACCTCAAATATTAGAGCTTCGAGGAGAAGGAAGTCATGTATGTTTTGTTTCGCATGTTTCAGCACTACATCACCAACACAAGTGTTAATTTAGGAATGCTGAAGTCAAAATATTAAGACGAATATTATATGTCCCATTGCTGAAACTAATAAACGATCTGACGATCGCAACTTATAGGAAATTAATCGATGTAAGATGTACGGTATGAGCATGCTTTAAGACAGCATCACTTCTTCATACTAAGAAATAATGGTAATTTAGATGAATCCATATTCCCTTAATGGATCCTCGGGGTAAATAGGGAAACAGCTCGAAACTGTGTGTGGAATATACAATTTAAGGCATAATTGAGGAAAGCTTGAAGACAAGGTTTCACTTGAAAATTGTCGCTGAGGCGTTGTTAATTATTTATATATGTTTTAGAAAAGGAGTGTGAAGACGGATACGAAAATGGGCCGACATGATTTATATATTGTTTTATTAACCCTTCGATATTGATCCAAACTTTTTATATATATATATATATATATATATATATATATATATATATATATATATATATATATATAACAACAAAATGCCATTCCTATTTCTACATTTGCATTTCAATATCATACAACTGTAATGGTTTATGTCATAATATAATAGTCGGCGACTGTGTATTACAAACTCAAAACGTCACAAACGAAGATTGCTGCAGTTTCAATCATTCACTCTATCATCGACAGTAGGAGTGGGATTTAAAACAGTGTTATTTCTTAATAGCAAACATCGGGGAGGTTAGGTGAATCAATATTATGTTTATATATTATAGTGGTACATGGGAAACAACTGTAGACTGTGAAAGAGTTTTTGTAGGAATGTTTTATTAATGATAGGAACAAAAAACGTTACTGATCGAAAACTGTCAATTAGGAGTGGCTTATTCTTTTTTATGTTTGAAAAGGAGTGAGAAGACGGACGAGGGTGATCTCATACCATAATATATTCCTTTATGATACCATAGGCATTGACACCTCAGTATCAATTTTTAGTGAAAAGGATCTGAGTCAGAATCTTATATGTATATTTCGTTGTGACATGTCGTAAAATATGTATGTAATGCATCAACATGAACAAATACCTGTCTAAAATAATGCACATCGGATACATATATAGATGTGGACAACGTCTTTGTTCAAAAGTGTGTTGCTTCTTCGAATACTGTTTTTTGTTTCGATTGGGAATACATGGTAGAAAAGGAAACCTGTTACAGTTTCGGCTCCTTACAAAGGAAGTATTTCAAACGGATAGAAGTTAAAAATGTGAGCATTTTTAAGAAGTACGTATCATAAACTGAACTGCCGACGAAATTCATTGTCAAACATTGCGTTTACAGGCTATAGCTATTATGAAAAGCAATTCAATAGTGTGTTTAGTTTTACAACCAAATTGCATTTGCACATTGGAGAAAGACATTGGCAATCTTATTTTCAACTCATTTTCACAGTGCAAACACCAACAAGCAGCACCACGACGGAAGGAACAACAGTCACCACAGAGGCAACAACTACACCAGCAACGGTTAGCTTGAGCACAACGACTGAGCTACCGACAACAAGCTTAACATCCAGCACGGTGTCTACTACTCAATCCACAGAGGTGCCAACAACAACGACGACGTTAATTAGCACCACATCACCAACACAAGTTCCATCAAGTACTAGCACGACAGTGACAAGCACAACCTTCACAAGTCCGAACCCAACTGTAACGAGTACTGAAGCTGTGCCAACTAGCACAACCACACAGACTCCTACTACTGAAACCAATACACCATCAATAACCAGTACAACGACACAGATCCTTACAAGTACGAGTAATCCAACAACTGAGAGTACGACAACCACAATAATCACATCACCGACGACGACCTCAAGCGGAACGACAGGTGTGTATGCATAATTAACATTCCTTGGATTTTTTTTCTCCAGGAAATGCGGATTTAGTTTACAGTACCTTATCGAACTACTTCAAATATTAGAGCTTCGAGGAGAAGGAAATCATATATGTTTTGTTTCGTATGTTTCAGCACTACATCACCAACACAAGTGTTAATTTAGGAATGCTGAAGTCAAAATATTAAGACGAATATTATATGTCCCATTGCTGAAACTAATAAACGATCTGACGATCGCTACTTATAGGCAATTAATCAATGTAAGATGGACGGTATGAGCATGCTTTAAGACAGCATCACTTCTTCATACTAAGAAATAATGGTAATTTTGATGAATCCATATTCTCTTAATGGATCCTCGGGGTAAATAGGGAAACAGCTCGAAACTGTGTGTGAAATATACAATTTAAGGCATAAGTGAGGAAAGCTTGAAAAAAAGGTTTCACTTAAATACTGCCGCTGAGGCGTTGTTAATTATTTATATATCTTTTAGAAAAGGATCGTGATAACGGATATGAAAATTGGTCGACATGATATATATATTTTGTTTTATAAACCCTTCGATATTAAACCAAACTGTTTGTTGAAATGAATGTGTGTCTGAAGTTTTATCTATTTGATGATGATTTGTTTCTAAAATATGCCTTGTAATGTATTGTAATAACTTTGGAGTAAGTGTTAGTGAATTTGAAGCATGCTTGGGTCGTTAGTAGTGATTTTGGGTACAAGCCGAATGACTGTCCCTGTAGTAACATAGTCCATATTTAAATTCAGTGGTGTATACAAGTAGTGTGATTGAAAAGGCAGCATTTATGGTTGGAAATCAGTAAATTATAGAATGGAATCAATAAGTTGGAACTTGGTAGGTACCGTTTATGTGGCCATAGTGGAAAATTGGCGTATGTATATGAGTGTGATACGCCGGAAATTCTGTGGATGGACTGGCCTAGGGTCGCGCAGTTAAATATTTCCCAGTTAGTAAGGGAATACTGGTGTAATTTCTATGGCATGACAAGCTATCGGTACGGAAAACGGATGATAATGAAGAAAAACCATGTAAAGGTGCAGTTAATGGACGTTTGGGCAAGTTGTCTCCTCTGGGTCGCCCATTGATTACAGCAAAGATTAATAATTATAGCAGACACGTCTTTCTTTCCATTTTACAACTCAAGTTGTATGGAAGTCTTTGGAAATTTGGGGAAAACATATGACTTCCAGCGTGACTCGCGCCAGGGTTTTGACACCGCTCGGTCAAGTGAATACCCCTGTGCTTGTAACAAGAAAAATTTCTGGTGACAGCGTTTTGGGATATGTGTGAATAGTTCTGTCATGGTTTGCAATTTATTCAGAGTTATTATGTGTGAAACTGACTATTGCTTCGCATTTGGAAAGAAAGAGGAAAGAAATATTATGGCTAGTGCGACTTTAACTTCGTTTATTGAGATTTCGCGACATTTGGTCTGCGAGAGTAGATATATGCATTTGCTGCTGAGAAGGATTTTTAAGAGGAGTACTATGTTCAAGCAGGATGGAGTGTTTTATCCGGGATATAGAACAGCGATGACAAAAGTATTGTATTTGGTAGGTCGCGCAGAAAGCGAAAAGTTGAGCAGACATTTTTATGATAGTCGGCTGTGTTAGTATTTTTACTTATGTTAGAGTAAAGGCATTAGCTGGTTATTATTTTTAAAGTTAGTAGTTTACAAGAACAATTAATAAAAGCAAAAGAACGTGTGTTTGACAACACCTTCTCCCCGCTGTATTTGGTAAATTCATAAACCTTATGCTGTATTTATTGAAATTCAATAAGGGATTAGGGGGCTTATAATAATAATAATAATAGCAATAACAACCGCATACGGTTTCATTGGTCTTAAATAGCAATTGGTAGTGTGCTACCAAGTACATCGACACAGGCAAATTGTGAGTATTGCAAGAGTATTATAAATTATTAGGATGGGTACAGGCAGAGGTACACCTACCTCATTATTGAATACGCCTTTACCACAGTCTGTGCATTGGCGACTCTTGTCGCCATTGTCGCCTATTGATAGGAGGCCAAGAAAGTTAATAGACGTAGACAGTGGTGTTCAATGCTATGCGACTTCAACTCCGTGCGAGGCCGATAGTGGCAATGTACGTGCACGTGATGGATGGGCTGAAGATCTGAGGTTCAGAACCATTAAAGAGAGTGTGCCTGAGAACGTGAAGGCAGACATTTATGATCGAACCACGTACTCAGTATCCAAGGGAGCGAGTAGTTCGCCTACTGATAGTCTGCTTCAGACCATTGACACACTCATTACGGACAAGTTTGACAGGTTAAGTACCACCATGGGTCATTTGTTGACAAAATGTTCGAATGGGAGCCGCAGTGAGGTTAAGGAAGTAAGGGAGACGCCAGACTTTCAGTTGAGCAAGAAGGTCGAAACTGCAAAAACAGAACTCTGTGCTTCTGCGCCTCCAACTAGAAATAAGGCAACAGTGAAAGCAGACATTTATGATGGTTCTCAACCTTTTCTCGACTATATGACACATTTCGAACACTGCGCTATGATTAATGAATGGAGCGAAACTGAAAAGGGATTGCGTTTGGCAGCGTGTTTAAGGAGAGACGCTCTCCAAGTCTTAACCGATCTCCAAGTCCAGCCCGGTCAAGTCGAATTTGAGAAATTGAAAACTTCATTGGAAGCTCGCTTTGCGCCTCGTAACCAAGATGAGTACTACAAGGCACAGCTTCGAAGCTGTTTCAGAAAAAAAGGAGAAACGCTCCCTGAATTAGGTCAAACGATACAGAGACTGGTTTCTTTGGCATATCCTGGTTGCCCGCCTGATATCCGCGATAGGCTTGCAAAGGACCATTTCTTAGGGGCAGTACAAGATGAAAACCTAAAACTTGAAATTTGGCGGCATCACCCTAGTAGTTTGCAAGAATCCATCAGAGTAGGGGTTGAATGGGAGGCTTTCCTGCGTGCTGGCGTAAGACAGAAGCCAGTAAGTTCTGCATGTAGAGGCTATGAAGAGTCAGAAGACAAGGACGACGATAGTACAAATATAACTAAAATAGCAAGGTTAGAAGCAAAAGTAGAAGAATTAATAAAACAAAATAAGAAATTGACTGAAAAACATCAAGATGCATTAGGTCGTTGGCACGAGTCGGGGGATAAGCAACGCGATTCAAGGCGAACAGGGGTCCAGTGTTGGAATTGTAATGGTCGGGGTCATTACCAAAGCGAATGCACCAAGCCTTTAAACAGATACAATGAACGATGGAGAACAAGAGGCCAAAGAGAGGGAGATTCTAGGAGGACAAGAACAGAAAACGCCAAACCTGTACGTTATGTAAACGAGGAGCCGGGACTATACACGCAATGTTGTGTTAATGGAGTGGAGCTCGCTTTACTAGCAGACACAGGCGCTGCTGTTTCGATCATCAGCAAGAGGCGGTATGAAACACTTGGTCATATAAAGCCAAAACTCAATGCCGTGGATACTCAACTAATCAGTGCATCCAGTAACAAAATTGAAACATATGGTCAGGCTGAATTTTGCATTGCTTGGACAGGTGTCAGAAGGCGACATGTTTTCGTTGTAGCTGACATTAGGCCCGATGGAATACTTGGGTTAGATTTTTTTCGGCTGCATAAGTGCGATATTAGTATTACGCAGTGTACACTGCAGATGCAGGGACTAAAACTCCCATGCCACTTTGCGGGGTCTATGGGCTGTCATCGTATCACCTTGGCTGAAAACATCATTGTCCCGGCAGAGACGGAAGTTATCACGCGAGGTTGGATGGCGAATGTTGGTTGTGGGAAGCTAGCTACAGAGTCAGTGCTAGAGCCTCTATCGATGTTTAGGCATGAAACTAAAATCCTTGTCGCGCGAGCCGTCATTAAGACGATGGACGGAACAGTGCCAATACGGTTGCTAAACCCGACTAAAGAGGTGGTAAACTTGCAGGCTGGTGTTTGTTGTGCCGAAGCCAGTGCGGCCCTATCGACACAAATTGTCGAAAGTCAGAAACCGGATTCGAACAGCAGTCTGCCTTCACATTTAACTGAATTGTTTGAGAAGTCAAGCGTCCATTTGACTCCGGATGAAGCACGAGGCCTAAGCAAACAATTAAGTGAATTTTGCACAGTGTTTGCTAAAGATGATGACGACTTGGGCAGAACAAACTTGATCAAGCACACTGTCAAAACAGGCAATACCGCGCCAATTAGAGTCCCACCTAGAAGATTACCGTTCCAGCTCCGTCAGGAGATTGACATACAAGTTGACGACATGCTTAGAAAAGGGGTTATAGAACCGTCTGTAAGCCCTTGGGCTGCCCCAGTGGTCTTAGTAGCTAAAAAGGATGGGAAGAAGAGGTTTTGCGTAGATTATAGGGCGCTAAATGCAGTTACAGAGAAGGATGCGTACCCTCTTCCTAGAATTGATGATAGTCTCGATTCACAGTCAGGTATGAGCTGGTTCTCCACATTAGATTTGATGTCAGGGTACTGGCAAGTAGAAATTGAGCAAGCAGATCGGCCTAAGACAGCGTTTGCAACGCGAAGGGGTCTCTATCAGTTTAAAGTCATGTCGTTCGGTTTATGCAACGCGCCTGGGACCTTTGAACGACTTATGGAAGCCGTCCTAGCCGGGTTGCAATATGAAGTTTGTCTAATTTACCTCGACGACGTTATAGTTTTCGGGAGCACGTTCAATCAGTTGCTTGAAAGACAAGCGCGCGTCTTTACCCGTCTTATAGGGGCTGGCCTAAAGTTGAAACCCAGCAAATGTACACTATGTGCGAGAGAAGTTAGGTATCTTGGTCACGCTATTTCCGCAGCTGGAGTTGCAACTGATCCTGAGAAAGTGGCAGCTGTTTTGAAATGGCCTACTCCAAAATCAATTACCGCAGTGCGGAGGTTCCTAGGTTTTTGCAGTTATTATAGGCGGTACGTAAGAAACTTTGCCGATATTGCAGCTCCCTTACATCAGCTAACGACAAAGAATTCAGTTTTCCACTGGACAGAATTACATCAGGCGGCATTCGAAAAATTGCGTAAAGCGCTTTCCTCTGCACCAGTGTTGGCTGTACCGGACTTCAATAGCCCCTTTATACTCGACACAGATGCGAGTGGTGAAGCCATAGGTGCTGTCCTGTCCCAGAACATAGATGGCAAAGAAAGAGTGGTAGCTTACGCTAGTCGGTGTTTGGACAGGACAGAACGTCAGTACTGTGTCACTCGTCGTGAGCTGTTGGCTGTCGTACATTTTATTCGTCACTTTAAGACATACCTTTATGGGAGAAATTTCAAGGTACGCACTGACCACAGTAGCCTGCGATGGCTCATGAGCTTCAAAGAGCCAGAGGGACAGTTGGCCCGTTGGTTGGAGCAGTTATCAGAATATGATTTTGTGATAGAACATCGCCCTGGAACTAAACATGCCAATGCTGATGGCTTGAGTCGCTTACCTTGCAGCGGGTGCAGATACTGTAGCAAATGTAGCGTGGGATTATCTGCTATACGGCTAGACAGTGGGATACATTTTGGAGGGATACAGAGACAAGATGCTACTTTGTCACGAGTAATTAGTTGGGTTGAGAGGCAGCAACGCCCTGCATGGGAAGAGGTATCTGGGAATAGCGCAGAAGTTAAGGCGTTATGGGGGACATATAAATTATTAGAGATGTCAGACGGGATACTTGTGCGAGTTTGGCTAGATCGTTCTGGAAAGCCAGTTAAAAGGTTCATCGTCGTACCATACAGTTGGCGGCGTGAAGTGCTAAAACAATGCCATGATGGAGCCGCCGGGGGACATTTAGGTGTCGACAAAACCCTCAGTAAAGTGCGTCAACGTTACTATTGGCCCGGTATGCGGGATGATATACGTGACTACTGTGCGACATGCTCCGTTTGCGCTCAGCATAAAAGTCCCAAGCAGAAGCGCCGGGCGAAACTTCAGGGCATATCGGCTGGTGAAGCAGGAGAGCTAGTAGCCTTGGATATTTTGGGACCCCTTACGAAGACAGACGAAGGCAATGCATATATCCTGGTAATTGGAGATCATTTCACTAAGTGGATAGAGGCGGTGCCTCTACCTAATATTGAAGCCATCACGGTTGCAAGAGCGTTGTTGGATAATTTTATTTGTAGATTTGGTGTACCTCGTGTACTATTATCTGACCAAGGCCGACAGTTCGAAAGTGCCGTATTCAAAGAGCTCTGTGTAATGTTAGGGATTAAGAAAACGCGAACGTCTCCCTATCATCCGCAATGTAATGGGATGGTGGAACGGTATAACAGAACGTTATGCCAGATGCTTGCAGCATATGTAGATGATAAACCAGAAAACTGGGACCAGTACCTTTCTCTTACGAGCATGGCCTATCGTGCATCTGAGCACACTTCCTCTGGATTCACCCCAAACAAGCTGATGCTGGGTAGAGAAGTGATTCTCCCTACAGATCTTCTAGTTGGCAAAACACCAGACGAGGCCCCAAAGAATCTGTCTCAATTTGTGGCAAATTATAGAAATGCAATGTGGGAGGCAAACGAAGAAGCACGAAAACAATTAGGCACAGCTATTCGGCATCAGAAAGTCGCCTATGATCTCAAGGTTCACGGCCAGTCTTTTAGTGATGGTGACATGGTGTGGTTGCACCAGACACTAAGAAAGAAAGGTAAATCACCTAAACTTATGGTCAAATGGACTGGACCGTGGCGAATTGCAAAGAAGATAACGGATGTTACATACCTGATTGCACGGACCGATCATAAGGCGACTCAGATTGTTCACTTCAACCGACTAAAACCATGCTTGGTGCGACCTGAGAGTGAACACCAAGACACCGATGGCCAGGAAAATATGCACGATAGCGGTGATGAAACCGATAGGGAAGAAGAGGAATCACCATATCCAATTACAGCCCAAAGGGCCAAGTTAATGGAACAAAGAAGGGCGCGACGAAGA
Source organism: Unio delphinus (assembly GCA_029339505.1). Classification (NCBI taxonomy): domain Eukaryota; kingdom Metazoa; phylum Mollusca; class Bivalvia; order Unionida; family Unionidae; genus Unio; species Unio delphinus. The sequence goes on along the minus strand of JAQISU010000154.1, from coordinate 3,980,909 downwards.
AACGATGCTGTGTTGTACTAAGGTGCACACATACATTGTAAATGAGTTCAGATATGTCATGTGCTAGTAGCACTGACAATGAGTAAAACTCCAAAATTTGAATAAGCGTCATACACCAGTAGAAACGGCAAATAAAAGTTATAAATGGGTGGGTAATAATTTTTCCCCGTAATTATTACATGGATGGGTTGAGACATATTGTCTACGGGTGACAATTAAAAGCCGCGCAGTTACAATTAAATCAGAATGCGCCCAAAGGCTATGTAAATAATTTGATTATTGGTGTGATTATTTGTTTTATATTTTTAAATTCTGTAACGACAGATGTCGGTCTTGATTGGGGTTTTATTATTGTATGTATTAGTTTTATAATTTGCAATCATGTGGTGTTAGAGCAGAAAAGTTCTAGAAGTTGTTGCTGCATGAGACCAGGTGGTAAATTAAGTCTAGTTGTTTGAATTGTGCTTGGAGTTAAACATGGCTGAATTGAAAGAAAATAAGGGTATTATGTATGGGTGTTTGGAGGCTGGTGGACTATTTGTTTATTTTTATTTTTGTGTTGCTGTAGGGTACGGTTAAGTGGTGAAAAGATGATTGAAAAGGCAGTGTCAAGTCTAGCGTTCTGTTGGTGACAATAGGGTCGCGCCAGATGGGCGTTGAAGTCATGGTTGACTTATTTTTGAGGTTCTTAAGAGGTCGTGTTTCATTTGAAGAACGCATTCTCTAACCTCGTGGGGTAGTACAGGACGGAACCTGTATTTTGTTTGTCATTGAACTGTTAGCGACTTGCCAGTTGAGAATTGATTTATACAGAGCACATTAAGAAGGAAGAGAGAAATCGTCTACACGCATCTTCATGATCATATATGGTTCAGCGAGGTTTTCATCATGCATAGTTTGACTTGTCTGCATGAATGGAATGGTGTCAATTTGGAAAACTGAAGGACAGTTCAAAGCACGTGTTAGTTATTTAGCAGCATGAAGAAATTGTAGTGCACACCACAATTATAGTTGAATCGTGATGTGATGGTGTTCCAAACTTTAGCGTTTGGGGATAGGTTTTCTTAGGGATTTAGGTAACAACTGGTGTGGAATTTGTAGTGAATTAACAGTGAAAGAAACAAATAGGATCGTCTGGCACAGACTGAGTTGAAAAATATTTGGGCATTGAAGTCATGGTTGACTTGTTGGAGGTTAGTAAGAGAAGGTGTCTCTGAATTACGCTAACCTCGTGATGTGTACAGGTGTACCAAGGTCTATTAGGAGAACGTGTGTCCTGGTGGAAACGCAATCTCCAGACCAGAGTTTTAATGTAAAGAGGAATGGTTCTGGTTGCATTTGATGTCTGTTGTTAGAGACCTATGCTTAGACAAGTCAATTTCGAGGAAGTCGTGAGGGAGTTTGAACCCGACTAAGTGGTTGAAACATTATTTCATCTTGGATTCAACTTGTTTAGATTTGGATAGTTTATGTTGTTGTATATAATCATATTGGTAATCGTTTATCGGGTGTGGGGTTAAATTTAGAAAAAAAAAAAAAAAAAAAAATACTTCAAATTGTGATTTAGATCACAGAAATGTGACGTTTGTGTCACTCGGGACGAGTGATCTTTTAAAGGCGGGGGTAATGTAATAACTTTGGAGTAAGTGTTAGTGAATTTGAAGCATGCTTGGGTCGTTAGTAGTGATTTTGGGTACAAGCCGAATGACTGTCCCTGTAGTAACATAGTCCATATTTAAATTCAGTGGTGTATACAAGTAGTGTGATTGAAAAGGCAGCATTTATGGTTGGAAATCAGTAAATTATAGAATGGAATCAATAAGTTGGAACTTGGTAGGTACCGTTTATGTGGCCATAGTGGAAAATTGGCGTATGTATATGAGTGTGATACGCCGGAAATTCTGTGGATGGACTGGCCTAGGGTCGCGCAGTTAAATATTTCCCAGTTAGTAAGGGAATACTGGTGTAATTTCTATGGCATGACAAGCTATCGGTACGGAAAACGGATGATAATGAAGAAAAACCATGTAAAGGTGCAGTTAATGGACGTTTGGGCAAGTTGTCTCCTCTGGGTCGCCCATTGATTACAGCAAAGATTAATAATTATAGCAGACACGTCTTTCTTTCCATTTTACAACTCAAGTTGTATGGAAGTCTTTGGAAATTTGGGGAAAACATATGACTTCCAGCGTGACTCGCGCCAGGGTTTTGACACCGCTCGGTCAAGTGAATACCCCTGTGCTTGTAACAGTATGTTCATATGCAATGAGTTGTCTTCCTACTTCAACTATTAATGCTAGGAAATGGATGAAACTTAATAAGAACATATATATATATATATATATATATATATATATATATATATATATATAAATATATATATATATATATATATATATATATATATATATATATATATATATATATATATATATATTTATTTATTTTTTTATTTATATAACAACAAAATGCCATTCCTATTTGTACATTTGCGTTTCAATATAATACAACTGTAATGGTTTATATCATGATATAATAGTCGGCGACTGTATATTACAAACTCAATACGTCTCAAACGAAGATTGATGAAGTCAAAATAATAAGACAAACGTTTTATTACACATTGCATAAATTTAATAAAAGAACAATCTGAAAATCGGACGTTATAGTTAACTATTCAATCATTCACTCCATCATCAACAGTAGGAGTGGGATTTTCTATGTAATGTATCATAGGAGTAAATGGAAAATAAGTGTAGTCTCTGACAGACTATGTTTGATTAATGATAGAAATAAGATATTACTGTTCGAAAACTATGAATGAGGAGTGGCTTATTCTTTTATATGTTTGAAAAGGAGTGAGAAGACAGACGAAGGCGAGCTCATACCATTTGTATATTCTTTATGAAACCATTGGCTTTGATGCCACAATTACAATATTTGTTTAAAAGAATGTGCATCAGAATCTAATATATATTTCGTTGTGTGATTTCGTAATATGTATATATATATATATATATATATATATAATATACATATACATATATATATATATATATATATATATATATATATATATATAATGTTTAAGACAGCATCATGTATTCATTCCAAAGAATAATGGTAATTTGTGTGAATCCACATTGTGTTAAGGTATCGTCTGGGAAATGGGAAACAATTCGAAACTGTATGTGAAATAGGCATTTGTAGTCATAATTAAGGAAAGGTTGAAGAAACTGTTTTCTTTGAAAACTGTCGCTGTGATGTTTTTCTATTAATGATATATGTTGCTAGGGGAGTGTGAAGACGGATACGAAAATGGGTCGATATGATATATGTATTGCTTAATAAGACCTTTGATGTTGAACCGAACTGGTTGTTGAAAGGAATGTTTGTTGAAGAAAGTATCTATTTGTTGATGACCTTTTGCAAATTATATCCTGTAGTGCACCTCATATACAATGAGTTTTCTACCTATCGCAACTATTGAATCTTGGAAATGATCGAGTATATTATATATATAAATCTATATATATATATATATATATATATATATATATATATATATATATATATATATATATTCCTATTTGCACATTTTGCATTGAAGAAACATAAAATTATAATGATTTTATGTCATAATATAATAGCCCACGACTGAGTTTTACAAACTCAAAACGTATCATTTGAAGATTACTGAAGTCAATGAAATAAGACAAACTTTTTATTTCACCTTGCATATACTTAATAAAAACAAGATCTCAAGCTCGCACGTTATAGGTTATTGTTTAATCATTCAGTCTAAGATCGACATTAGGAGTGGTATTTAAGACAATGTTATGTCTTAATACCAAATATCGAGGAACGTAGGTGAATTAATATTATGTTGATGTATCATTGTAGTACATGGAAAACAACTGAAGACTAAAAGATGTCTTTGTAGGAATGTTCGATTAAAAATAGATCATCAATATTATTGTTCCAAAACTACCATTGAGGCGTGGCTTATTCTTGTATATGTTTGAGCGCAACGACGGAAGAATTCGAGCTCGTACCATTTAGATATTCCTTATGAAAAATTTGGCATTGACACTACAATAGCAATGTTTGTTGAGAAGAATATGATTCAGAATCTAATAAATATTTCGTCGTGATACTTCCTAAAATATGTATGTAATGCAAAAACATGAACACATGCCTGTCTCAAAAAATGCACATCGTATTTATATATAGATGTGAACAACGTATTGGTTCATAAGTATGTTTCTGCATCGAGAAGTGATGCTTGTTTCGATCGTGAATACATGGTAAGAGAATGAAACCTGTCCAGTTTCAGCACCTTAAAAATGAAGTATTTGACACGGATATAAGTTAAAAATGTTACCTGTTTTAAGAAGTACGTATATTTATATGAACTGCCGGCGAATGTCTGTTTCAAACATTCCGTTTACAGGCTTTGGCTATTATGAAACGCTGTACCATAAAACGTTTACTTTTACAACCAAATTGCTTTTATACACTGAATTGGCAATCTCATTTTCAATTCCTTTTCACCGTGCTAACACCAACAAGCAGCACTACAAATGAAGGCGATATTGAACCGAACGTTTTGTTGAAAGGAATGTGTGTCTGAAGTTATTATCTATTTGTTGATGACCTTTTGTAAAAGATGCCCTGTAGAGCAAGTACTACTTATACAATGCTTTGCCTACCGCAACTAGTAAATCTTACGAGGACGAGTACACACACACACACACATATATATATATATATATATATATATATATATATATATATATATATATAAATATATATATATATATATATGTGTGTGTGTGTGTGTGTGCCAATTGCCATTCTTTTTGAAGTATTTTCAATAATATTTAATATAACTATAATGATTTTATGTCAGAATAATCGGCGACTGAATTTTACAAACTCAAAACGTGTCAATTGAAGGTCGCTGATGTCAAAATAATAAGACAAACGTTTTATTTAACATTTCATGGACATAATAATAGAACGATCTGAAAATCGCACGTTATATGTAAGTATTCAATCATTCAATGTCCGATCGACAGTAGGAGTGGGATTTAAAACAGGTTATGTCAAAATACAAAACATGGAGGAAGTTACGCGAATCAATATTATGTTTATGTATCATAGGAGAAAATGGGAAATAAGTGTAGACTGTGACAAAGGTTTTTGTAGGAATGTTTGATTAATGATGGACAAAAATATTTGTGTTCGAAAACTAACACTGAGGCGTGGCTAATTCTTTTATATATTTAAAACGGAGTGAGAAGACGGACGAAAACGAGCTCATTCCATTTATATATTCCTTGATGAAACATTTAGCATTTACATCACAATAGCAATATTTGTTCAAAAGAATGTGCGTCAGGATCTAATATATATTTCTTTGTGATTGTTTGCAAAATATGTATGTAATGCATACACATGAACACATAACTATCTCAAAGAAGGCGCATCACATACATATATAAATGTGGACAACGTATAGCATCAATAGTGTGTTGTTGCCTGAAAAGGTGTTATTGTTTCGATTGTAAATACATGGTACAAAAACAAGGAAAGTATTCCAGTTTCGGCACCTTAGAAAAGAAGTATTTGAAACTGATAGAAGTTACAAATGTTAATTGTTTTACGTACTACGTATATTTAGATGATCTATTGATGAAAGTGATTTTCAAACATTGCGTTTTCAGGCTTTGGCTGTAATGAAACGCTTTACAATAGTACGTTTACATACTGCAGAAAATCATTACTGGCAATCTCATTTTCAATTCATTTTCGCAGTGCAAACACCAACAAGCAGCACCACGACGAAAGCAACAATAGTCACCACATGGGCGACAGCTACACCAGCGACGGGTAGCATGAGCACGACGACTGAAATGCCGACAACCAGCTTAACGTCCAGCACGGTGTCTACTACTCAATCCACTGATAAGAAATCAACAACGACGACATTAATTAGCACTACATCACCAACACAAGTTCCGTCAAGTACTAGCACGAAAGTGAAAAACACGAGCATCACGTCAAGTCTGATTCCAATTGTAACGAGTACTGAAGCTGAAACAACTAGCAGAACCACACAATATTCATCTACTGAAATCAATACGCCGACAATAACCAGTACAACAACACCGTTTTATTCACGTACGAGTAATCTATCAACTGAGAGTTCGGCAACAACGCGAATAATAAGCATAACATCACAAACACACGTGCCATCAAATTCTAGCTTGACAATGACAAGCACGAGCGTCATGACAAGTTCCAATCCAACTGTAACGAGTGTTGTGGTTGATTCAAGAAACACTTCCACACTGTCTGCAACTGCTAAAACAATTACACCATTAATTACCAGTACAACAACACCGTTCCGTGCAAGCACGAGTAATCCAACAACTACAGGTATATCTGCATAACTAAATAATTATATTCTATAATTATGATCAAAAGCAGATTTAGATGTACAATGTTTTGTCTTGAACGCGTAATTCTTCGAAATGAACGATGTCATTTACTTTTAATTTCGAGTGTTGTTGGAGGCAAGATTGTTTTTGTGCCCTTCAAAATGGTGGTTTTCTATTCAAATAAAACACCTCCCTTATAAGCTTGTATTCCTTTTTTAATTGCGACTGACTTTAAAATCTTATTAGGTGTCAATTTAAGATTGTTGTAGTGAAAATAATAACGCGAGTGTTATATTCCACATTTCAGCAAATTGGTAAGCAGTTGAAAATTGCATAATAAAGCCAATGAGTCAAGTTAACTTAAACAGAATGAGAGACGTGCAAGACAGAGCTTCTCATTAAAATATGTGATAAAACAATTAGAACATGTTAATGAATTTGTTTGTCAATGCTTTTTCGGAAGTTCCTTATCTCCTTCAACAGTAAATATCGAAATAACTTTTGCAACTATGGATGGACTAGAAAATTAAATATCCGAAGAAACCAATATGTGAACATTCGATGAGATGGAATGTTTTAAAGATTATTGACGAATATTTGGAAATGGATGTCATTGAAAACATTTTCATGTATATGATCAGACTACATTTCGTCAATGTCATTACGTACAATGTTTTACGAATTGGCTCACTAAGTTATTAAGTAGGAGCAGAACATTTAATAAAACATATTATTGTACTCACCTATGATTAATTCAACCTTCGAAACATCTCTGCCATTGCTATAATATCATGCGTATAATAATGATATCTTGTAATAGGTATTCATATATCTACCTTGCAAAGGAACTTACATTATATGGGAACATTATTGTATTTAATTCTCGTATAGAATTAGTGTTTTTTCTTTTAGTTCCCTTCATGTTTAGCTACGGAGTCGATACACATGATCTGAGCCTCACAGATGTTGATGACGCCTGCAGTCCCTCTTTGAATTCCGCATTGCCATTTCCAGTGTATGGAATACTATACACACAAATGCATGTAAGCGACAATACAAAAATTCATATTCGGATAGGCCTAAACGGGACTTTAAATGAAAAGTACTTACTTGAAAGCATGCAGTCTGTTATTAATTGATTTTCCATGTCTAATAATACGAATACAAAAACAGACTTAATCCATTTTGAGTATTCGATGATAAAATGATATATGTAGTGAAAACAAGAAATATTTAACTACTTACTAAATGAAGTGCACAGACAGTGCATATACCTCTTCAGATTACCGAATTAGCTTAAGGCCAAGGCTGGTAGAATTTAGATTTTTTGCTTCTCCTTCTCTGATTTTAACAGGTGTAATATAATTTTTGTTACCACATACAGATTCTTTAAAATTGCTTACTATATTTCTGATTGCTTTCATGTAAAACTCTCAGTCATCTTCATTTATGTTTTGCAAAGGTATGCAGTAATGGAATTGTTTCATTCACCGAGAGCGTCACCACTCCGAATCCGCCGCATAGTGATCTTGAAGTTCAGCAACATTCGTATCTTGCTCCCTACTTTACCGATCTTGACCTTCGACAGGCAGGATCTTTCAAACGATCAACCATCTACTACCGTGCTTATGATGTAATACAGAACTACAATTTAAGTACGAACGAAAATGTTATTAAGGCGCGCAATTTTGTGCGCAGAACTGAAAGTGATCAGGGAAGCTTTACTCCGACATTTGCACTCGTTGCCACGTGGGACAATGTCTTTGCGTATCCCGCAAACTCTCGTCAAAATGAGGTAAAACGATGTACATGTGCTTGCTAATAGTACCAGTATATCATACCGGTAATTTTAGTAGGGTCGGCTGTATTTAGCAATAACGGGTTCATAGAGTAATATGTTTTACAGATACAATATCATGCTCAAAGAATATTTAACTTAAATGATTTAACTACCGATATTTACTTTGTCCTTTGCTTATAACTGATACAACCTTTGTTGTTGTACTTTAAAAAGGGCTGTTATATTGTCGTTTGAGCATGAAAAAATGAGGAATCCTGACTGGTTGATGCTTGTACATGCTTGTATTTTTACAGTATGTTTGTTAATATGGCTGAATTTTCCAAAGAAACACTACTTTCGTTACTTATTCATTCGAAGACTGCCATTTGGTATAAAATTATGCATAATTGTAACACTGCCAAATAGTGTCCCATTTGTCCGGCATGATGCCATAGTGCTCGTCATCACTATAAACTGTCACACTGCAGCCGTGGTAGCGATATGACTGAATAGTGTTAACGCTACGTCTTACATCCAGATCACACACAAGCACATACATACATAGCATACTATACTCTATTAGTGCAGATCACTTATATTTTGTTTTATCTATATCGTGTTCTAGTTAGTGTATCGGTATTCATTACTCCTAAGAGTAAAATAACTCATATATGCTAAGAGCGAAAAGTGTGTAATATTTGCGTAGATCAACAGTGCAATGCTGTCAACAATTGTAACGTTATGTACCCTTACTTTTTCAGACCGTTAGTTTTCAGCTCGTTTTGGTGACGGATGGACGAAACACCTTTGTCCTCTACATTTACTTCAAAGACCTAATGCGGTTGAAATACAATGAAATCTTTATTGGTTATTCGTTCAAAATACCAGGGATAGTAAAACGAGATTTAAATTCTTTTACGACTAGAGCTCTGGATATCGACAGAAATGTAGGGACAAATGGTAAGTTGTCTCACTATCACTGTTTTGTCTACCCACATTAAACGTAAAAAAACAGTTTGCATACTGGTACATTGTACACTATTTAATATCCTTGTTCATGCTTTTAAAGGGAACGATCAGTTAGATGAATGACTATGATTTGCTAATATTTATTGTCTTGCTTGCGATGTTGCCTATATTTTCTAGTACTGATATAATCATACAAATAAATGTATATACATAACCTTATTTGTTGGATGTGCAAATTGTGAAGTGGGACATTCATTAATTATATGTGAATATATATTTTCTTTAAAATTAAATGGATGTATATACATATAATCTTGCACAAAATTAGGTAATTCTCCTAAGCATACGATAAGATCTTAATGGTTGATGAAGGTCTAATTATTGACAGGTCAACAAGGTATTTTGTACTACCGATTGACACCACTTGGGTATCAGTTCAACAGTGATCAACGAGTGTGCCTTTCATGGTGGTCAGAAAACCGTGGCAACAAAAACTACTATGGAATGATGAACAACATTATGCCTTCATGTCCCTGCTCCTTGAATTGGCTTTGGTGGGACAGCTCTTTTGGAAACGATTACTTCCAAGATTCTAATACCTACTGTTCAGTGGTAAGACCAAGCTGGTGGTACAGTCCGCACGGGAAGGTAAGCTTAACTGAAAACGTCATCATATATTTTATTCGCAACAAATGTGGCTATGCTAATTTGGCACAAGATAGGTATTAGATGCTAGATATAGATTATAAAACAGGGAAGAGATGGTTATCATAAATTTACAGCTTCTCTATAATTTCACATTTCCGAACACGGGACGCAAAGAACTTCATTTGCTACTAATAATGCTACTCATGATTTACAGACGCCACACGCGATAAATATACCCATATATGTGGACATTGTTAGAATAGTAATACCCATTCAATATGTTGTACATCAAAATTTACTTGTTTACTCATATATTGAATTAACAATTGGTTTTTCAGGCGGGTGTCCGCACATATATATCCGTTACTAACCTCACATCAACTGTGTTCCCTAAAACTATGTATATACTTGGTACTGAATATATATATATCAATATGACATGAAGACTGATTGTCCTCTTGTGTATCCTAACATGTTTATCACCCACCGTGACGAGAATCACAATATTGTTAAAGCAACATGCTAAAAGACAATATCTGCTCTATTATAGCCCGCTAAGATCTTATTTTTAATATAATACTTTTTACTTGTAATTCGTTTAGTGCCCTCATCATATGTTTTGGCACATTCTCCATCAACGGATTGAGTGTATCGCACTTGGCATTACATTGTTGTTGGTGTTTTGCTTGATTCTGTTATTGCATGGATATATCATCGTAATGAGAACGATGACAATGTTTTACCTTTATCCTACTTCTACCTCGTACGATCGCAACTAGTATTATTACTAGTAGCATTATTATTATTATTATTATTATTATTATTATTATTATTATTATTATTATTATTATTACTATTATCAAAGACATGTTGTTATGACGTGAGGACTGGCCAATACCAAGATACGCCTCCAAGAGCTGGCGGTTTTCAGGAATATCACAAAATATTGTACTCCAAACAACATCAAGCTATCGATTCCAGGATGAAAGAATACTGCTGCCAAAGAACAAATCTCTGCCACTTATACTACGAATTACGACCAGTTAGTACTTGTTACAACCTGTTTCCATTCTTCTTTGGTGAGTGCAATGCCTTTATGTTTTTTTTAATTAAATAGGTTTTGGGGTCCGTTATATCTGTGACAGGTATGTACATACTTCAGAAAGAAAAAAAAGTTGAATATACAGTCAATGAAATGAAAACGCATCCATAAAACACCAATAATTGCTTGCCATACCATTATCTGTTTACTATTGATTTCAATAAGCGCGTTTAAATAAAATATAAGAAAGAATATTGTTGTATATATAATATCATTAAAGGGTAATGTAATTGTCAGTGCGATACAGATATCTATATGAGGTAATTTGTGCTATTGAAATTAGTTATAATTAGTACAATGATTGGCCTTTACAGCGATTTCCATCTTTCATTTAATACTGTTGGTTTTACTTTATAATTTGATAGTAAAAATATATAACCATGACTGTGCGTAAAACTGGATAAAGCAAATACATTTACAATATATATGATGTTGTGGAAAAATGACAATCCAGCTTTCATAAAGGTATATTCAAAATGCGGCTTTAATTCGCACACTGATATTCTATTTAATAATTAAGTAATGTGTGGATTAATGCAAATTAAGACTAGAATTATGCTATCAGTATCAGTTAGAATACACCTATACCATCAACAAGCATCAAATTTGTTTTTCAGCCACATTTTGGGGTGATCCTCACATCGAAACCCTGGATAAAAAGAAATTTACATTTAATGGATGGGGGGAATACACGCTTGTATCATTGAACACAAAGAACGTTACATTTGACCTACAGTCGCGTACATCTAGGGCCGTAAAAGTGGACGGAAATCTCACAGATGCCACCATTTTCTCGGCTTTTGCAGCAAAGGATAATCATGGCATAAATGTTCATGTAGAACTGAATGAAAATAAAGATGGTAAGATATATTTAACACCTGAGTCATTGACACGGATATTTAACTTTCATTTTATTGACAGACGCTTATATACTTCTTTGATTGATTCTAAAGATAAATTGTCAAGCATACTTAATCATGGTTGAACGACGCTATTGTGCAAGGTAATATAACTGTATAAATCCAGTATGAAGACTCTCAAAAAACAACTATATAGGTAGAAAATAAGAAGTTCAGAGAATAACCAATCAACCTTTTTAAGACTTTATATGTCTGCATGCTTATGTGTTTTCTTACAGAAGCATTAACGTGCGTTGTCATGATGACTTTACAAATGTATTGTTATCACGTTTTTGAACATTATAAACTTTAATAAACGTTATTAGTGGCAGGAAGAAACTATATTAATGTTGCTGCTTAGTGTTGGGTATAGATTACAAAGTGTGATAATAAATTTACATATACTGTTAGGTTCGACAACTACGATGTGTTGACACAATTATGACATATTATATAAAAATCCATTTGTTCGTAGTAATGTTCTTGTTCGCCTATACACCTATGTAATTCGAAATATATTTTACAGGAATGATCATTTACGCTAAATCTAATATAAATGCAACATCGTTCGATGACTACACAGCCGACTTTGCCGATCGTTCCAAGGAGTTTGGCGTTCAGAGTGAATATATTTCTTTAACTCGAGATAGGGCTGCCGGGATTCTCACTGCAGTATTCTCGTCCGGTATGAACGTTGTAATTTCTACTTTCATTCTTTTGTTTTATATTTGAGGTTTTTAATATACACACAAACACACACACCACACACACTGTGTGTGTGTATTTTAATTAAATATTATAATCAAGATGATTTGTCTCTGTATCGCAGGAGAGTATTTGAAAACTCTGCACTATATTGCTTATTAAAGAGCAGAACAAATATACCAAAGAACAAACATGTATTTTGATCATGCTACCATTGAATATTAAACATGCGTCCTTTTTCTCCTCTAGAGTGTTCGTCCTATATGCCTGTTGCTTGTGAGTGCTCAGTTCAGATGTGTTCTAGTGATCAACAGTAGTATTTGGGGTACAATATCAGTAAAATTTATTATATAACTTCCTACATCGTCAATTCGACGTTTATGCGTATAGATGCACAAAGTCGGTATTTTGTTAAAGTGAAATATTCTGACAAATAATCTGTAATATATTCACATGTTTCTTCACAAAGAGAACGTTGCTAATATATGAATGTAAATCAAATAATTATTCTAATTGCATAAATCTCTTAGAAAGCCTTGATTATGCGATTAACATTGTGGATGATTTTCTATTTTTAGGTATATCTTTCAACGTATCTGTGGGTATCCGAATGCTTTCTGTAACTGTTGTTGTTCCCACTAGCTTAAAGGGAACACCGAAAGGACTCCTTGGAAATTTCGATGACAACTCTACCAACGATTTTATTTGTCCTAATGGCACCATTCTGCCACCTTCAATCTCCCAGCGGCAAATATTTACTTATGGACAGTTGTGTTAGTGTTTTTCATATATGTATCCAATCTAGCTATATTACACGTTGGTTTCATATAGTCATGAGGGAAAAATTATAACTTACACCAATGCAAACAATCAAAGATATGTTTGTAAAATGATCATATACGATTGACATATTTAATAATAAACTTTAAAATTTATAACGCTGCATTAATGCAGTAACAATATTATTGCCACGAGCAATTATAGTAAATTATCTTAAGAATCACCTGTAATTCAATATATTTGTAATGCAATCAAATGTATAACAATCTCATATATATATATATATATATATATATATATATATATATATATATATATATATATTGTAACTCTTCTCTAATGATAATCACAGCCATGAAAAATATGTATATATGCAAGTGATTTCACAACTATGGATCTCCTTCGATTTATTGTTCAGTTTGATTTTGAAGTACAAAACGTCGAGGTTAAAATGAACATTGGACGGCCATATTCGGCTGTGTATTCACCTTGTTGAAATGCGAAGTTGATATTATGAATCGTAAACGTTTTACTCATATATCTCTAATCGCATTTGTTTCATAGTGTCATGTTCTATTATAGGGGAGGTAGATGCTCAAGCATCAGTTTTTCGATATCCTCCTGGGAAGAACCACACCGACTTTCAACAAACAGAGTTTATCCCCAAATTTTTGGATGAGGCAGATCCAATAAAAGTTGTAGAGGCGGAGCAGAAGTGTGGCAAAGATAACCAAGAATGTATATTTGATTTAGTTTTCACCGAGAACGAGGCAGTAGCTAATAACACTCGCAACGTGGAGCAACGTGCTTTATTAATCACGAATGAAGTGGGTCAGTAATATATTAAAATAATTGGTGAAATAATTAAGTTAACCAAACGTATCCAACATTGATAGAAATATAAAACAATTACCACTGGTAGTGCAATCTTGTTTCCTATTCTGTCATAAAAGTCGTTCACAACTTAACTTATCTCTCGATTTCCTTAGCATGTAAATTCCTTTTGCACACCGAATTTAATATGTACAACAAGAAAACGAACATTACAGTATAATTAGTATACTCTCATTACAGACTCATCAAAGGTAACATTGAGCACAATTCGGATTTGTTTATAAATTGTATAAAGTGAGCAAGATAAACCCTACATATAATCGAAATATTACGATATGGAACATGTGATAGTCAATAACTAAAATAGAGAAACATATGCAAATATTACTTACATTGACATACTTAATAATATAGCACATTATGTTTCATTCCAAATACGTTTTGTGATGATATAAAACTGTTAAATGGTATCCGATTTCTCCAAACTCATTAACGTATTGCTATTCAGCTACTTTTTAATTTTTTTCATTACAAGACATTAATATTTCAAACATGTCAAATTTGTTTTTGTTTCCTTTTCGTAAAGTATATAAATACATATATACGGGCACTTTGTAATTTAAATAAAAGAATATTATAGATACGTATATACGTATATACCTATTATAACTTGTATTATTATATTGCTAGTAAATACAATCCCAACAATTGATGGAAACAGCACGGTGTATGCTTCTGTTGGTGACACGGTGTATTTGAGTGTAAACGCATCTGATGACGGGAAATTTACCTATGTACTACTGGAAAATACAGCAAATGCCACTATTAGAACAGGAAACGACAGTACTGGACTCCTTTCATTTGTTCTTAAGGACACTAATCCAGTGTCAGTAAGGTACAATATATTGGCTTATATTTGTATTTGTTAACAATGTTTTAGAAACAATGTAATTTCCAAGTGCTGGTTAATCGTATGGTTATCAACATCACCAATTAGGGCTTTCTTAACCGAAAGTTAAATTAATTAATCCATGAACAAGATATTAACAAAGCATCCCAGTTTGAGATCCATCTGAGGTTGTATGACACCAATCGAACTCTATTTTATGTATAACAAAATGTATAATGTTCAATGCGAAACATTTCGTCATTACAGAATAAGTTGCATATTTCCGCGCGTCGGGTTAGTAAGATTAGATTTGTTTCTTAACAATATCTTGTTTGTAGTTAATTTATAATTTCTGCTTCGAAACAGTGTGGTAGCGCAAGATAACTATGGAATGCAATCTCGTGCACTTGTCCTAGATATATGGCTATGCAGTCACTGTTCCGGACATGGAACGTGCGTTTACACGCAAGAAAGAGCAGACAGTCGAGCAACGAATAATTTCCAATACACAGTATGCAACTGCAGTTTGTACTGGGAAGGTAAATTATTTTTTTTTTATTTGATAATGCTACATGTTTACACGGAAAAGTGTTGTTTTACTAAAGACACAAAATACATAAGTATATATATATATATATATATATATATATATATATATATATATATATATACATATATATATTGAAGTTATTTTATTGTGTGAAGCATACTACATATTTATCACGTTTAGGGCCATTAAGACTATTTATATGGTTTCATAATACTCAGTATGAAATGATTATAATCACATGTGCTCCATTTCCTTTCATGTTTGGTCTATACGCAACATTATCTGGCTTTTCAAGTGTAAGATATAAGTTACCTTATTGAATATGTATTTATGCAAGGCCTGTGACTTTTCTAATTTTACGTTTGAAACACAACCATCGGGATGTTTGTGTTGAGTAAACTTATTACGTATCTGCCTTGAGTTGGGGGAAAGGGGTGTTCGTGTAAAACAACTAAATATTAACTATTTTATTTCGTGTGATATGAGGGCCCTTTCATACTAACGTGTGTCGACACGATTCCGACTTTTCTTAGCTGTTAGTATAAAAGTAAAGTATCTTAAAATGGATTGTTGGTTACATTATTAACTTCATGTCATTGCTGTTAGAACCTGATGCATGCAAATATAGCTTGAGCTACCTCCTTCTGATACCGCAAAACGATAGGAATTGAGCAGAGCGGTATAGATCCGTTCTCGAGTACCTGCGACACCTGGCTAGTACTCGGGTTTAACTGCATTACGGAGATTTTATTAACACTGTGTCTCATAATGTTTTATTTCCATTGTTTTATACAATATGGATCTTACGTTTGGATTGTTATCATATTCATACATAACGTTGTACAGAAATTAGCAATATTGGCTTGTTTCCTAAACATCCTGAGTCAAATGTAAACATGTGACTTTATCTAATTAACTTGGTTATATGTTATTTTGATGGTATACTTATACTTTGATTACATTTAAAATGTGTATATTGTATATTGTATTTAACACGTCCGCCTACATATAGTCATGTACAGGCAATTAGATTTGACAAATAATGTTTAGAGTTGTATGCATTTAGAGAAAGCAAGGTTTTCAATGATTAACGTACTTACTAAGTACACTGTTGTTGACATATATACTTATTTGAACAGAAATAAATATATAAATAATGATATAATTGATATGAACATACACATGTTTTGCATTATATTGAAGCGTTCCTAAAGTCATACATTATAACTACGCATTACGTTTTTTGAATACTTTGCACAGGGAGTGACTGCGAAATCGACTTCAATGGATGTGCCTCCACACCATGTTCTCCTCTCAGAAATTGCACAGACAATCCTGCAATTGTCCACGAGGCACTTGGAAGAGCATATAATTGTTCGTCATGTCCTAGCGGGTACAGAGATGGAACGAATGACCTGACAAAGTGTGTGGGTAAGAGGCAACATATATAATATAATCATTTATATACACACGGCATTCATCTGAGTGTTCTGACCAAACATAAAACATAAAATGAAATAGAAAATGCAGACAGACGCATTCAATCCATAAATTAGTCGTATTCAATATTAGTTTTTATATCGCTATGTAATAACTTAAGTTTAAATTGTTCACATTTTTTGTAAAGTCAATGCTTCGTAACATGATTTAATGATTTAGCTGACGTGAAAAGGTTCATTATAGTTAATATTTTAAACAAATCATGTAGTTTATCTACTTTCTTCAAACTGTCTTGTACTGCCGTTCGACAA
The DNA here is from genome assembly GCA_029339505.1 of Unio delphinus. Classification (NCBI taxonomy): domain Eukaryota; kingdom Metazoa; phylum Mollusca; class Bivalvia; order Unionida; family Unionidae; genus Unio; species Unio delphinus. The sequence goes on along the minus strand of JAQISU010000154.1, from coordinate 3,963,556 downwards.
CCCAAATATGGCACTATTTGACTTAAATGTCTTAAAAGACTGCTAAACAAACGCATTATGAAGTCATTGTTTTACACGTTTTATTACACTAGTAATATAAATTGTTTTACTGTAAATTGGTAGTTTCCTTCAAGTGCAGCTGGAACCTATTATAACTAACATAGCTGGCATATGCGTACCTAAGAGCACCGGCATTAAGGGATATGTATATATCTTATTATCAGCTTATACGCATTAGATTTATCTTGATTACAAGCCTCCAATAAAATTACATGTACTAGTTTTTTTATGCAACAGTTTAATATCACTTGGAAAACATAGGTATGTGATATATGTATGCATATACACCCCATTATATTTTGTGTCTGTTTTTGTTTCGTTTTCCAGACATAGATGAGTGTCAAATTGTCCCTCACCGATGTAACCAGAACTGTGTGAACACAGATGGGAGTTATTACTGTACATGCAACAGTGGATTTAGATCGGACCCGAATACAGCGGAATGTGAAGGTATAAATACAGCTTCCAGTCCGTAATTAGGGGAAATCCTTTCTGCAGTGATAACATATAATATATCAAGTATTAAGATATCACTTATGCAACTTGCAAGTGTTTTGAATAATACCGTTCGTGACGCACAGAATGTATCGGTAGAGAAAATATTTCACAAATCGATAAATATAGCGCATCTCCCTTATAAAAGTGTTTTGTATCTCTTCAAGAAATATTTATTTCATTTTAAAAAATGAAGGTTTCTTTAGTATGTGTATTTGTGCTACTATGAATATTTGTGCATCTTTGATATTATGGATATACGTTTGTTTCAATGAGTTTTTATGTACCTATGTCTTTATATATATATATATATATATATATATATATATATATATATATATATATATATATATATATATATGTATGTATTTGTGTGTGTTTAGACATCAACGAGTGTCAAGAAGGAACGTCAGACTGCGATCAGATGTGCAATAACACATATGGATCATTCAACTGTACTTGCCAAACTGGGTACATATACAATAGGACGAAAGCAGCGTGTGTACAAGGTAATATTGGTTTATGCATAACTTTATCTTTGCAGATTAGTTCCGATTAGGTATCAAACCCCCGGATGGCTGGTATATTTTTGGGTGTCTTTTTAAAGTGTGTTTACCTTTAAATGTATTGATACTTATATTGAGTGGAGGCTGCTATTGGTCAATAATTATAAGTGATTCAGATTTGAACATTTTTTTTTTAATGTTTGGAGGAGGCATCCAAATGCGACTCGTACTTTATAGCATAACACGAATCTACCTGGAGGATTATTTATATAAGAAATATGTCATTCTAACATGTTCGGTGTTTCAGCACTTTATGCATTTGATATGTTTTGCCATCATACCAGTACTAAATAATCATTATCCCTAATGATCATTAATGGCATACATGTTATGATTTGGGTGTTAGCAGAACAATACGTAGTCAAGTATTTAATCGATTTTTTTCCATTTTCTTTAATTGTTATAATGTATAGGTGAACTACTTGATGTATGTAAACAAAACAACTGCAGCCAGGCGCATGGGTGTACAAAAGATACGAATGGAAACGCTACCTGCTTTTGTCGAGCTGGTTATGGACTTACCGAAAACAACACATGCGAAGGTTACTAAATTATTAGCTAACGAAAAGTATTTAATAATGATACATTATTTACAATATACCTCTTTATCATATATGAGATATTTCAAAAAGGGAGACAATGATATCGCTACTGTAGCGATTCTATGTGTATAGCGACAGTGATACTATCGTTTTCGAAGCGAGTTTCTATACCCATACAGAATATATATATATACCGGCATAGTTGTTAGTATCAAGAATGTAACGTAAATTAGTTTGACGGGACACTTAACAATCAGACTAATATCTTGCAACCACAGTAGTTTCAACAATGCTTGATTTTATAGTGTTTAATATGTTACATAGGTTTGTTCACGAACCACACAACTAAGATATGTCTATTCACAACGTATTATGAACTTACGATGTGAAATCAATGACTATGTTTAGTCGCGTTCGTACTATATGTGTACAATAAGCAATATAGCAAACCCGTAAAATTAAAATGAATAATCCTGCCTGTTTAATATTTACTTCTCCATCTTTATCAAACCATACAATTGACATCCTTTCCTAGCTTTAGTGCGTTTGAGCTGAAAAAAAACTGGAAATTTAGTGTTCATCAATATATAAAAAGTTGTATGTGTGTGTGTGTAAGTGTATATGTGTGTGAATATATATATGTGTGATGTATATGTGTGTTGATTATTTCCGTATGTATGTATGTATGTATATGTGTATACATAGAGATACAATTTAGTGTTGCAGCTAAAAATGTCCAATAGTAGTTAAGTTGAATAATACCGATGATGTTGATAGACCATAGCGCACTTCTGTAAATAAGCTACACAGGTTTGAAAATTAGTGATGGCTTTCTTAGAATTAAACGACGTGACATCAATATTTACATTCAGATCTACACTATCATATTCACATATCCATCTTTCTTTACATGCATTAAAAACAGGCATGTACGTAAAACAATATTTCAAATTGTTAATGAGGTGCGTGAGTGATCACATCATGAGCAGATTACATGGCTTTAAAACGGTTGAGTGAAGTAGTATAAATGCATTCAGAAAGAGAATCAGTCACTGAAGGAATGCAAGGTGCACTCCCTAGTTCTGTCTCGTTGGATCACTTTATATTGAATCCCATTCAATTAGTCCCTTGTTTATCCTTTGTTAGCAAAATCATATCTTGTCAAACTCCATATGTCTATAATACTTGCGTACACACACACACACAGACACACACAGACACACAATATATACATATATATATATATATATATATATATATATATATATATATATATATATATATATATATATATATGACCAATCCAATATTTCAGATGTCAATGAATGCGAACATAACGTATGTTCCCAACTGTGTGAGAATACTAATGGCAGCTATTGGTGTTCCTGTCTCGCTGGCTACTCCCTATGGAGTGATAAAACATCATGTATTTGTAAGTACGAGCTTATATTTTCTCTTCGATGCGCATTGCGAAATAACAAGGTGTCTGACATTTTCTACACAAAAACTACCATTAACTGATAACATTATGCAAGTAATCATGAAAACGTAAATCCGTCTATGCCGATATAATATTGTCTTAATATAAGTATAGGAACGAGTGTTCGTTGTATTCTGTACATTCTCCAATAAGTCGTTTTTTATATATGTGCCTGAGAACGATTAACTGAAAAAAATTGTTTCATTTTTATGTGTATATTTGATGTTTGATTTTATTGCTCTACTAACAGTTTTTTTAATGTGATATAGGAAGTCAACCATGACATTAAACAGTACAGAAATAATATCTTCAAAATAAGGTTGGCAAGTACCTTGTGACAATTTTGAAAATGGGTCTTCTCATGTAGATACATTCACTGTAATACTATTTTAATACTGTACCAATTAAAGAAACTTTAATATACATTTTAGCTTGTCCATATCCTTATTATGGGACCAATTGCTCCGAAATTTGTAATTGTGGCATTGGAGGCCTGAAATGTGATCCAATAAGGGGTTGTGTTTGCTTGGCCGGTTGGAAGGGAGTCAACTGTAACACTGACATTGACGAATGTAAAGAAAACGAAACTGTATGTGGTGACCCACTTAAGACCTGTACCAATGTCAATGGAAACTATTCTTGCAGCTGCCAATTGGGATATGCAGCTCAGAATAACACATGCCAAGGTTGGTATGCTATTAGCTAACATCATCACGAATCTCGAATATAATGGTCTAAAACTTACTGCGATAAGAACTATTGCTTTACAGTGTACTTTGTTACATTCGAAAATAATATAAAACAACACATATTAATACGCGCTATTTCCTAGATAATGTAAAAATATATGATGAGAACATAACAGTGATATTATATAGTACAATTGACCCCTTTACAATATATGTTAATTTTACTTACTATTCTATTAGTAGATTCTTTAGGGTATATTTCTAAATTAGCCATAAAATGTGAAAACTAGTTATGCCTAAAGATTGATCCATTAGATATTAAAGATGATCCCTTAGAACCAATATTGTACGAATTACTGATATATACAAAACTGATGCCATTATACGTAGTTTACTTTGTAATTTGAGTTAATTTGAACAATTTTAGAAATCACATATTAAAACACATGTTGGGCAACTTATACCATTACAATATTTTAAATGGCTTGCAAAGATGACGCTTGAAAAATAAAATCGTACGTTAGTTTACCTTTTCATTGAGTCTGTTTTGTTTACAGATTTTAATGAATGCAATGATCCGTCTGCTAATACATGTGACCAAACATGTTCCAACACATTGGGTGGATACACATGCAGTTGTAGACCTGGATACATCATTGACCAAATGAATGCATCGAAATGTAAAGGTATGTTTAAGATAAAATAAACCATTAGCATTTCGATATGATCATTATCAAATGAATTGTTGCCGAATCACTATGTCTGAAGATCTAAAGTAACATTAGATTGTATTAGGATCGAAATTTAAGCTGATCGTTATACTGTATGTAAATTTATATCTATGGCTCCAAGATGACATTCGTAACATCTTGATATGTTTATATGATATTTGTATTTTCATAATTGGGACAAGTACATGTACTTGGTAGAAATGTGTTTTCATTACACGTTTACATAAATGGATCAACTTAATCAAAGATAACTATAACTATTGGAATGCCGCTGAAACCTTGGTTGGTATCTTACAATATCACTTTGCATCTAATTACTCGTATATGCTTCCTTTCGATTCCAAACGAATATTATACTCGGTTCAATGTACTATTGACCTTGTACGACTGACCTTGTCGTGAAATCAAATTATGTGCCATTTTAGTTTTTGCAATAATATCTGGCAAAACATATATTCAGAATACGTGCCGCATATAAATGACCCTGACAGGCTTTTCAGTCAGTGCAAGTCATTTCGCTGTGGACATAATCATGTCGTCACAAAATATAAATCGGTTTCCTTACTTGAAGATCAATACGGAATAGTACATGTGTAATTTAAATTGTATCACTGTGATGTAGTGGTCTTTGCATGGAAATATAATGTGGTGTATACGTATTTATACAGATATAGACGAGTGTTTAGCAGAGCAATCTGGCTGTCAGCAAGTGTGTGAAAATACACCTGGAAGATATTCCTGTTCCTGCTACTTTGGATACGAGCTGCAAATGGACAGAAAATCTTGCAAACAAGGTTTTTACCTTACCTAGTATACTGTATATAAATAATAATAATAATAATAATAATAATAATAATAATAACAATAACAATAATAATAATACGAAGAAAAAGAACAAGAACAAGAACAAAAAGAACAAGAACAAAAAAAGAAGATGACGAAAGAGAGGATTAAACTATCGTCACAAATTATCCATGCTTTGCACCATGCAATCATTGACAACATTTTAATTGTATGCCGCACCCGTAAAAGATTTTCACATGCTAGTAGTACAAGTTGAATATCGTGATTTAATGTGCAATTTCTAACTACGAATATGGATAAATTACAATTATAATATATTCAAGATGTCATCATAGAAGCAAAGCTGCACACAAAATTATCATAAACCTTCATATCTTTCTAAAACACACTATTTTGGTGATGGCTACAAATCGTAAATGCCTCATATTGATATTGTTTTCGCTTTTGTTCATTAAATATTTCTGGAATTGCGGGAACAATTCCACGTGATTTTGTAGTCACATAATAAAGTATTGTATATTTTTAACAAACATGAAATGACAACAAAGTATATATCCAGCAGCTGAAAATGTTCATGAACCTAACTGCAACATACAGGGAAACAAATCAAACTATATTTATTTGACGGAAAGAATGAATTTGACACGAATGAAATGGTAACAAATAATACACATGTTATTTACACATTTCAGTTGAGGAGCCCTGCAAGAAATATGGAAATTTGCAATGCAGTCAAATATGTCTGGTCAGTCTTGAAACGAAGACTGCTAAATGTGGGTGCAATCAAGGATTCAGGCTTGGAGCGGACAACTATACATGCATAGGCAAATATTTACCCGAATACTTATATTCCTTTACCTACATCTATCTATCAACATATCTTTATCATACAATGTATTTGCAAACAGTTTAGATGAAATTTCCACCAGTAGTATCTCTCACCTACTTGTATCATTTATTTCAATAGTACATTACATTTTCTTAATATGTATAAACATAGTGCATTTAGACAAATTATCCCACTACAGTACTAAGATCAAGGACAGTTCCAGCTGCAAAGAGCTCTTCGAGATAGCTAACAAACTAATGTCAAGGAACAAATGAACACCACTTCCAACAACTTTCTCTCCACAAGACCTTCCGGACCAATTTGCAAATTTCTTCCGTGGCAATGTACAAACCATTAGAGATTCGCTTGACAGCACAATTTCAAATGACTCGTCACCATACAGTTATGATGCAGAATTTCAGCGACAACAATCAGGAGCATTTGATCCTATTTCTATTTATTTATTACGGACAATCGTGATGAAGAGTGCACCAAAGTCTTGTGAACTTGATCCAATTACGACATCACTGCTGCTTGAGTGTTTAAACCCAAATATTACCCATACTAACTGATGTTATTAATATCTCTCTCTCATGGGGGGAATTCCCATCATTTTTCAAAAATGCCATCGTAAAGCCACTGCTGAAAAAACCGACACTTGACCATAACGATTTAAGGAACTACCGCCCAGTTTCTAATCTCCCGTTCATATCAAAAATCTTAAAAAAGGTTGTTCTAACCCAACTTGTATATCATTTGAATTCAAACAGTCCTTTTAGCATTGTACAGTCTGCATATCGCTCATGCAACAGTACAGAAACTATTCTTCTAAACGTATTTAATGACATTCTCTCTGCTTTGGATAGTGGAAAGATTACAGTCCTCACTCTTCTGGATTTATCTGCAGCATTTGACACAATAAAACATGATATATTACTTCACCATCTCCAGCATGTATTGGGCATCCAGAATATAGCCTTACAGTGGTTCAATTCCTACTTAGTCAACAGGACACAAATTATATATGCAGATAGAATACACTCCAGCCCTGTCGACGTATGTGAACATGGGATCTATTCTTGGACCTGTTCTCTTAATTCTGTACACTCAGCCGCTCTCAAGTGTCATAGATCATCACCCAGTGTCGAACCAATTGTATGCTGATGACACCCACATATACAAGTCTAGCCACCCAACTAAAGTTGATGCTACCATCCATGGAGTAGAGAAGTGCATTTCTGATGTGAAATCATGGATGACATGTAACAATCTGCAGATGAATAATGCTAAAACTGAGGCTATTCTGATCACAACACCAATATTTTCTCATTCACATCCTTTACCTCAGACAATAAATATCAGCATCACCACCATTAAATTCTCACAGTCAGTACGAAAGCTAGACGTTACTCTAGACAGTACTCTCACATTGCACCAATATGTCATGAACATACGCAAGGCTGCATATCATGAATTCAGACACATCAGTTCCATTCATAAATATCTTTCAGTTGATGCCACTAAAATACTTGTGTGTTCATTAGTACTTTCAAGACTGGACTAGTGTAACTCAATTCTGTCTGGTTCGTCACAATATTTACTCCAGAAACTTAAAGAAGTTCAAAACATAGCTGCACGGATCATCTTTAGAGTACCTCGATTAGAGCACACATCACCACTGCTCTGTACCATATACTGGCTATCGATTCGATACAGAATCAAACACAACATTTGTTGTCTGTGTTATGTTTCAATGACAGACTCCAATACAACATACCTATCTAACCTCACCCATGTGTATACCCCAGCTAGATACTTACGTTCTTCTTCTGATAATCGTAAACTTATTCTTCCCACGGTGAAAACAAAGTCATATGGAAAACGTTCATTTGCATACCAGGGCCTGGCGACGTGGAACGATTTGCCCATTGAAATTAGTCACAAAGACACAGTGGTCCCTTTTAAAAGTGCTCTTAAAAGTCACCTGTTTCTACTGCAGGGACAAACTTAGAGACCTAATCATGTTTTGTATCTTTTATGTTTTCAGCATGTTTTTATGTTTTCCAATTTCATTGTTTTTGTCATTTGTTTTTCTGTAGTGTAGTCATATCATTATTGATGGTGTAAATCGCTTACAGCTTTGAAAGAATAGGCGCTGTACAAAGTCCTCATTATTATTTGTTACGTGCTTAGGCTCGAATAAACAGTAACATAGAAAGAGTGAAAATAACAAGCTTGTAAAACTTTAACAAGCAATTTATTGAGTACAAATATTTTCATAAAAGAAAAAAATAAACTTACGGTTTTAAACAATCAAGTCCAAAAATTATTCCAAAAAAAAAGTCATAATATAATCCACTAGTGGAATTGCGAATGTCCTGATAATAAAATGTCCTAATAGTTACCGGTTCTAATCTTGACGATGTAATCCAAGATGGACGACGATGTCACGTGATGAAGTCAGTTTTAGTTTTATGATAATTCAATGAACACAAGTATTTTCCAGATAAATAACACAATAAATTCCTCTTGATCCAAACGAATTGAAATAAATTACCGCACAAAGTAATTTATAATAATAACAATAACACACATCTTTGTATTTCAAAGCCCAGACTACTACTGACTGTTCTCTCCCAGAACAATAATTTAAATGCCTGTTTTACGTAAACAGGAATGGGTCACGTGTTTTTCTAGAAGCTCACAGAAAATGGCTACGTTCACAAAGTCACCTACTCACCCCATGAGAATCAGCTGAAAATCAGCCATGTCCTTAGAATCAACCAATCATTTTTAAAGCTTGTTTATCAGCTTTGAAACCATGCAATAAATGAGGTTAACATCTGGTGTTTACAAGTAGAGTATATAGTTCATCCATTGCTAGAAAATCTCTCTCAATTAACGAATTTTAAAACCCAAAATGTCAAATTTGAATCTGACAAAATAAAAGACATAATTTAAATCAAATATACGTAAAATATTAGTATTATAAACTGCTATATTGGTACTCATGCGCACTGTCATATTAAATATTGGTGTAAATAACGTTTATCAATATATGAACGTATGAACTATAATCTAATTCTACAGATGTTAACGAATGCACAGACAAGAATGGCACACTCAATGAATGCAGTGCGAAGAACAATTGTAGGAATACCAATGGGAGTTACTTATGTACGTGTGATGCTGGCTTCTTTTTAGACAACGATGGGCGAACATGTAAAGGTAATCCATTACATTCTGATGGAAAACATTATTGGATCACTGATGTTTCCATGAATGAATGAATGAATGAATGAATGAATGAATGAATGAATAAATTAATTAATTAATTAATTAATTAATTAATTAATTAATGTATTAATTAATTAATTAATTAATTAATGAATTAATTAATTAATTAATGCATTAATTAATTAAATAATTAATTAATTAATTAATTAATGTATTAATCTGAATGAATATATAATCTGAATACTAATAATCAAGCAATCAAGCTATATATATATATATATATATATATATATATATATATATATATTAGTGCATTTATACCTCGTTCATCAATAAATACATATATGTTTGCATTCAAACATGCATCCATGCATCCATTGATAAAACCATCAGTACTTTCATCGATACATACATATTTGCATACATAAATAAATAAATTCTGACAGACTAACATGCAGACATTTATTAATAAATATATGCCCACGATATATATATATATATATATATATATATATATATATATATATATATATATATATATGTGTGTGTGTGTGTGTGTGTGTGTGTATATATATATATAAAGTTTTCTTTCAGCACGTAAAAGACAATAAAATGAGATTAAATTATTGTACATTTGCAAGCAATTTTCATTTTAACAATATGTCTAAGATGCGTTTCCTGGACGAATCCTAGTATGATCATAAACTAAGATCCGTTCATAGCCAAATCTAACATGTTTATAAAGCTTTCTGAATACCTTATTTTAAACAATTATTAATGAAATAATGAGAAGAAGTTGCATATAGCATCAAGTTAATACAAAGTTGTATCGAAAACTGATTAAACTCCAACAATTTCAAACGTTCCGTATATCTTTCCGAAACGGAAATGTTCCTGCCTGCCACGAATCGTGGCGTTATCCAAATGGTTTTTTTCCAGGTGTCCTTTGAATAATTTTTCATAGTTCCAAACTAGCTTTATTATCAAATGAGCATTTTCCATTACCATGAGTTGTCGAGATACAAAAATGTCTTCCCTCTCAAATAATATAGATTTAGTATATAACACACATATATTTAGTTTATGTTACAATAGAAACGCCAGAAATAAACAAAAACAGGAATATAATATGTTGTCAAAGTTCCCTCCATGTATACACCTTCATAGTGTCTATTACGAATAAATTATGTAATAAAACCACGTGACAGATTGTTCTACAGAGTCTAATATTTCAAATGTATGCTACCCATCCAACAGATATTGATCTAATTATTATATGATACTACCTAATTGAATTGCTCAATGAAAAAGATTCCAACATCGCAATCATTTTTTAATATTAATATCATTTTTGTAACTCTCAAGACGTAGAAATGGATTAATATGCACGTTCTTTAGTAGCTTATGAATAGTAGCAATGCGTCTTTACCAAATGCAGCTATAGGTAATTACCTAATTACCACAATTTTATTTTCATTAACAAAACATACAATAATTAGACAAAATCATATATTAGGAGTTACAATTATATATATATATATATATATATATATATATATATATATATATATATATATATATATATATATATATATGTATATATATATATACATACATATACATACATACCTATACATACATATACATACATATATATATATTTACATACATATACATATATATATATATACATATACATGCATATATATATATATACATATACATACATATATATATGCATACATATATATTCATATACTTATACATATATACATATACATATACATATATACATATATATACACACATATATATAGATATATATATATATATACATATATATACATACATACATATATACACATATATATACATATATATATATATATATACATATATATATATGTATATATATATATATATATATATATATATATATATATATACACACACAAATGTATATATGCTATTTATTATAATGAGAAACGATTCAAACATCGCGCAGTATATATTCATATACTTATACATATATACATATACATATACATATATACATATATATACACACATATATATATAGATATATATATATATATACATATATATACATACATACATATATACACATATATATACATATATATATATATATATATACATATATATATATGTATATATATATATATATATATATATATATATATATACACACACAAATGTATATATGCTATTTATTATAATGAGAAACGATTCAAACATCGCGCAGTGCAATACAATAATTTCATAACAATTATAAATTATAAATAAATAGCACGATAGTTAACGGATTGCTGCCGTAATGACAATGCAAGCAATGTGAAATGCGTTTCTTTTTCCGCTTTTGCATTGAGGGAAACATGTTTATATTTGTCTGTATGTATAACGCATGCAAAACATTACTGGGTCTCAAATATAGCCATAAACGTAGTTTGTTGCTATTATAGTTGTTTTATAATATCCTTAGATCAACGTATTCAACTGGTCCGCGCTATTAACACTATCAACTATTTTCACAGAATGTGACAGTTTCCATTACGGGATCAACTGCTCTAGTGAGTGCAATTGCGGGATAGGAGCATACACGTGTAGCAAAGTCACGGGTTGTATCTGTAAAAATGGTTGGACCGGAGCAAGGTGCAACTTAGATCAAGATGAATGCAGCAGCACAGGTCTATGTAATGGGACCCATACATATTGCCTAAATACCCCAGGGTCCTTTGAGTGCTTGTGTGAAAATGGTTATGCAAAGGATAACAATGGTTCGTGCATAGGTGAGAATAATATGCATACAGTTTGTTAGTGGGCAAAAAATGTTTGCCACTTAACAAGAATAAGGACAAATTTACGTTGTTGGTGAATATTTAATTCTAAAATAATCAAACATGAACTTTTAATAGCTTAAAATCAGAAACTATTTAATATACCATTTAATTTCAAGCAATCACTACATACAATTAAGTTTTACAAATATTGCATATAACAATGTAACCATGAGAGTAAGCAAAGAGGGAACTATTTAAGCATAAGACCAGTCACGTTTGAACCGGTTTCCTGCCACAACGATATATACAACCTAATATTAAGTAACTAAATAAGCTGTAACTTTGTTGAGAACAATTACAATAACAAAATTGCTGGTGTAATGGTAATGACCTTATCTTTTTAATAATTTCTTTTATTGGATGATTGTATATGAATAAAACGTACTAAATGTCAAGAAGTAAAGATATGTTGGGGTTTTTTTTAAAAAGTAAAAGCAGCAAGATATATATGCATATATTGAACAATTTATAAAATTTGGTATATATAATATGTGTCATAAATAATTATAGATCTTGACGAGTGTGCTTACAGCAGTCCCAAGAAATGCGCACAAACATGTTTAAACACCGATGGAAGCTATTTATGCAGATGCCAAGCAGGATTTCTTCAAAACGGAATTGAGTGTGAAGGTAAATATGATAATACTTTGTTATGTCGTAAGTCTAACACTGCATTAGTATTTCAAAGAAAAAGATTATAACCAGTACTAAAATGGCCCCTTGTAATGTACCGTTCATCCATCCATCCATCCATCCATCCATCCATCGTTAAATACACACATAAATACATCCATCCATCCATCCATCCATCGATACATACACACATAAATACATCCATCCATCCATCCATCCATCGATACATACATGCATACATACATCCATCCATCCATCCATCGATACATACATACACACATAAATACATACATCCATCCATCCATCGATACATACATACACACATAAATACATCCATCCATCCATCCATCCATCCATCGATACATACACACATACATCCATTCATCCATCCATCCATACATGTGTAGTTGAGTGTATGTCTGCTAACGTTTGTGACATTTCGAACATAATAGCTATTCTAATTTAGAATACCAATATTTGTCTTGAATTGGTTTTTTACTTTTACGCTATTCAAACATAACATAAATATCGTACTAATATGTTTCAGACATAGATGAGTGTAAAGGTACACATGACTGTTCACAAATCTGCAGCAATACTCTGGGCAACTACAGGTGCTCGTGCGAAGAGGGATTTCGCTTAAATATAACGGATAGACGTTCATGTTATCGTAAGTCTCATTGACATTACAAGAACTGTTTCTTGAATTACAGTCGTTTTCTCGAATTATCTAATTAACGTTGCTCTCTTTATATTTAAAACCGGTCATATCTATGATACAGCAATTGAATCACCAAGAACATATATATATATATATATATATATATGTATATATATATATATATATATATATATATATATATATATATATATATATATATATATATATATATATATATATATATATATATATATATATATATATATATATATATGACTTTGTTTTGAGAGTGATAAGAAACGCTAGGCTTAAAAACATCGTAGCTATCTGTAATAAGAAAAATAATTATATTGTTATTTAATTGATGATCTTTATCAAAGATAAAATATAGACATAAACGTAACAACTTTCAAGGCCTCAATGGGTTTTTTTTATAGATATTATGGATGCATCCAAGCATGTTTATTGTATGCCTATATTTGCTTTTTTGTTGTTCATTTTCTGGAAATACTCAGTGAATATTTATTCTATCTCGAGGATACATTTAGGTTTGATATTTTGATGACTCTCATTCCCTGTCTTTCAGCTGCAAAGGAGTGTGATCCATCAGTTATCTTAAAATGTAAATCCAGACAAGCATTATGTGCTTTTGTTAACGGGTCTGAAACGTGCTATTGTGCCAAAGGATATCAAAACATGTCGGATATATGTATTGGTAAGTTGGCATAAATCTTTTTATCACATTAAGTGTAACTTTTGTATTTGATCTTCAGTTGATAAAATATACATGTGTAAATATCTTAGCATTAAACACGTCTTACAATGCGGACTTGAATCAGGGCGCATTCGTCAACATGACGTGCAAGCTGAAATAGATATTATTTTAGTAGTCAGTCCTGCATGTCGACCATGCATACAATTGATAAACATGAAGTACGAATACACATAGGTATATATCTTTCTCATGAGATGCGTACAAAAAAAATAGGAAGCCTCAAACTTGTAATTGCATGGCGTTTTCCACATTTTACATATACGAATCAAGACCGTGTTATGTTTGTATTTCCTCTTAGATCAATTTATTCTTGTTGCCTCACCTGTAAACATTCCAACTGTATTTGTGGATAATTACCCAGTATTTCAGTCGTTTATGAAGATAAAGCGTTTAAATCTTGCTCATTTTTGTTTCACAGATATCAATGAATGTAGCCGTTCTCCAAGCCCATGCTCTGATAATTGTACAAATACCAACGGAAGTTATATATGTTCATGTGCTGCAGGAAAAGAGCTTGGAGCCGACTTATCAACATGTACAGGTAAGTAATATATGTATGTATGTATGTATGTATGTATGTATGTATGTATGTATGTATGTATGTATGTATGTATGTATGCTAAAATATGATATAATGATGATTTCTTTGTGATGGAGATTTGAAGCTGCCTAAAGTTCTCCAAAGAGTTAGCTATATCAAAATGGTAACCTTGGTTACAGACACTTAAAGTACACTGACATATCTGACTGTCATAGACTTAAAATGAAAACAAATCTTAATATTTTAATAAAACAAAAATTAAAATGATTGTGAATATAAAAACCTTCAGATAGTGTATTTGAGTCACTTGTAATATGTGCATACGAATTCTCTGTCCATAGTTCCATTTAACAACTATGTATAAATACAAAATGTGTTCCTTAATGCACTAAAATCCTTCAAAGGGAAAGCATGAACATAGTTGTTTACTATCTTGAAAAACTGTATGTTGCAGAATGTAAAGATGGACACTTCGGAAACAGTTGTGCTCAAAACTGTTCTTGCAACTCCAGCAACACCGATACATGCAATCCAGTGAATGGGACATGTCAATGCAAGTCTGGATGGACTGGTCCCTCGTGCCAAGATGATGTCAAAGAATGTAACAGCAGCATACCTAACTGCCCTACAAATTCGACATGCATTGAGCTGCAAGGGTCGTACAGATGCCAGTGCTATTCTGGGTATAGTAAAACTACTGATGGATTATGCCAAAGTGAGTAGAAATAATCTTTGTCCAATGTTTGGTTTTATCTTGTATAGATATATACAGACATGCATACCTACATACATACATACATACATACATACATACATACATACATACATACATACATACAGACATACAGACAGACAGACATACGTGCATGCATGCATGCATGCATACATACATACATACATACATACATGCATGCATGCATACATACATACATACATACATACATACATACATACATACATACATACATAGAGGCATTTATAAATAAAAGCAAAAAAATTACTATATTCGATGCACAGGTTAAATTATTAATAAATACTTCATAGAAATGCTCAGTTACAACGATTCGTTTTATACGTACAAAAACAATAGAACTTGGGGAAATTTTATTTACGTTAACCTTAATTAATTCCATGTATCAGTGTTTATATTAAGAGATATGTTTCTAGAAATTCTTGGGCAGGTCTGAGTACAACATTTTAAAGAGCAAAATGTGTAAATGTGTGCACCCTTATATTATCAATAATTTCGTAATCTGTTTATTTGATCTGATACGCTAGAATTAGTTGTAGTTCTTTGTTTTTAGTGTAGAATATTAGACCTCTTTTACAATTTGCAGTTTGCTCAACAACCCGATACGGCTTAAATTGTAACCAGAACTGCACCTGTATTGATGCCAATACGATTAAATGCGATAATGTCAATGGCACATGCAATTGTAAAGATGGATGGCAAGGACAAAACTGTATCGACGATGTGGATGAATGCAGACCTAACAACACACATTGCAATGAGTACAATCAAGAATGCAGTAATACACTTGGTTCTTATGCATGTATATGTTCAACAGGATATACTTTGGACATCAACGGTCAATGCATTGGTGGGTTTCCTTATAAATAATATTTCCTTCTTACAAGTAGTGTTTGATAACTATTGTATTAACGACTAAGACCGACAATGTTTCATTTCATTCGAATAATATCACGTTAAAGCAATTGCTGATTAAGGAAATATGAAGCAAAATCAGCGTTTAATTAAACAATGACGTATTCTATGTATCATATCCATTACGTTTCGACATATCCTTGTTGTGGTAGAACTTAACCAATTTCATGATATGGAGTCTTTTAAAATTGGCAAGAACACAAAACGAGATCAGGGATTTATATGCACTTTAACTTTGTCTAGCTATAACCTCAAAGCCTCAAAGTGAACATATGAAATGCTAACAAAACACATCCCACATCCAATAATTTGCTTTATTCAACATGTATAATAAGGAGCCGCCAGTGAACTGGTTTTATTTGTTATATTCCGTTCATTACTTTTGAGTTCTTTCTTGTATCTTAATAATTTATATTCAATAACTATACATACACAAGTGATGAGAACGAAATATCGAATCAGTTGAGACTAATTCCATTGTAATTGCAATGCAAGTAAATTGGTCATTGTATGAATATTTATAGATATATACTGATATGTTTAGACCAGTGCACACTTTCATTGACAGAGATTTGACAAACAATATAATAAAAACAATCAAACTCGTAATTACATTAACATCGACACAACTGCACAATTATATACAAATATATATATATATATATATATATATATATATATATATATATATATATATATATATATATATATATATATAATATTATAAGATCTGCTTCCACTATTTACATGAGAATATCTGATGTAATTCTGCAAATTAAATTGGGTATTATCGGACATTAAAAAGATGGTACTGTACATAACGTATTACTTAATCGCATGTTGAAATATTACTAGATTTAATATTCAAGCACTAACATACATGTAAATAATTGCTAGGTAGAAATCTGGCTCTGGAATACTGCGATCCGACTCTTGTGTTTGAATCAAAATAGGTTAATGACAAGATCCTTTCAATTCACATTCTCATGCATATTTGTAAAGCTACATAATTTAGTTATGTTTCAATCGTACAATAATTATGTTTCAAAAGCATTTCGGTTTGTCAAAAGTTGAACAATTTCTCCTGGTTTCGTTCATTTACATCAATCCAATCACAGAAAAAATGCATTAATGTCTTACATTGCATGACCTATTTACACTTTTAGATATTGATGAGTGTTTAGAGGGCACAGACACGTGCGAACAAGAATGCAGAAACACAGCTGGAAACTATACTTGTGTATGCGCAGCAGGTTATACAGGAGACGGTATCAATTGTACTCGTAAGTGTAAATGTCTGTTTTGAAATACGTTGGCTAACTACATATTGATTGTACAAAGTTTATTTATAGACAGGTTAGATATGGCTGCTATGTAAATATGTAGATGATCAGTATATGTAAAGAGGAAAGATCAACGTTTGTAATTATTTGTTCTCATTCATGTATGTATATACACTAGACTTGGCTAAAACGTCTAATGTTCTGAACAAAAACTAGTGTAGGAAATGGATATGTGCTATTATGTTTATAAATATCTTATTTTCTCAGCGTGTCCATCGAGCCATTGGGGTAAGAACTGTACTAATACCTGTGACTGTTTTTCTGAAAATTCATTCGGTTGCGACAAGGCAACTGGATGCAAGTGCTACAGCAATTGGACAGGAATCGACTGCAGACAAGATAAAAACGAATGCGATGCTAACCCTTGTCCTGATAATTCTGTGTGTCATAATTTTAATGGAGGTTTCAGTTGCAGTTGTAAAGCTGGGTTTTTGAAAGAAGATCTCCTTAGCCAGTGCATCCGTAAGTACTCATGTTTTGTTCATTGTTTCTGGACCAGCTTCATTATAAAAACAAATCCATGAAATAAAGAATACAACAAATGCCATATTACACAGGTAAATGTCCAAATTTAATTTGATAAATTATGTGAAACATTGATACTTTTAATTATATTCGAATTCAGTTATAATGCATTTACATTAGATAACAGCATCAAGGTAAATACATTCGTTAAATAATCTTTTTATGTCAGCGTAGTACATTGTACAATACATTTAATTGGGAAATGTTGGTCAACTTACGATAAATATATAGGAAAATGAATATAACCTAAGGATGAAGCATGTATTTCGTGCAACGCGATTCAACCCTTATTTCCTCAAAAGTTAATAAACGTGTATAACATATTGATCTCATTTATGATGTTTATAAACATTTAATCTCCAACACGTGAATGCTAATGTTCGATATGTCAAACATTTTTGCAGATTTTCTTAAACTGGTAATGTTAAACTTAGGAAAGATTTAGATGTAAATAATGAGTTGAACAATGCATACGTACTATTACAGCATGTAATAACAACTCCTATGGTGAGAACTGTACAATGCCATGTCCGTGCAATACAACCAATGCTAAAACTAATACTCAAAGCTGTGACCATATTACTGGGGCCTGCACCTGTAACTACTTCTGGCTGGGCAATTGTAGCATTGACCGAGACGAATGTAATTTGACAATCAATGTTTGTGGCAGCATCAGTCATTCCAACTGCATGAACCAACCGGGAGGGTACGAATGTAAATGCGTAGAGGGATACGAAAAGACTAATGATAGTCGTGCATGCATAGGTGAGTGCAAACTGAAATCACCATTTATATTCTGATACAACACTATATACTTTAGTATGGCACATATAGTCTAATTTCTTCAACAACATTATATATATATATATATATATATATATATATATATATATATATATATATATATATATATCTGAGTGTGTGTGTGTGTTTTGTCACTGTAGCTATGATTGCCTCGGTATTGTGTTGTGCTTCGAATAAGCCTCCCTTCATATAAAGGTATCGAAACAAGAAACCAGAGAGTCATGATCTTCAGACATTGGCATGGATTAAATATGACTGTGAACATAAGACGTATCTTGTTGTACCGTGCTTTATGATTTTGACAAGGTGATAACATAGATACAACATTTTTAAGGTACTTAATTTGAATATTTTGTCTCGTCGGCTATATATATATATATATATATATATATATATATATATATATATCTGTACAGTTAGTGTTTTCTAATCGACTACAAATATTTATTTTTCCAGGTTCCTTTAATATTTATCGTTGACGCAAACTTAGCTTTGAGCATATGCTATACGTTCAGTGGACTTTAGCAGCATAGAGGGTGCTCCCACCTCATAATAGAGGCAGATATGTAATACAGTGATGACACAAACAAATTCATATGTGTAATTGATAAACTAATGCTTCTCATGAAAATGCAAAGGCAAATTACGTCTGTAACGCAATTCGAAGCCTATAACTAACCGAAAGTTTCTCAACATGGGTTAGTTAATTTAATTACTAAAGATTTTTCGTCGTATGCATTATTTAATTATTAGGCGCGCGATATTTACTGATTAAGACACGTATTCGAGGTCTCGCCCTTTCTGCTGCAATGAGTTAAATCAGTATTATATATCATAAACGGATAATGAAGCATATACAACTAGATTAGCTCGAGTTCGACTAGAAGCAATTAAGACATTCCTACCAATCCGTGATTCTGCCAGGCGAGAATTACCAGAAATCTATGAATCGCAAGTGGAATGTGCAGAATCTTCTCCATAATTATTCAGACCTGTTACTGAAACAACTAAACGTCTTCTTCCTCAACGTGACAAAAAAACTAAAGAAACATCGAGACTTTTGAAAGTTCTTCCTGGTCGAATGTCTCAACCACTAAAACCTATTAATAAAGAGACGAAAAAACTGATATAAAAATAATCGAAGAATTAAGTAATACGTTTACTGAAGATGTTTCAAAAGTAAATAGTAACATCGATCCAAATGAATTTTCAGCTCTTGTTCTTACACATGATGGAAATATAAAATAAAATGTTGAGACCGACATATGGAAAATATATTTCTAGTCTACAGCACTCGGCTGATGTGTTTTATAAACTTAAAACTAACCAAGCCGAATCGACACAAAACGTGCATCTTATACATCGATGCAGTAGATGATGTACATGGTCAATATAAAGAAGAACAACAGCAAGAAATGAAAGTATGAAACCAAGATAAAAACAAACAGCAAAAACTACAAGATATATGATTACTTCCATCCGTTCAAAAATGAATTAATAAATTCAAACCAGGAACTTTTGAAAAAATTAAAGATATGGATGATGCTCATTTAGCTGAATATACTGCAGTTGATTCGACTTCACGAAGATGATTATAGTAAGAAGATCTTTAGAATTCGTCATAATAAGGGTAGTATTAATAGGATGATCAAGAGTATTTAATGTTTTCTAAAAAAATCGAAAGAAACAATTGTATGATCCTCCTTGGGCTACTGGGAGTTGTTTTCCAAGAAAGTGGTTTTCATTCATGCTCAAATAATATTCTTAAAGACTTACAACAATTATACATTATCAAAGCAGGAACACGATCTGGAAATCACTCGCCATCAATAATTATTGAAGCCGCTCATATTTGTCGACGTTTATTTCAAGATGGTAGCATGACGTTAGCATTTACTGGGAACTTACTGATGATCGTCGATAAATATCATAGTAACTAATTGTCACCATAGTAACTAATTGTCACCATGATTAGATATATAGATAACAATTAAAATGATCATACATAAAAGACAATGTGAACACGCATTGTCTGAATGACAAATTAATGATTACCAGTCTATGAAGCAAATTATGGTGATGGTCTTGGTAATGGTATTAAAGGGTTATTTGCAAGAATGGCTCCTAAAATAGCTCCAATCGGAAAACAGTTGTCGATGAAGGCTATAAATGTTATTGCTGACAAACCTCCTGGTGATATTGGTAATCATGCCAGTAAGCCGGTTTCCACAGCCAAGGATAGACTAGCAAGATTAATACTACGAATATCACTGTCAATAATATTACTATCTACTGAAATTATGTCCGCGACTGTCAGTAAAACAAATAACACAAGCGACAGAACAAAATCTAGCATATTAACGGAGTTAGACATTGCATGGCACGTTCATTTAGATCGAGAAATATATAATAACATGTTCAAAAGTACTACGCAGCATTTTATATTGACGCACCCGTTCTCAAGAATGAATCAGCACGGTATTATCAATGGCATTCGTATGAAAAAAGACATATACATCAACTAGGCAGAATTGAACATCAAGTTCAGGATACAAGTAGATAGTTTCATCCCACTGAGGCATTTGTTGAAGTAAAAAGTGAAATTGTAAAACAGATGATACAGATTATGGTGGTGGGGTGCTGTCAAAGTCGGTTTTGGTAACATCGGGGTTATGGTACTGCTTGATAGCGCTACATAAATGATTGATGGAAGACATATATAATAGATTCAACAAGATAGTGATACTGTTACAATGATAATTTTCCTAGCAAGATATTTTTATCATTATAAAATTAGATCGTCCGAAAATGATGTTTCTAATAATGCTTATGACAGTCAATATGTTGTGAGACGACCAAAATACCGTGCTAATCATGTTGCTGGAGTTAATATCGAGGATATGATTATTATTGTAAATTCGGAGTGCAATTCAGGATTTAAAACACGCCAATCAATGGTGTAAGGTAATCGTGGAAATTGTCATGTGCCATTCCACTATCTCACATTTGCGGTTTTTGTAGAAATGTTAGAAAGACTATTCTTGGAGCCTATCATACAGTTGTACTCGTACGAAAAGGGGATTATAATAATACTATATGGCGACCATTAGGCGATGCTGGTAAATTATTATTATCAAAACTCTCATTGTGGATGCCAGTAATGACCCCATCAATCACTGAGAAAAATAAATTAGTATCATTTATGGATACAGATGATAAATCATTACTATCATCACTGAAAATAACAACCTATAGTATTCACAGTACTATTAACGGTATATTTACATGGCATATAACATCACAACAAGTGGGCTATGCGCTACGACATATATTGTTTGCACTAAAAGATTATACACAATTAAATTCTCCAGAGTGGAATCAAATGATATTTGACAAACTTGGTGTTTCTGAGATTTCGTTACGTATAAACGACTATCAAGAACCATTCGATGCCATTTTCGTAATTTGGGACAAAACCAAGTAGCACAGGCATATCATACTTTAATGACATTTATGCAACGTGATCAGAATGTAGATATCTGTGTGCAAATAGCACAACTAGATTTTACAAGATATCATCCGATTTATTACTTTTCCTTGGAACTTCTTGATTTAACACGACAGGCTGTCGTTGATATATATACTTCCGAGCTCGTGTAACTCTTCCGGTTCCACCAGTCCCCCTTATCCCTAATTACAGAGCAAGCGCTCTGTTATACTCAGTGATAAATCGATGTTACTTGAAGGTGCTGGCGGAAGAATGACAGTCATTGCTGTACCAGTAGAGAATCTGTAAGACAATTATATCACTCCTAATATTATAATGTTACTGCCTCCGGGTCAGATTAGAAAACTACAAACCGCGTCAGTACAAGATATGGAACAACATTGATACTTAAACACAGTTAGATTACAGGTGGTCAGAATAAGCTGTCAATAACAGAGCGGCAGAATTAACCATAACAGCGAAATATATCTTAAAGAATCTCTTCATGAAAGAATCAAAGATCTTGTGCATAAATTTTCAACAGAGAATATTGAGCAGTTACTAACAATATGTTTTACAGTTCCGTCAGTTGCAGCTCACATTGCAAGATATACAAATTCGTGGAAGCCAACCGGGTTTAAATTTCTCGAAGACGTACACTTAAGTTCATATGGATATGGACACGGTAGATTGTGGAATACTAAATATGACCACAACGACATTATATCTGTGTATATGTTCGCAGTTTGTCCTGGACGATTTCTAGTCTCACGGAGAATGTTCTTGATATTTTAAAGATTTGGACACCGCCGTAACAAACTGACTAGACTATCGATAAATGGACCATTACCCGAGTTTGATATAGCCGAATTCGCTAGCATACTATCAATCGAGTTAGCGAAGGGATTCCATCCAACCATCAAACATACTGGGCACCAATAGTTTTTATTACGATATATAATTGACTTACAATATTGATATCGTTGATTGTATGTGAAGTCATTATATCATATCAGAATCAGACCGAAGTTTGATTACCGCAACTTGTCGATGAAAACGCAAAGGAGCTAGGTAGAAGATTAATCAGTAAAGTGTTATTAAAGATGCACTACGGTCTGACAAATGTGCAACAGACACTGAGATACGCAATGACAATCCAGTTGTTTGGAGTATTGATGCTCGTACCGAGTGGTCAAAATAGTCTATATCAGGCGTTAAAAGAATATCCCAGCTGCTGAGGGTTATTGTAAATTGATCTGACACCAACAATGAAATTGTTAGTGATGATATTGTAAAAACACATATCGCTAGTTATAAACAAAGTGCTAAAAAATCTAGGCTGTGATATTGATGCTAAATTTATTAACGCGCTAAAACAACAACATAAGTATCATTGTGAGAGCTCTTTGTTGTATTCAGATAATGATTAAATACAATTTACCGCGGATAGGAAGGACAGAAGTCTTGTTCATACATGTGAAAATACAATGTTGACCTGTCTTGCATGTAATAGACATAGAGGTGCTGATGTAAGCGATAGTGGTGATAATTATGTATCTTCGCGTATTACTTGTAATTCTTCACGTACAAATTCACGTTGAGAAGCAGTTAAATATAATCTACATATTGCAAGTCTACTCGTAGATCTTACCACGCTGGAATTAGTATTTGTAGTAACACTCCAATTATGATCAGTTTAACTTTATTACTACCTTAGAGTTCACCAGGTTCATATAAATAAATGAAGAATGCATCACCTAATACTGTTTCGTTGTATTAGTATCTATTTTTGTGTAATTGCAATAACAGGTTTTATGGAAATTACACGTGTAATTTTATTTTTTAATGCAGTTATTATAATTGGCAATCTTGCAACCCATTCACAAGATCTTGTATTCTGAATCATTTCTTTCTCGTATTGATATCCAAATAACCGTTCGACAAGAGGTCGATTAAATCGTTCAACAATTGCTTGATTGTGATGATTTGCAACATGTTCTCGTCTTTTTTTGACATTACGTTGTTCCATCAGCCATGATACTACACAATACAATTCATTGCAGTGACGACCTGCAATAGTTGTGGCCATCGTAGCCTACATTGTGGTCGATATGCTCGTTAATAATTTCGTTCAAAAGCAGATGAAACCTCAATTGCACTCTTTGTTAAAAACGGTTATGTTTCTTTATAACTACTCGCAACGTCAACGTCAATGCGGATTTGTATGTTATTTGACGTCTTGGAATGTTGATAGTATCGTACCGTAAAAATACAATATCCCAGTGATGAACTTCACAGGGAATGCTGAAATCATAATGAATTTGTTTTGGCGGTGGTAGATAAATCTGCCTTATTGCCTGTCGCGATAACACTTTTGCTGCATCAGAACGTGTAACATTTGATGCATCAGCAACTTGACAAATTGTTGATCTACCCATCCAGTATACCCTTGGGCTATAATAAACTGATTCCTTTATAACATTTGATTATTTAAATAAGAACACATACCGCTAGTTTACCTTTCATAGTGTATCTTACCAATCAATTAGCTAATGATTTTCTACTATGTTTGTTCTTTTAATGGAATTAACGAATGAGTAAACTCCACAGCTGCAATATGTTTATCTTTTAGATTTTCACTTTCAGAAATATGACATGCTTTATCAATATTCTTTTTTTAGATATTCCCCATTTTTTGTTGATTTCGGTTATCAATTAGAATATCAAGCAGAAATCGCGGACCGCATTAATTACATCCTGGAAGATGCTTTTCTCCTGGATATTTATTCCATGGCTCACCTGGAAATTTATACATCAATTTTGCAACATCACCGCCATTGAATTGAGTAAAAGCCAATTTGTTTTTACCACATACAGACATTTTCGAATATATGCGGTCCTTCTAAAAAAATTAAAAATAACTAAATCAGTAGTTGGTGTGTTAGATCTACAAGCCAAACAATATAATTCCACATACATCAAGAACAAGAAACACATCATCCAGCTATACCAAATCATATCCGAATGATAAAATACTAGGTCCATATGGAAGTGGCAAAAAATAAATACTGCTCAATCTAATAACGAGGTGCTTGAAATGCGACAAATTATATTTCGTAGCACCATCTGTAGATGATCAGAGATGATATGATGTACTTAAGGATTTTAATACAAATGCAAAACTATTATCTAAAGAGAATAAAGATATCATTGATTTTATAACCGATTCGGATGAAGCGGTGACTGTTGATGAACTGGATGGATTTAATAAACTGTTAGTTCTTTATGATTATATGATGCTGGATAAACAATCAAATCCAGCAAGAATATTTTCCCCGAGGTAGATTACAAAATACAGATATAAAATATTCATAAAACATGGTAAAACTGAGATATGGATATAATTATATTTAACAATATCTTGTCAAAAGCGCAAGCTCTCTGGAACGGATTTATAGCGATACAATTACATGAACCCAGATCAAGAAATCCAGTCGATCTTGATCAAATATTCGGTTAATACAATGGTGTAATTTGAGATGCAGAGAGGGTGTGACCTTGAATAAGTGTCTGGGTGGTAATCATCGTGCGCATAAATACAAAAAAAGAGATACGACGACCGAAAACAGGAACATAATTAACTAAACCATTTAGATAAACTCTAGGTTAGCTAGAAGCTTCACTTTGAGTTTTTGATGTAATTTGCTTTTCCACTTTCGTAGTAAACATTAGCTTACCAACATCTGCCTCTTTTATGAGATGGGCTCACCCTTCCTACTGATAACTTTCGTATATTACTTTTTTTTTACACTGTAAATAGATACAACCAACCCGACTTGAAAACAGTTGAAAAGTCTTAAATCTTCAAAGGAAATATTAAGGTATATATTAAATAGGTGGCAAGAATAGAACTGACCCAATGTTAAGCTTATATTAATAATAGCAACACTAGTGAATATAACCAATAATTGCCTATATGGATACACCCACTTTATATCTGAACATTCCATACTCATAATTCTTGCAAATACTTTGATAGAGAAATGTTGAACATCTTACCAGAAGCATGCGTAGACATATGAATGTTCTAATTCAGAGACTAAAATGTATTGCTACTAATAATGTCGCACTATACAAGGTATCTCTTCGAAAATAGGAAGCAAGTTACTTTACCAGACCTTTACCTCTAGGCATCCAGTTAATATTTACCTTTTGTATCTATCTTTTACGCATGTTGGTATTTGAAGAAGCGTTCTAATAAAACAAATAGACCATCATTTCATCACAAATAAAAACAAATAATATATAATGCGAAACATACATATGGTGAGATGTACTTCCGGCAATGTGAGAAATATAGTTAATTTGACAATAAGCTTCTGTTCGAAAACATAGAGCATTCCAAGGGAAATTAAGACTCTTTTATTAAGAAAGCTCTAATAAATATGCCGAGGCATATTGAATGGAATTTTATTTGTGTATTCTTTGAAAGGTCACCATTTAATGAATTATATATGTATTGTCCTAATCAAGATGAGTTCAGTCTTATATAAATAAATAAGTAAATAAATACACTGATCAACCACATGAACACATTGCAAGATTTACTTGTATATAATGGTTTGTCTATTTAACCAATGACGTAGCAACACCATTTTTTATGTGCACTTTTAAACGTGTACATTATGAAGCAAAAGGAACGTATAGAACTTGTTAAATATTTCCCTAATATAGTAGTATCATCTGAATTCCAGTTTACAGTCTCATGACGAATGTACTGAGTTCCTAATGATTTTGTTCAATGCTCGACAATCAATAAATTTCAAGTCCTCTATTGTTCTGGAATTAGTTAGATCAAAGCATTTATAAATTAATCAATAATTTATGTTTTATTCTTTCTATTTGTCTTACATTTCAGATATTAATGAATGCACTGATTCCCCATGTCACAACGAAGGAAACTGCACAAATTCGAACGGCTCATATGTGTGTCATTGTCCAATTGGTTGGAAGGGAATAAACTGTTCTGATGGTAATAAAATAGCACCCTCTAACCTGCCTCTTCCAGCAGTAGAACAACAACTAAGATTGTAACTAATACTACTACTAATACTTGTACTACTACTCCAACTAATAATTACAATAATTATATTAATGAGAAGAAGAATAAAGATAACAAGACGAATAACAAGAACAACAAAAGGAAGCAGAAGATCAAGAGGAAGTAAATATTAATAACAGTATTGACATATTCAAGGTTGATCAGTTTGTTTACATTTTCACTACAGAAGTGGTGTTGAAAAATATTTGTAACGGCAATGTTTAAAAACTGTGCCCAGAATCTTTATTAAAGGAAGCCTGTGTTGGCCAAGTATGTTTGTTTGCAAATAAAAAGTATCAAGTGTTCTACTGATATGTCAGTGATCTATTGAACATGTTTGATGATCGGAAAGAGCTAAATGGTGCTACATATAGAATGCAATGTTAGTATCAGTGAAATTGAACACGCAATCTCTAATTATAGTTTTGTTTACACGTACACTAGTTCTGCATCGCCCAATGAATACATGTGGATGATTATATCAATTCAAACAGTTCCTTTTTTTGCAAATGTGCATCACGTTTTAAAGTGTAACCATAACGTAACGGTGGCTAATATAAAAAAGTATAAGCAATACTGATGTTTAAACTTCAAACGCTCTTGGTGTTAATACTACATTAAATAATGCTAGCACTAATCTTTTGTATACATGATTTTGTATCCATATGCCCTAACATTTAATTCCTTCAATCAAAATCGGCTAGTAGTAATTTTTGGTGACATAAATAGTTGCTGGCTAAAACCGTCTATACTCGCCGTGACTCCATTATGCTGATTGATTTCGTATTCTGTGCCACGCTACGGCGCTTGATCATCAACATTTGAAACACATTTTCGCTTCCTACCTCGATCATACTACAAATAGATCATAAAATGTATCAGGAATGTTATATTGACGCAGTGGACGTGCACGTTTTATTATCATTACGGAGAAAAGGTATATTGTTGAAGGTGGTCAGGAAAGGACAGAACCAGAACAGTGCAATGTAATCTGTGTTATTCAAGGAATATTGAAGACTGAAGCATTATTCAGTAAATTACAAATATATCATCAAGGCATTCAATATAAAACAATTCATTCCTTACGTTAGTGTAAGGTATAAATTATCCGTATACCTTCTTCTCTAATCCAGACATAATTTCCATGGTGTAAATACAATTGTTGCATTCCTAATAAGTCTTGATTCATTTGGTTCGATTAGTTAAGAAATGTTAACGTCAAGCATATGTGTACAGGCAAGTAATTTTAAAAACATATATTCATTGTGTTTGCAATATATCGTGCGCTCTTTATAACTACTTATTTAATTATAATTTCTTGCACATACATCAACAACAAGAAACCCATCATCCAGCTATACCAAATTATATCCGAATGATAAAATACTAGGTCCATATGGAAGTGGCTAAACATAAATACTGCTCAATCTAATAATGAGATGCTTGAAATGCGACAAATTATATTTGGTAGCAACATCTGTAGATGATCAGAGATGATATGATGTATTTAAGGATTTTAATACAAATGGAAAATTATTAACTAAAGAAAATAAAGATATCATTGATTTTATAACCAATTCGGATGAAGCGGTGACTGTTGATGAACTGGATGGATTTATTAAACTGTTAGTTCTTTATGATGATGTGATGCTGGATAAACAATCAAATCCAGCAAGAATATTTTCCCGGAGGATGATTACAAAATACAGATATAATTTATGACACGCAACGATGCACACAAATTCCGAAAGTGATCAGACAGAACCGTAATATTCTAGCTGTATTTAATGATTAGCTACCAGTACACTTATAAATATTCATAACACATGGTAAAGCTGAGACATGGATATAATTATATTTAACAATTTCTTGTCAAAAGCGCAAGCTCTCTGGAACGGATTTATAGCGATACAATTACATGAACCCAGATCAAGAAATCCAGTCGATCTTGATCAAATATTCAGTTAATATAATGGTGTAAGCTGAGCTGCAGAGAGGGTGTGACCTTGAATAAGTGTCCGGGTGGTAATCATCGTGCGCATAAATACAAAATAAAACATACGACGACCAAAAACAGTAACATAATTAACTAAACCATTTAGAGAAACTCTCGGTTAGTTAGAAGCTTCACTTTGCATGTTGATGTAATTTGCTTTGTCACTTTCGTAGTAAACATTAGCTTACCAACATCTGCCTCTTTTATGAGATGGGCTCACCCTTTCTACTGATAACTTTCGTATATTACTTATATCTTTACACTGTAAATAGTTACAACCAACCCCACTTGAAAACGGTTGAAAAGTCTTAAATCTTCAAAAGAAATATTAAGGTATATATTCAATCAGTGAGAGGAGAAGAACTGACCCAATGTTAAAACTTATATTAATAATAGCATCACTACTGAATATAACCAATAATTGCCTATATAGACATACCCACGTTATATCTGAAACTTCCATGCTCATATTTCTTGCAAATACTTTGATAGAGAAATGTTGAACATCTTACCAGAAGCATGCGTAGACAGATGAATGTTATAATCCAGAGACTAAAATGTATTGCTACTAATAATGTAGTACTATACGAGGTATCTCTTCGAACATAGGAGGCAAGTTTGTTTACCAGACCTTCACCTCTAAGCATCCAGTTAATATTGACCTTTAGTATCTATCTTTTACGCATGTTGGTATTTGAAGAAGCGTTCTAATAAAACAAATAGACCATAATTTCATCACAAATAAAAACAAATAATATATAATGCGAAACATACATATGGTGAGATGTACTTCCGGCAATGTGAGAAATATAGTTGATTTGACAGGAAGCTTCTGTTCGAAAACATTGAGCATTCCAAGGGAAATTAGGACTCTTTTATTATAAAATCTCTAAAGAATCTGCCGAGGCATATTGAATGGAATTTCATTTGAGTATTCTTTGAAAGGTCACCATTTAATGAATTATATATGTATTGTCCTAATCCAGATGAGTTCATTCTTATATAAATAAAGAAGTAAATAAATACACTGATCAACCACACGAACACATTGCAAGATTTACTTGTATATAATGGTATGTCCATTTAACCAATGACGTAGCAACACCATTTTTATGTGCACTTTCAAACGTGTACATTATGAAGCAAAAGGAACGTATATAACTTGTTAAATGTTTCCCTAATATATTAGTATCATCTGAATTCCAGTTTACAGTCTCATGTCGAATGTGCTGAGATCCTAAGGATTTTGTTCAATGCTCGACAATCAATATATTTCAAGTCCTCTATTGTTCTGGGATTGGTTAGATCAAAGCATTTATAAATTAAGCAATAAGTTATGTTTTATTCTTTCTATTTGTCTTATATTTCAGATATTAATGAATGCACTGATTCCCCATGTCACAACGAAGGAAACTGCACAAATTTGAACGGCTCATATGTGTGCCATTGTCCAATTGGTTGGAAGGGAATAAACTGTTCTGATGGTAATAAAATAGCATCCTCTACACTGCCTCTTCCAGCAGTAGAACTACTACTAAGATTGTAACTAGTACTACTACTAATACTTGTATTACTACTACAACTAATAATTACAATAATTATATTAATGGGAAGAAGAATAAAGATAACAAGATGAATAACAAGAACAACAAAAGGAAGCAGAAGATAAAGAGGAAGTAAATATTAATAACAGTATTGACATATTCAAGGTTGATCAGTTTGTTTACATTTTCACTACAGAAGTGGTGTTGAAAAATATTTGTAAAGGTAATGTTTAAAAACTGTGCCCAGAATCTTTATTAAAAGAAGCCTGTGTTGGCCAAGTATGTTTGTTTGCAAATAAGAAGTATCAACTGTTCTACTGATATGTCAGTAATATATTGAACATGTTTGATGATCGGAAAGAGCTAAACGTGCTACATACGGAATGCAATGTTATTATCAGTGAAATTGAACACGCAATCTCTAATTATAGTTTTGTTTACACGTGCACTAGTTCTGCATCGCCCAATGAATACATGTGGATGATTATACCAATACAAACAGTTCTTTTTTTGCAAATGTGCATCACGTTTTAAAGTGTAACCATAACGTAACGGTGGCTAATATAAAGAAGAATAAGCAATACTGATGTTTAAACTTCAAACGCTCTTGGTATTAGTACTACATTAAATAATGCTAGCACTAATCTTTTGTATACATGATTTTGTATCCATATACCCTAACATTTAATTCCTTCAATCAAAATCGGCTAGTAGTAATTTTTGGTGACTTAAATAGTTGCTGGATAAAACCGTATATACTTGCCGTGACTCCATTATGCTGATTGATTTCGTATTCTGTGCCATTCTACGGCGCTTGGTCATCATCATTTGAAACACATTCTCGCTTCCTACCTCGATCATACTACAAACAGATCATAAAATGTATCAGGAATGTTATACTGAAGCAGTGGACGTGCACGTTTTATTATCATTACGGAGAATAAGTATATTGTTGAAGGTGGTCAGGAAAGGACTGAACCAGAACAGTGCAATGTAACCTGTGTTATGCAAGGAATATTGAAGACTGAAGCATTATTAAGTAAATTACAAATATATCACCAAGACATTCAATATAAAACAATTCATTCACTACCGTAATGTAAGGTATAAATTATCCGTATACTTTCTTCTCTAATCCAGACATAATTTCCATGGTGTAAATACAATTGTTGCATTCCTAATAAGTCTTGATTCATTTCGTTCGATCAGTTAATGTTAACGTCAAGCATATGTATACAGGCAAGTAACTTTAAAAACATATATTCATTGTGTTTGCAATATATCGTGCGCTCTTTATAACTACTTATTTAATTATAATTTCTTGCACATACATCAACAACAAGAAACACATCATCCAGCTATACCAAATTATATCCGAATGATAAAATACTAGGTCCATATGGAAGTGGCTAAACATAAATACTGCTCAATCTAATAATGAGATGCTTGAAATGCGACAAATTATATTTGGTAGCAACATCTGTAGATGATCAGAGATGATATGATGTATTTAAGGATTTTAATACAAATGGAAAATTATTAACTAAAGAAAATAAAGATATCATTGATTTTATAACCGATTCGGATGAAGCGGTGACTGTTGATGAACTGGATGGATTTATTAAAATGTTAGTTCTTTATGATGATGTGATGCTGGATAAACAATGAAATCCAGCAAGAATATTTTCCCGGAGGTAGAATACAAAATACAGATAGAATTTATGACACGCAACGATGCACACAAATTACGAAATTGATCAGACAGAACTGTAATATTCTAGCTGTATTTAATGATTACCTACCGGTACACTTATAAATATTCATAACACATGGTAAAGCTGAGACATGGATATAATTATATTTAACAATTTCTTGTCAAAAGCGCAAGCTCTCTGGAACGGATTTATAGCGATACAATTACATGAACCCAGATCAAGAAATCCAGTCGATCTTGATCAAATATTCAGTTAATATAATGGTGTAATTTGAGCTGCAGAGAGGGTAGACCTTGAATAAGTGTCCGGGTGGTAATCATCGTGCGCATAAATACAAAAAAAAAAAAAAACGACGACCAAAATCAGTAACATAATTAACTAAACCATTTAGAGAAACTCTCGGTTAGTTAGAAGCTTCACTTTGCATGTTGATGTAATTTGCTTTGTCACTTTCGTAGTAAACATTAGCTTACCAACATCTGCCTCTTTTATGAGATGGGCTCACCCTTCCTACTGATAACTTTCGTATATTGCTTATATCTTTACACTGTAATAGATACAACCAACCCGACTTGAAAACGGTTGAAAAGTCTTAAATCCTCAAAGGAAATATTAAGGTATATATTCAATCGGTGGGAGGGGAAGAACTGACCCAATGTTAAAACTTATATTAATAATAGCATCACTACTGAATATAACCAATAATTGCCTATATAGACATACCCACGTTATATCTTAAAATTCCATGCTCATATTTCTTGCAAATACTTTGATAGAGAAATGTTGAACATCTTACCAGAAGCATGCGTAGACATATGAATGTTCTAATTCAGAGACTAAAATGTATTGCTACTAATAATGTCGTACTATACAAGGTATCTCTTCGAAAATAGGAAGCAAGTTACTTTACCAGACCTTTACCTCTAGGCATCCAGTTAATATTTACCTTTTGTATCTATCTTTTACGCATGTTGGTATTTGAAGAAGCGTTCTAATAAAACAAATAGACCATAATTTCATCACAAATAAAAACAAATAATATATAATGCGAAACATACATATGGTGAGATGTACTTCCGGCAATGTGAGAAATATAGTTGATTTGACAGGAAGCTTCTGTTCGAAAACATTGAGCATTCCAAGGGAAATTAAGACTCTTTCATTATACAATTTCTAAAGAATCTGCCGAGGCATATTGAATGGAATTTCATTTGAGTATTCTTTAAAAGGTCACCATTTAATGAATTATATATGTATTGTCCTAATCCAGATGAGTTCAGTCTTATATAAATTAAGAAGTAAATAAATACACTGATCAACCACTTGAACACAATGCAAGATTTCCTTGTATATAATGGTATGTCCATTTAACCAATGACGTAGCAACACCATTTTTATGTGCACTTTTAAACGTGTACATTATGAAGCAAAAGGAACGTATAGAACTTGTTAAATATTTCCCTAATATATTAGTATCATCTGAATTCCAGTTTACAGTCTCATGACGAATGTACTGAGTTCCTAATGATTTTGTTCAATGCTCGACAATCAATAAATTTCAAGTCCTCTATTGTTCTGGAATTAGTTAGATCAAAGCATTTATAAATTAATCAATAATTTATGTTTTATTCTTTCTATTTGTCTTACATTTCAGATATTAATGAATGCACTGATTCCCCATGTCACAACGAAGGAAACTGCACAAATTCGAACGGCTCATATGTGTGTCATTGTCCAATTGGTTGGAAGGGAATAAACTGTTCTGATGGTAATAAAATAGCACCCTCTACACTGCCTCTTCCAGCAGTAGAACAACAACTAAGATTGTAACTAATACTACTACTAATACTTGTACTACTACTCCAACTAATAATTACAATAATTATATTAATGAGAAGAAGAATAAAGATAACAAGACGAATAACAAGAACAACAAAAGGAAGCAGAAGATCAAGAGGAAGTAAATATTAATAACAGTATTGACATATTCAAGGTTGATCAGTTTGTTTACATTTTCACTACAGAAGTGGTGTTGAAAAAGATTCGTAAAGGTAATATTTAAAAACTGTGCCCAGAATATTTATTAAAGCATGCATGTGTTGTCCAAGTATGTTTGTTTGCAAATAAGATGTATCAAGTGTTCTTCTTATATGTCAGTTATCTATTGAACATGTTTGATGATAGGAAAGAGCTAAATGTTGCTACATACAGAATGCAATGTTATTTTCAGTGAAATTGAACATGTAATCTCTAATTATAGTTTTGTTTACGCGTGCACTAGTTTGGCATCGCCCAATGAATACATGTGGATGATTATACCAATATAAACGGTTCTTTATTTTTCAAATGTGCATCACGTTTGAAATGGAAACCATAGCGTAACGGTGGCTAATATAAAGAAGAATAAGCAATACTGATGTTTAAACTTTAAATGTTGTTGGTATTAATACTACATTGTATAATGCTAGCACTAATCTTTTGTATACATGATTTTGTATCCATATACCCTAACATTTAATTCCTTCAATCAAAATCGGCTACTTTTAAACTTTTGCGGACATAGTTACATATATTCTGGTTTTGGACGATTTCTAAATTAACATATACCCATGTGACTTGAAATAAAACCAAGTTATTAATATACACAAATAAAACTAAGTATACATGTGCATGTAAATTTCCTCAAAAAAGTAACGTAGAACAGTACAATATCTTCCGTAAACAAATAATGATGATGTTGATATTTATTATATAAAATAATAAAGTAAGGTGCACGCTCTTTGCATATATGCTTATAATCGAGTGACTAAGATGAGTTCATATCTGAACAAATGTTCAAGCTAGTATCTGTTCACGTGGTAATCGCGTTTGAGCCTGCCCACACAACAGTTGCCTTAGGTAACAATCAGGAGCTTTTCAATCGTCATGAATTTTGAAAAATGACTTTTTAACAAAGGAGCTGGAATTGGCAAAACGAATGATTACTAAATAATATTCTCTACAATCTCAAATCAAGAACACGAAAATATTGTAAGTCATATTTCCAATCTCATTTACCTTAGCATACTAAAGCCTGACCTACTAATATACGGCTTTTGATTTGTTTGGGAATCTATCTAACAATATTTACCATATTAATTGTTTTCTCTTTGTAAATATGACAAAGTGTGCCACATGAAGAATGTAAGATTTAATTCAAGTTTTGCATGCCACAGAAATAGCCGTTTAAGTTCTGACATAACAGCAATCACATTATTCCATTAATGGTCAAAGTTATCTTTAGTTTCATATGTTGTATACAGATTCGTATGACGTATATACGTGGTCTTCCATGCTCGATTATTTATTAAATGTTCATCTTTTTGTCTTCAATTCAGATGTAAACGAGTGTAGTAAAGAGCCGTGTATAAACGGAGGAAACTGTACAAACACAAACGGATCCTATGTGTGTCATTGTCCGTCTGGATGGGATGGAAAGAACTGTTCTGATGGTAATACTAGTACTACTACTACCACTATATACAGTATCAACCCCTATACATATTTAGCTACAACCTTATAGTTATTAAATCGCTATATTTTCAATATATCTAAAAGCTTCTGTTCGAAAATATACAGCATTCCAAGGGACATTAATGCTCTTTTCTTGCAAAAGCTCTAATGGATCTGCATTGGCATATTGAATGGAGTTTCACATTAGTATTCCTCTGAAAGGTTACGATTTAATGAATTAATATTTTTCTTTTCCAAACCCAGTTTTTTTTGGCTGAAATAAATAAAGACTTAAATACATACAGTGATCAACAATATAACCACATTGCAAGGCTTTCCCTGGATATAAAGGTATGTCGCTTTATCCAGTGCAATAGCAAAACCATGTTAATTTGCGATTTTAAACGTCTACATTATGAAACATAAGGCCATTAGATAAACTTTTAAATACTTCTCTCATATCATATTATCAGCATAATTCCATTTCTGTCTTACGTCAAATGGGTCGATGGGTTGAGTTGGTAATGATTTTGTCCAATGCTTGTCAATCAATACTGTTCAAATAATTTTATGTTCTTGAATCCCTTTGTTCCCTACAAATTGTAGCTGTTGTAGACAATATTTAGATCAAAATATTTAGAACAAATTAAACAAACTGATGTTTGTATTCTTTCCATATCTCTTAAATTTGAGATATTAATGAATGTAATGATTACCCATATGACAACGGAGGAAACTGCACAAATTCGAACGGCTCATATATGTGTCATTCTCCAATTGGTTGAAAGGAAATAAACTGTTCCCATTGTAATAAAACTGCATCCTCTACGCGGCCACTACCAGCAGTAGAATTACTACTAATATTTTAACTACAACTACTACTACTCATATTAATACTACTACTAATAATAATAAGTATAATAATACAAGAATAATGATAACAAGAAGAATAACAACAACAATAATAATAACGTAATCCTAACTACATTTATTAAACGGATTTCGAGGATAAAACCGTATATACTCGCCGTGACTCCATTATGCTGATGCTTAGTTGTGTTGCGTGTATTGTTTTCGTATTCTGTGCCACGCTACGGCGCTACGGCGCTTGATCATCTTCATTTGAAACACGTTCTCGCTTCCTACCTCAATGATACTACAAATAGATCATATCATATCAGGAATGTTATATTGACGCAATGGACGTGCACATTTTATTATCATTACGGAGAATAAGTATATTGTTGAAGGTGGCCAGGAAAGGACTGAACCATAACAGTGCAAGGTAACCTGTGTTATGCAAGCAATATTGAAGCATTATTTAGTAAATTACAAATATATCACCAAGGCATTCAATATAAAACAATTCATTCACTACTGTAATGTAAGGTATAAATTATCCGTATACCTTCTTCTCGAATCCAGACATAATTTCCATGGTGTAAATACAATTGTTGCATTACTAATAAGTCTTGGTTCATTTGGTTCGATCAGTTAAGAAATGTTTACATCAAGCATATGTGTACAGGCAAGTAACTTTAAAAACATATATTCATTGTGTTTGCAATATATCGTGCGCTCTTTATAACTACTTATTTAATTATAATTTCTTGCAGATGTTGATGAATGCTACGAAGCAAAAGACAATTGTTCGCAAGATTGTAAGAACATAAACGGAAGTTATCAATGTTTGTGCTATTCAGAATTCGTAGGAAACGGAATCAATTGTACAGCTCCGCAGGGACGATACTCTGTATCATTGAGTTTTACATTTGACTTTAACCTTTCAAGTCCGGAAAACTTGAAGATACCCGCCATCTATAATGGATATGTAGCAAATTTGAATCAGACGGTAAGATATCAATGCTTGTAGACAAATATAGATGGGGAGGGATAGAGATAACAATTACATTTTTAAATTATGTAGTTTCCATGTACCTAACTAAAAAGAGTGCTTTCATTAGCAATGCAAGATATAAAGCAAACATGAATTATTTTTTGGTTGGATTTCAAGACCATTATATTGCTTATATAGACCTGCTGAGAGCAATGATGCAAATATATTAATTTTTGATTCTTAGATTACTACATACTAAGATACCATTAACGTTTAGTGCAAGTTGTAAGATGATGTTCAATTTGATATAATATTTTATTGGTGATGTTATTGTTATCTTACGGGTTTTGCTGTACTCTTTACATATAGTTCAATTCCTTTACTAACACATGTGATATATTTCCAGCTTTCAGATTATTATAGCAAGTATCTGCAAGCGGAATTTGTTCGTGTAGAAATACAAAAAATAAGGTAATACTTCATTTTTAGAAAATGCAAAAGCAACTCTAAGCGTCAAATTACTAATGATGATTAATATCTACAATATAAACGTTTCATTTATCTCTGGAATGATTCTGAAGTAGAAATGCGTACACAACCATTATATATAAAATATAAACATAAGGTAAAGTTTAGATATTTTGGACACGTTATATTTTTGTTAGAATAAACAAAACGCCTTCAGACATAATTGATGGCGAAACCAATACTATTCCTTTGTCATTATATACGTATATCCAATTGAAAAATTATTATCGTAAGTAGAATGCTACTGGGATAAATCTGTTTTAGTGACATATTTCAATCCATGATACAGAAGACAAAGATGATTGAAACGTAATCATAACTTGTTATTAAGACAACATAACATAGTATGTAAGTACTAACTGAAATAACGGCATTGCTTTTTATGTTTCACAGAAAGCAGCACAGCACATTGATAACTTTATTCGTATTTAACAAACATTTTTTACATATGCATTTATAAAGAATATTGGAACAAGTTCACACGCACACATGTCTCTTAGGTTCTGGCTTGTCTTCTGTTTCTAAATAGCATTACTTTCTGTTATTATTGCCCAGAATTTCTTATAAATTAATTATATATTGCCAATCAGGTGTTGCTTTACCACGTATGCCGTTATCATGAGCAAGCTATAAGATACGAATATATTTGCATCTTGTATAATAAGATAATTGCCATGTCTAAAAGACGATACTAATGGCTGTTGCATAAATAAATTATCAAAGTCAACACTATATTAAATATTGTGATAAATGTTATCAATTTATCAGTTGACATTTGCTTCCAATTAATATGATTAGTTCTCTCAAACTGAATGTTGCACATTTTCGCACCATTACAATTATATTTCAGATCTGGCAGCTTAATCGTTGAATACGTTATAATTACCCGAGATACGGATGCCGCCAAAGTGCTGATTGTTAAATATGTATCAGGAGCCTTCGCTGAATCCTTCAATATATCTGGCCAAATTGTGAAAGTTTTGGAGATTAAGGCGGATGGACAAACGGGTACTAAAACTATTACATTAAGGTCATATCTCTATCAATAATACTAGGCTCTGAAGTCACAATTGCTGTACGAACAATTGGCTGATTGTATTTTACGGCGCATCATCACTGTTAGGATATGTATCGCCAAACAAACCGTAATACGTTGGATTATTTAAAAGAGATCAAACGTTGCGTATCGATCAACGATATAAATATCAAACAGTTAAACGAAAAAGGATACGATGGTATGGGTAATATCTAATACTAACAGATCAACGGGACATTTTATTGGTGTGTGTTAATGAAGATTTAGATGAAAAGGTACTGGGTATGACGAATAGTATTCACATTATATATAAATACTCAAGGTAATAGCAAACACGTAACGAATCTTAGAATAAATGTTTGCTACTTTCAGTATTTGTTTTTTAATCAGAAGGTTTCTTTGTGCTATATATATGGTGGTACTTATAGCCCAAAGGTTGTATATGGAACCACTCTAAAGACTTCATTATAAAGTGCAATACAGTGAATGGTGGTCTTTTGCTTTACATCATGTGGGACTGGGATATATAAGCATGATAAGTACGAATGCTTGCAATAACATCCTCCTCCCTACAGATGTTCTGGCGAAAGGGATCAATTGTAATACGTTTGGCTTGATTGAAAGAAGTTTGTTATTCACTGCATCATTCCATGACGCCTGCCACATCGGATGTTTTGATGCTAAGTTTAACATCACTATACGGTATTTTAAAATTAAATGATGTTTGGTATATGGCCATTTTAGCAACGCTGTCTCCTTTTTCAATACCATTAATACCAATATGGCTGGTTAATCAACATTATACTATATTGTTAGAGGTACTCAGCTCATTATTTTCGATGAGGATATTGCTGAATAATGGATATTCCAGTTTAATATTGTGTAGTGACGGAAGCATAGTCACACTCTTCCACCAAAGCCGCATCAGATATGAGAGCCATGTACGTCGGATAGATGACAGACGGATCCCCAAAGATCTTTATTCGGAACATGCCTCTGGCAAAAGGTCGCTTGGAGGGCCACCTCTCCGTTTTAAGGATGCCTACATGCGCGACAATAAAGACATTGACATCGATGTCAACATGTGGGAAGAGCTAGCTTGCTCTAGACAGGCCCAGCAGGCAAACCCTCTAATGACTGGTGTGAAAGCCGGCGAGGACAAGGTACGCTAACTAACGGATGAAATCCGATCTGGAATAAAGAAAGCGGGAGTTCCAACACATAATACACTCGACGTTGAAGTGTAGCAAGTCTAGCAAGAACTGCCAGTCCCTGCTACATATCAACTACAGACGCTGCACAAGCACCATCTGGACATTTATCATGAGCGCATCTCTCATCGATGGCAAGGGCTTTTAGGTCACGCTTGACTTCCCAATAGGGGCATGATTTCAATAGAGTCGATGTCATGGTTGTTCACGTGGTTCTTTCTGGAGTACAGTGCAGAGTACTACTCCACCTAAAGCTCCATCTACTTGCCCTAGTAATGGATGGTATCGTATAAGGAA
This sequence comes from Unio delphinus, assembly GCA_029339505.1. Lineage (NCBI taxonomy): Eukaryota > Metazoa > Mollusca > Bivalvia > Unionida > Unionidae > Unio > Unio delphinus. The sequence continues at coordinate 3,922,070 of JAQISU010000154.1, read as the reverse complement.
AACGTCAGTGGTGCTCGTATTGTCTTCGTGGGACCCATTGCTTTATTTATGCCATCGTACATGCCTGTGATGTATCCGATATCTGCTATTGACTAGATGCTCTGAGAGAGCTCAAACCAATTTTCTATAGCGCACTGCCGAGCTAACCTCTGCGCTTTGCTTATGGTAGACTTGTATGACTATAGAGTCCTCTGGCACCAAAGGCGTCGCAGTAGTTTCGGAGGTTCCAAGGGTTGTTGTCGCATGAGTGGATGGGAGAGATAAGTACATATTTCTCTTGGAAAAACCCAAGTGGCTTGCATCTGATAGAGCCTCTGACAATCAAATACAGCTTCACGCCTTCGTTAGTGGCTTTAACTAAGCCCGGCGGAACCTGCTTTCACGGACTGGAAATGGGACGACAATAGAGTTCCTGGCGTCCGAAAACCATACGCTTGGACAGATGGGGCAGGAAAATCTTGGGTGGTCTCCCATCTAGAAGAAGTTACTCTCTGACTTCAAACCTTCGCTTCTTGCGACATAATCTCATGGGAAAGGCTAGTGAGTAATCTCTAACAGGCAAGCAGGAGACGGATTTTCTAAGGCGACTTGGCATTGTTTTCAGTGTCATTTTTGTTTACATATTTGTATTTCGTCTGCAAAACAGCCATAAGAGCATTAAGAGATCGTCAGCTTATTGTGAACAATCCACAATTTGAGCTAAACATTTAGAAATACTATTAATGTTCATTTTGCATTGTGTCTCAGATAAGATCATACCATGGGGCACATCAATATCTTGCTCGTACATATATGATAGGATGGATTCCGAGATTGGGATACGGTTTGATATTAAAGTGGAGAGAAGGATTTGTAAACCCACATCGTGCAGGTTATTTAATGTGTACTTTCATGTCGTATCATATGCATTTAATAAATCAAAGGAAACTGCTATTTAATGTTCTTTTTTCATACAAGCGTGTCGAATACATGCTTCCTATCTTAACTTATGGCATATGAAGCTGTGGATATATCGAAATTCACTTTAAAATGGAGATATTAAATTATTAATCTCCAATTACCATATAAGCCGCGACATTGTCATTGTTCCATTGTTTTGCACACACAACTAACATGTGCGTTGGGAAATAGGTTGGTAGGGTCAGTGATATCTTTAACTGGTTTTGAAACTGCTACTGCTGTTGTTTCGTTGCAAATCCTAAATGCATTGCTAGTATCCATAAATTAAAATAACCTGGTAATGTGGATGATTTCACTCGATGGTGAATCGGGTGAAACTGTGTGAGTTTGTGATTTCATCGTTGTTTAAGGATTGTAATTCTCTTACAGTGGAAAAGGTTGCGCGAGGAAGGGATGTTTAAGCCGTTACAATTGTTCTGCTATCTAGATATGGAATGCTAGAATTGTATTTTACCTTCTGTATTTCTTTCTTCTGTTTCCATGTGTCACAATCCTTGGAACAGGCGTGGTACTATTTTCTACGTTTAATGCAATGCGAAGAATGTTCTACACTCCTATTCCTGATGCGCATTGTCTCCTTATTGGCCACATATTTGGTTTGTTGAGCATCGGCCTTCACATTGGCCATTGTTCGACACGTTTATCATCCAAGTGGTCCCGATTTGTGAATCTCAACCGTCACTTGCAGAAACCCAACTTTGACTACTCTGGGTATTGTTGGTTTGTCACAAGATGTGTACAACGGTGTTGGTGTCCTGGAGAATATTACGTTTAGTACGTATTGCACGGACCGCAGCAATTCCTTCGTTTTTCATCGCTTCGATACTACTACTACTATACTAATACTGTGTCACTGACTCCACACAAGTCACGACAGCGAATTGTGCCTTTTGATGTCTTATATTAAAGAGGTTATTGAAGTATGGCATTTTTTATTTTCTGGACATTTTCCGTTTGTCCGCATCGCTAACACTCCATCTGAAGGCAGTCTGATAGTATATGTTGTACACGTTTTGGTGTGCCGATGGATCGTGTAATGATCCTTTCCAATACAAACGGAGAGAGTGACGCAATCGGTCTTTAAGGATCTTTTTATTGCATAACCATGAAGTTTGGTAATGTTTATGCACTACATGGTTCGTCATCCAAGTTAGATACAGTTGCCGTTCCTTTGCGTTGATTTTTTTTTGGAATTATCCCGCTTACCATTGACCCTAACACAGTGAAACTATATTATGTCATGGATATTATATTATATTAGACGTTGAAGCCGAAGCAGTCTACTGCATCGGAAAGCCTCTTCGCAACTACCAGGATCCTCTCCTCGTTGACACGAAAAGCAACCCAGAGTAAACATATTGCCTCTATTTAGTTGGCTCTTAGGACACGTACTGAGGATACGTCAGACCAATTCTACAAGCCCGTGTGACTAGTACATTTCAACAGACTCTGACCATCAATTTGCTATATGCAATACTCATCGTATTTTACCACAGCTGATACAAATTAGTTGATAAATGATGATTAATGTTACCGATTCGGATTCCTTTCTTACACGCTAAATGAAATATTATATTCATGCTTGTCAGTAGTTTTGAATAATGTTTTGTTTCCAAACAGTCTATCATTGTCTTAGAAATGTGTAATATGTAAATGAAATATACTCGTTGAAAATGATTTATTAATGTAGATTGTTTAGTTTAATGTTTTTGTATGGTTTCTTGATTATCCGTGTCACACACGTCATGTCATTATACCAAAGCAAACGCAGAATTGATATCCGTTATATCGTACATAACACCAGATATTATATTTATAAATGTTTTATAGATACATGCACCAAAACTTAACAATACATATCAACAAAAACACACACACACACAAACTTACACACATATTTTGTATCAAGTATATCAATTACCACAACAAACTTAACACATTGTATGCCTTACATGCTTTTTTTAAAATCATTATAACATTAAAATGTTTAAATCAGCGTGAGAGCAAAATTGATAATGTAAATACAATTGTGTTTGTTTTTGCTAAAGAATAATTACGGTATTGCTTATCCAAATTGACCTTGTATGTCATTAATGCATGTATTTTGTTGCGATAGTGACGGAAAGCATTAACCAATGTGAAGCATATGCGAGGATAATAGACCCCTGTCCTAATAATTATGAGTGCATAGTTGAGGCTGGTGGAGCAGTTTGCAAGTACGTATATCTATCTATCTATCTATCTATCTATCTATCTATCTATCTATCTATCTATCTATCTATCTATCTATCTATCAATCTATCTATACATATATATATATATATATATATATATATATATATATATATATATGTATATAATTTATATATTTAGAAAACATTATTTTATAATATTGTATCATGTTTTCTTTACTGATGCAACTTACATGATTTATTTGTTTGAATGTACTATTTATGAAAATCAAAATATTTACGGTATTTTTGTTCACAGTTTTAATACAGGTACTTAACCCAAAAACTATATGGATGCTCCTCATTGCAGTACGTATGGTCATATATATATATATATATATATATATATATATATATATATATATATATATATATATATATATATATATATATATATATATATATATATATATATATATATATGTGTGTGTGTGTGTGTGTGTCTGATTTGGATCTGTAACGTAACTTTAACAATGTTTCAGTCATATCGCTACGATGTCTGCATTTTGGCAGATTATACCGATGTCTAGCACTGGGGCATCATGCCGCAGACATGTAGCACAACGTTCTACCAACAACATTATACAGAAACCAGGCCGACCAGTCCTAACACTATTATCGTAATGCTGAACGCCAATCAAGACAGATGTTAATACCATTTTTGGTTGTCTTTTGTATTACTCGGGCGGGGAGCTAATCAAAAACCTCCTGCATCCGATTTGGACGTCATACATACATATATATATATATATATATATATATATATATATATATATATATATATATATATATATATATATATATGATGGTCTGGAAAGATAGCTAAACGTATCTCGTCACATAATTTGCATTGAACTCTTGATGACACTTAAGTACAATCACTTCAAAATTTGACTAGTACCATTATGTCGCATGATATGTAGAACGAGTTCACCCTGATATGAACATTTGGCAGAATATAATAGCAAATAGTTTGTTTACCATCGTAAGAGGAGCCAAACACACACACACGCACAGTTCTGTATACGTCATACATATCAACAATATAGTACGGGATATTAGTTCAGTCGTATGTTATAGCTGGTAATACATGCAGTGAAACTATAATACCACAAGTCACGCTTGCCAGTCGTAATCATTTGATGAACGGGTAAATCAGTGTGATAATTAAGCATAAATTTTATAAATTGTCCATGAAATTATGACTGATAACACCTGTGTAATTAGGAGTTTACATATTGCCACAATCTAGCAGTCATTGACTACATTTGGTAAACAAGTGACGTCAACATTTTTAAGTATTTACTTAACATTACTACAATATTGGTGGTATCCTTAGTGTTAAAGGATAAAACCAATATTGTAGTAATGTTTTGCTTGATTGAAATTCATTGCTACTTTATACTTATTGTTCCTAGCCACCATGTTCAAAGTGACGGAATTTAATGTCCGTAACGTATCCAAAGTTATGAATACTTCCACATGCACGTCTTTATCTTCACTTCCAAATTTGAATGCGCAATTGCCAGTCAATTTCAGAGGCACCATTCATCCCCTAAGTTGGGTTCAGAGAATTGATATATTAATCATCTTGGTTTATTTTAACAATTGTGCAAAGCCCTGTTAGCCGAGCAACCAACACTTATTTTATTGTGTATTTTAGTTAATATTTTAAGGTGTTGTTTTGATCAGTAACATGTAGACATGTAATGCCTTCTTTGAAACGTAATACATTATAATCCGCTAAGTATTTTTGTGTTTAATGTTTTTTATACTTATACATGTATCTCTTACATCAACAAAAATCCAGCTATCTAACTGGCATGTAACTCTTTACATTCTTTGCTACAACATCATTTGCAAAATATTGGTATTGGATGCGACGAAAAGGAAAAAAACATTGACAATAATTAGACATATAAGTATTTACACTTTTTCTGTGTTCACGTGGTTGTTGAATTGAAACCAGAAAGTGGGATGTTTTTACATATTTACACATTTAATACGGACAATGTGTCTCAATGTCAAGAAATATCAATATTATAAATCGTTTCTATTACCTTAATGACATTGGGCAACATAAATGGAATAATACAACTCAATGATTATAATATTTCTTAACTCAAAATTTCCTTTCAATATTTTTATTTTTTCATGAAATTAAAAGTCTCTGGAAGTAATGACAAAGTATACAACTAGTTTATTATGTTAATGTACAATTTCGTGACTAAAATGGAATATGAAGAAAATATATTGATGAAAAACAAATATTGTTGTATTCATATATTTTGTATTTCAGAGAAAAGGCAAAAGGTAAGAACATTTTATCTGTTGCATTTTCTGTACGGGCTTTTTTGTGTTTTGGTATACTTCATAGAATGTTTAACCTATCACGCGACGAGCTTAGCTGATATCATTGCCTATGATTTTGATTTGATAACTCTAAAAGCAGGATTGTTCTGAAACTGAATATATTAATTATTAGTTTATATAATCATTTTACGCATATGATGTTCAGTAACATTCTTGGGAAATAACTAATGGGCATGAACGTTGTTTGACTGTATTACACATTAACGAAATGCATTATATATTACCTAGTCGTCAGAAATGTATATTCAATTGCTTCTATTGTAGACAACTTTGAGCTCCTTGTTGGCCTAGGCGTTGGGATTCCACTGGGAGTACTGTTGATTTTGATAGTCATTGTGGTCGCCCTGTATTGTAGACGTTCTAGAAAAACAGAACTCTTCTCAGAGAGCTCCTCCTACGACCAAAGGTAATACATATTCATAATTATTGCAGTTTTATACTTCTAGATTTGTTTGTGACTTATTTTTCCAACTGATTATTTAATCAAATATATGCATTATGGTTCAGTGAGGCTATAACGAATACATCTCTTCATAGGCCATTTACTACTAAGTTTTGCACAATTATTGAAATATACTTATAGCATTCGTGTGAATTCTGAGGTTTTGATATAATTTCTTTCCTTTTTTCTTTCTTTTCTTGCAGCAAAAGTCCGTATATTCTCAGTTCATGACGATTACGCAATACAGACCATATACCTAGGCTCGGGCATATAAATTATTTGTGAAAATATGTTCAGAATGACAAAAACTTTGCGTAGTATTACAGTTTCATTAATTGACAATGTATTGCCATAACTATTGAACGGTTACTGCTGTATAAGCAGCACATTGGCTAGTATGGCCGTTCAATAGGTAACATGTTGTTACCCAATGGGAAGTAACAAGTGTTTTTCTTTCTCTATAATGTCAGTTATAAACTTCATGCGAGCGGGTGTCCAGTTGAGCGTCTTGGTTCTATATACGATATGTAAAGGATTCGACATATCAATACCCTTATATGAGAACGTCATATAGTTATATAGTCATACATGTTTGTTTAAAATTTACACAGATCTAGGGCTTCGATGGAAGGATTTGTTTCTGCTGGAATGATCGCCACGAAATTCGACGGTGCGGCACGCAGAGGACCACTTACTGGCTTACATCAATGGGAATCCGATTCAGATATGTCCTCTGCTAGCTTACACCGAGGTCTCAGTACAGCAGGCACACAACAATATCAGTCAGCGTTTGAAGGCCTTTACCAAGGACCCATAGATAGTATGTGTAGATAATATATAAATATGCTACCTATATGTATTTATAACTTTCAAGTATCGAAACCTATATATTTAAAGATGTCATAATAGTTATTAGCTTTTCTCTAGTCATTGTGGTAGGTAATGTCCTGGGCTCTATCATACTTTGACCATTTATCGCCACAGGCACCAGATCGACTAGGGTATTCTTGCTTAGTGATTAACGTTAGCATATTATTGACTAAGATGTCCTTGAGATGTTTTCTTCACTGCCAGGCTACTGCATATTTGTTCGGTATATTTATTTTTATTGTATCAGAAGTTGCTACAATGGACCAGTGTTTTCCAATTAGTTAGCCTACTATTGGTTTGTCTGGATGGTAGGTCAGGATAAACGTTAAACTATCAACTTTTATCTTATCTCCATATTTTAGTACGTCATGGCGGATTTGTTGTTTAGCTATTTTTTATGCTTCCGCAATCAAGTCTTTGTCTTAGCCTCGGTGAATCAAAAGGTTCAGATAACTCTTAAGACCGTTTCTTGCATGTTTCATCGTCGGAGCAAATTATCAATGCCTGGCAATATAGATGATCCTAAAGAAGAGTTTTGGATGACAACTGATTGAGAGGAGATAATGGTGTCTGTCTGTTGGTTTTGAATAAATATCTTACGGAGTTTGTTTTGTGCTAGTCTTGTGTTTGTGTCCAGAGAAACTTGGTTGAGTTGAAGACTGCGTGAAAGGTTTAGGACACACGATCCTTTGCTGAGACCAGTGCACCTAAAATGACTGTTATTCGCCATATGATTTACATACATACATACATACATACATACATACATACATACATACATACATACATACATATATATATATATATATATATATATATATATACATATATATATATATATATATATATATATATATATATATATATATATATATATATATATATATATATATATATATATATATCTGCGGGGGAGGTGATTGTGTATTCTTACGAGACATTTAATTCAAAATCTTTCATAGTGATTTTAATTACAATTTATTAATCAAGAAAATAATCGTTTATTGTAGGGACAAATGCAAATTATGAAGGGGAAAGGGAACAGTCTAATTTCTCATGGGACTTCGTGTATGAACATATGAATCCAAAGGAAAAGGTAGGCATGAGAGCAATTGACGTGAAATGTAACGTTCGTGTTTGTGTGAGTTTTTATATGGAATATTTAATATACTGCCACCAGTTTGTGATAATAATAATAATAATAATAATAATAATAATAATAATCATAGTAATAATAATAGTATTATTATTTGTAGTAGTAGTAGTAGCAATAGTAGTAGTAGTATTAGCTTACAGTACAAGAGACATATATATGCATAGCAAAATATTCGTTGGGTTGTGTGACATGGGTCTTTGAGAGAGAGAGAGAGGGGGGGGGGAATTGACATATTTGTGTTTCAAACTGCAAGATCTTTTGAATAAAAAGGCAGGAAGATGTATTGAAAATTAATATTTTATACAAAATGTTTACTCTCCGAAACATTCATATATCTATATAAATTATGAGGCATTCATTTGATGCATACTACAAATAACCATGAAATCAGCGTTTTCTATATATGATGTAATCAATATATAAAAAATTTATTTAATTGAGGGAAGGAACCAATTCTAGTTTACAATGAACAACTCAAACATCAATTGGATTGAAATTGGAAGTCAATATGCAGCACTGTTTCAGTTGTTGTTAATATGACTGTAATATATTTTGTATTACAGCCTGAAAATATCAGAACAAATAGCTGTTAGGAAGCATATTCGTCTGTCGTGTACAAGAGGTAGATAATTAAATCAATAGTTCCATTATCAAAATAAATACTGAGTATGGTTGAAGCATGTATGAAATTGCTGAAATAAAATATATCTTAGAACAAGCTATGAAAGTGCAAATCATAATACAATGGAATTATTTAGATTCATCCTTATATATGGTAAGATTAAGAAAAGTCAAGATTATTCCGATGATGATGCTGGTCATTCATTATATTGGGTGTAATGTATATCCATTATTAGTATTGTGATCAATGGTAGTAGTAATAATATTAGCTATAGTAGTACCATTACTGTCATAGCAATAAACGTTTCATAAGAGTTATTTAAAATATTTTATTTATATTGTCTTAATAATATCAAATGTTGAATTTTGTAAGGTAGAAAACACTTGAAGTAATGATTATGAGTCAAACATACCAGACGATGGTTCCAAACAATCCTTGGTGATGTAACTCCAAACCATAACAAAAATATATGTTGGCATGTGTTAGCGAAACGTGTTGTTATCTAAAAGCATGATTGATCCAATGGTTCATATTGTGGTCACGAGACAGAGAGAAGACAATTAGCAAGGATAGAAAATGGAACTCTGATATTGTCCCCTCTGAACAAAAAATCACACACATTCAACGAAACATACCACTTTTGAACTTTAGTGGAATATGTTTTTGATTATCGAAATAAATATGTTTAATAAAATGGAAGCTAAAATGTATATAATTAATGTGTTACCCAGTGTTAACGTTATGTGATAACTCTCTTATGATTAACGTATGCATTGTTTTCATTTAATAATCATATAGCCCACCAATTAAAGATATTACAAAAAGTGACGTTATCTCGTAATGAAAATTCAGCGATGTCTCTAATAATTTGCAAAATCGTATTATACGTATGCGATATGCCATGTTGCTATTTCTTATATATCCTTCGATACTCATTTATTTACCGAAAACAAACAAAATGATAAAGATACGAAGAACAATTAAACAGTTTGTGGCAACAGAAAAGAGTTCTGAATAAATGGCAATGTGTGTATAGGTAGATACATATACACATAAATACATACATACATGCATACAGACATACAGACAGACAGACACACACACACACACACACACACACACACACACACACACACACATACATACATACATACATACATACATACATACATACATACATACATACGAGCGTTCAAGCTTATTTTCTTTGTTTTCTCTTTCAGTATGAAATAAGACGACCCCAAGCAGATCACAATCCAAATCCTCTATATGACGTAAGATCGCATTACATCTTATTCTTCAACGTACACAAACAGATTTTATATGGTTAAAATAGCCTCGTCAGAACTACTAATCCATGTGATCTTCACAAAAATCACAGCGTACAACATATAACTATGCACGTTTCCTTTTATTGAAATTTCACATCGAAAATTATCTTTATTATGTTTCAATGTGCCTGGAACATAATATGCATAGGATGCAAATATATTCAATTTATCAAATTGAGTTGTATAATGTCAGCCATGTTTACGTTTTGTTGTCGATCGAAGACGACGCCTTCTGCCCACACGCATTTGTGCTCACAACAACATGCTGATGTGAACCGAAACAGGCAAGAAGAGCTACCACGAGCAAAAGTGTCAGAGAAATTCATGGGGTCTAAAACTTTGATCCGAATCATTAGCTAAACAAATAACTAATATCATATTTCTAGTACCAATTACAATTAATATAATATCAATACGAACACAAAACATTTATGTACAAATTCATGTTTCAGTCAGACAAATAGAATCTGTTGTGAAAATTCTAAATATCTGGATATTATTTTCTACGAGTTAAGAACACCCAACAGTAACGTCATTAGGATAGCTACTATACTGTATATACAACTTTGTTTTATTTACATGGTTCTAGTTCTGTTCCATGTGGCATAGGACATAATTGTATGATTGTGAAAAGTCCACAGATTTTGATTTGTGAAGTATTTTGATGGGAATGTATGAATATATCTAACGCTGAAATGACATTACTCGAACAGTGGAATATATAATGGTACATGAAATATTAAATAATAAGTTTGTTTAAACGCATCATACAAATGTTTCAAACACAACCAATAGATGCATGAATTTGAATTGCAATCGTAGCATCTTGATAGCTGAAAGGACATGTGAATTATATTAGATTACAACAACGTAAGCTGGATAAATCGTATAAGAAAACCCAGACAGAAAATACGCTATTTGATATTGCAGAATACACCTCCAGGTCGCTGACAGCAGCTACTGAACCTAGCTACTTATCTACTCAGACAGAAATAAATATATTCACTTTTAATATAACAATAGTATAAAGACTATGGAATCGCGTTGATGAAACGAACCAAAACAATATATATTCAAACAAACCAAAACATGTATAATATTGGATTTGATGCTGCGAACTGAAGAATGCAGGTTGGCTCTGTACTTTCTCATTGTTTCCATTTTCTGCTTTGCACAAATATCGAGTAAAGAAAACTTTTATATACGTTAGCAGATTTATTATCACTGAATATTCATATTACACTCCTTTCTACTGAAAATAAGATCATACTATAATTGCTTAGATTATCATTAAAGAGCAGGTTACTCTACTTGATACCATGTTCGATCCCAAATAGATATATATATATATATATATATATATATATATATATATATATATATATATATATATATATATATATATATATATATATATATATATATATATATTGGGTTTAGAGGTCTGCCTTTCCGTCAATCTGAGTCTTCCATTTGGATCAGTGTATGTATGTTGAATGGATTGATTCGGTACCATTTTCTGCTCGTCAGTGAGTTTGGTTTTTCCCTAGTACTTTCCAACATTACAGACTTCAAGCAATACGATTCAAAGTGTTATCGAAAATTTCTCCGAAAATGACCTGAAGTATCCGGACTTGCTACACTAGACAGATAATAATGATCCGCTAACGCTGCTGGTGAATCGAAGATGGCTGTTTACTTATCAGTGTCAAATTGTGAATGATGCTGAATGCAAGTTTACCTCACATATGATGTTTTATGATACTTTACATCTATATCATACACGTAAGAAGCATGCAGGTGTATTTGTGGTTGGGAATGCACGAATTCGGATTGCTGCTGAAATCTCCATTGTTTGCCTTGATTGCACTTTTCATCAATATAACTACAGATTGGACTACAGCGTCAACCACATTTTGTGTACGACCTTTCAGACTTATTTACGATACTGTGTTCTGAATAACATTGAAGATGTGATGAACATCCATGTTACTGACATTGAACATCAAAAGCATTGCATTTTTGTCGCCAACCCGGCATATGAATCATGCAAACGTTACGGATTGATGACTCATTGCCCATTAGCAGTACAAACAATCATTTAATGCTGCCAAAGTTGAGACATATTGAGCGTATTTCCTAAACTTGTCGACGCTTTTGCTACATTATTTGTATACATAAAGATCAACTCCAGTACATCTACAAAGCAAACTTGTTTGATAAAGCAATAACTATCTGCTTATTTGAAAACCGAAGTCATCACGAACATGTCTGCAACGCGTCTAGTAAATCGGTTTTGCAACAACCAGTATCCACTGTCTAATTCATAGATGAGGCAAGCCTATCAAGAAAAATATATTGCTTGCTTCCAAAATATCAGGATTGCACACATATTTCAACGTGTGATTTAGTAATAGGTTATCCGGTACTATATTTATGTTGAATTTTTGCATAAATGAGGTGCAAGTCCTAAAACACAAATGCTCTGCTCGCAGAGAAAGGTATAACTAGGTGTTTACATTTATGTATCAATATTCTCTATGAGTTTCTCTAACAATGGTAGTAAAATGAATTGTGCAGATTCTGATGATTGTCTCTGTTTTAAGTTGCAACAACGGGGTTTGAATAAAAGCCTATCTGATGTTTCACTTTTAAAACTTTTTTTTAATTGTCACCAACCGGTGAGATCGAAAACTTCAGGTCAGAGACCTCATATTGCGTGTACTGATATACAAATAAACGTTGGGGTCGCCAGTAGACAACCATTACAGAACATGGACTGGTCTCTGATGAAATTTTATATATATATATATATATATATATGTATATATATATATGGTCGGTCTTTAGTAATTTGAAGCAAAAAAAGCACATATATGTTCTTCAGCTCCAAAATGTATGACAAACGTGAATTGTAATTTCATTTTTATATAGGTGATATTTTCTTATTGCCATTTAGCAGTCTGAGATAACAAATGTGACAATAGCAGTATTTTTTATATTATCCTGCAATTGATTGCCATCTTCATTATGTAATTGAAAGAATACCTAATTTTCCCCTTCTAAGATCGCCTTCCATGCATATCATATGATATAATTGTTAGTATTATGAATAGTATAAACGAGATATGGGAGAAGAGGTAGCTAGTATTGAGTGTTAAGGGTGAGTAAGGAATAAAAAGCAAAACTTGTATTTGCAAAAAGCTTCTTTTGTACAGTATCCCTTGAAATGTGTTATATTTCAAACGTTGTTTAAATTAAATTGTAAACATATAATATATCATTTATTTAACCGTACTCTGTTTAGCATCCTAGGTTTGACAAGACTTCTTTAGATTATGAAATGTTACACGACGATTAACCGAATTACCAAATCGATTATCCAGAATATCTTATACGTATTTTCTCAGAATTATATATTAAAATAATGCAGCAATAAGTACTCCAGTCGTTGGATCTATTATTTCATATGATAGTTACTGTGATACATTAATGTGTATAAATGCAGTGACTATGCTTGACTCCTGTAAGACCTAACCTTTTCCTAGAAAGTTCGAATTCAAATATAAGCTCGATTTATTCTCAGACGCGTTCATTATTTTCTGAAAAACAGACCTCACCTGGTCCGTTTTGGAAAGATAATGTGTTGATGATATTTTTATTAATTCTAAGGCTGATTTCGAATATATTTTTCATGTAACGTACCTCACTATATAGATGATAAATGGGAATTTAAATATGAATTGAAAATGCATATCAGGCTTCCTTGTTTAATAAATGAAATTGATCGAATGAATGCGTTTTCTTTCTTTTCCAGATGCATAGTTAAAAGACGTATTCCATTATGTGCAGCTGACCAGACTTTTTTATGTCTCTGTTTGCCAATAAAACTATCGTGTTTCTTATAGCGGATACTTTATCCACAGAATGTCATAGTCATACTCAACAATATTGTTGTATCACAATAAAATAATATATTCCGACGTTGGTTAGAGACCTTCATGCATAATTATATTTCAGCTTATACTATTGTCTAAAATCATTTAGAGCAAATTGATGATTGTTTATTTTCATAATCAGTGCTTCTGGAAGGCATGTATGGACATAATTTTATTGATAACTATTAACGCTGTGAATGAAACGCTTTTTCAATTCAAGTTCAGCCTACCTAAATGTTCCGTATTAAAAGTATGATATTAGCTGTGTACTGTTACAATACTTATCCAAACAATGGGCATGTGGGAACATCGGTACATATAATATATTTAAGTTTTGTAAAAAGACACCACATTGTTCATATCTTTATCTTTTCTGCGATTAACTTGGGATTACGTCTTAATCTTAATCTTAACATTAATCTTTGTCATGTCGTCCAAAGGGAGTAGTTATTTGAATAGAAAAATCTGAAATGTAGAAAGATCAAGCAATTTGGGAATCATGTTCTCTATGCTTAATTTAGGGCGATCACCGAGTAATAATGAAATGAGACTTAACGTATTATCATATATAATATCCACAATTAGAACTTATGTAATTTGGTTACTTGAACAAACTGAAAACGATACAAGGTCTTTTATTATTACGTTTACCATTTGCAATTATCAAATTTACAGCAGACAGGTTTGAAAATATCAGTGAATGAAATATTGTTAAACATGGCAAAAACTTACCCTATTTTATGTGTTTTGGATTTTGTTCCTAAAAATATAATTCGCATCTCGTAATTTTGTGTTCTTTAAACGGACATGAATTTTTAAGTTCACAACACAGGCTATCACTACACATAAAAACAAATTAAAGACGAACAATCTAATCGAATAAAAAACATATTTGTATGTGTGCTCGTATTTCAGCATTCCAATAATGAATTCGTCAGGTGTTGTGTCATAGTACTATTTCGTCTTCCACTTAAGGTGTCTTTATATATATGGTAAGCATTATGTTCGACATGTTCTGTATATCTTTACCGAACTAAATCTTCCTAGAACTTGAGAATATTGATAGGTGTATTGTGCACACTTAACACCAACATATATAATTGTTTTTATGTTAGATCACAAAGTCTAAAAATCATTAGTAACCATTTATCAAATTAAAAAGAAATAGAAACTCTACTAATTCTCATTTGCTGGCATTCTAAATGCGTTTGTGTATTATTCATGTACTATCATAGTCCATTGGCTTTATTTCTGTTTAAATGATGAGGTGCTAACATTTACATTATACATGAAGCATGTTGCATAAACTTGCTTTTGTATGATGCAAGAGTTTATCTCACCAGATTTCACTCTAGTAATTTTAGTTTCTTGTAAACAATCATAATTACCAGATACACATAATGCTATTTGGAATGATATATATATATATATATATATATATATATATATATATATATATATATATATATATATATATATATATATATATATAAGAATGTTAGATATGTTGTTAAGCATTTTAATAAATCTAGTCTTTGTTGATTGAACTATGCAAAAGTAATATAAATATAACAACGAAGATCGCATCGACTTTATGTTTGATAGAGTTGAATAATTATTGGTGTCCGTTAATAAGAATCGATGCGAAAATGTGCAGGCTTTAAGGTTGCACATTCATATGCAATTTACATGAATGCAATTATTTTTAGCTCTTTAAATACTGTATGTTGTAGCATTTTGAAAACAGTTTTAAATAAGGAAAATGTGTTCAGGTTATCATCGATGGAATATGTAACAATTTGATAGGTTCTCACATAGCACAACTTTTATATTTATATTTTAACATACATTTATTTTTATAACTAGTTTTATTAGCTACTGATGCAATACATCTAAATTGTGGTTCATATAAAACCACCTATATCGGTGTAGATCAAAATATGCAATCATATCATACCCTGTGTGATAATGGTCTACGCAAGCTATATTTCGCTTTAATGAAGAACATCTACTCTGGTCTGCGGATCTAATCTAACTTTTCGTTGCAGCATTTGCATATTATGAGCATGTAGAATGTATATTTGGATAATTCATTATTAGCTATAGACAATTCATAAGTGTATTGCCGACACTGTATTATTTCATTTCTACATAAATATAAGAACACATTATTTTATATGCATGTAACACTACATGGTGTTGGCACTATAATTGTTTTATTTTTCTCTGTATTGAAATAAAGATATTTTAAAATGCTCCACTGAAACAAAGGAATTATATGAAGTCATTAACATACGTAGAACATTACGAATCTTGTATTAAATATTTATATTCTTATATATTTTATTTATTTTTTATACTTATATATATATTGTGCAAATACGTTCTATCTGTGTGATAGAACGTCATGATTAATTGACAATTTCTTTTTCTTTTTCGCGACTAACTCACTTTCACATCGGAATAGACAAATACGAAACTAGATTGCCCAGTCTCATAATGGCAACAATTGCAGCAAAATCGCGTTACAACTATGCGTTCATGGGTGCACATTTCAGCGCAAAAAAATACTTTTTTTTACAACATACCCCTTGAAACCAGAATTATAATATTGTGATCCATACAAATAATCAACCTGTACTTCCGTATAGTACACATAAATGTTCCGTGTCGAATGTCCATGGTATAACTATTTTAACAACTATTAATTAATAGGCTGATTTGGAACATCCGGATTGATATTTTTTGTTGAACATATACTATCAAACCATGTTATGATTTCAATTTTAAGAAATGTAGTAATAATTTGAATATTATGCCTCCTTTAGCAGCAGAAAGGGTGAACAGACTTGGCTCAATTGTCATTTGCCTAAAACATAACTTTCCTACGAAAATATAATACAATCCTAAACAAAACCCCCTAATTTACCGAGATTTTTTACCTAAATTTTATGCAACCGGTTTATCCCGCTGCGGACAAAACTGAAGTCACGCCCTCTCTGTTGCTACAAATTAGCCAAATATTTTATCGATGCCTACACAATATCCTGTCATGGGATCATGCAGATTTATTGTTTTAAAACCATACGCTGCTGCTTCCGCACGTGAAAAGAAATTTCTGAATTTATTTATATACATATCTCCGCTACACCAGGTCTGATGAATGTTTCTTAGCGTGTGTGTATCAATTCCATTAAATACAGCTAAAATATTACAGTTATCTCTTATTCCTCTCGGTATTTGTGTATACCGTTGTGTTCCATAACCAACATCAGTATTTTTATGTCTTCCTCGAGAAAATATTCTAGCCGGATTTGATTGTTTATCTAGCATTACGTCATCATGCACTTTATAGATTATTAACGAATCCATCAAGATCATCGACAGGTGGTGCTTTATCAATGTCAGTTATAAAATCAATACTATTATCACCGCTCAGCAATCGTGCGTTTTCATTAAATTCCTTAAGTACTTCTTAGCATCTCTGATCATATACAGATGGAGCTTCTAAGTACAATTGTTTCCATTTCAACCACCTCATTATCAAATTAAGTAACAACTGTATTTTACCGGATCCAGATCGACCTATTGGTATCATTCTGATCGAATTTGATAAACGTTGGATGATATTTTAGCTATTCTCGTTTTCGTGCCACTGAAAAATCAATTACATCCATGGTATAATTATATTATGGCTTTATATTGTTTACGCTGCCAAGCTAATGATTCATCTACGGTTACAAAAAATTAAAAAAATTGCAACGGTGGAAAATGTTCCGTATGTGGCAGAACACATTCTCATTTTAACCAAAAGCTCAACAAAAAAAAGAAACGATGGTGACATTGCAACATTAATGTCGAAATTTCCAGAAACTGCGTGGGCAAAATATCCCGGAGAAAAACATCTTCCAGGATATAATTACTGCGGTTCTGGCACTTGACTTGATATCAGGCTTGATGAACAAGATCAACCCAAATCCGGTGAATATACGGTAAATGCAATCGACAAAAGCGTGTCATGTTCATTGTGTAGCATATAAAAGTAAAGATCTAGAACAACGACATATCGCATATGTGATATTGATTCATGCATTGAATTCCAAAAACAAATTTAAAAAATCTCAAGGAAAGATTAGCCAATTGGTTAGTAAAATCTGCGATGAAATCCAAATTAGCAATAGGTGCTGGGTAATTAATTGTAATGGAATCAATTTATTATAGCCCAAGATGATATTGGAAAGCCTGAGAAGCAATCGATAAGCTCGCTAATGCAGCAAATGTCACACGTTCTACCACCGGAGCGTGGTTAGCACGACAAGCAATAGGGCAAATTTATCTACCACCGACTAAACGATTCGAATACGCACATTTTGATGTTAATGTTCCTAATGAAGTTCATCAGGCTGATAGTCTGTTTTTACTTTATTATGGTATACGTAGAGTACCATGTTAATTCGCATTAACCGTTGTTGATGTTGCAAGTAGATATAAAGAAGCAGAACCATTATCAACTAAAACAGCTACCGAAGTTGCATCTGCTTTCGATCGGATTTATCGACGAGGACCCTTGCGATGGCCACAACTATAATAAGTTGATCCTGGCAAAGACTTTCTTGGTCCAGTATCATCAATAATGAAGCAAAATAACGTTAAAATACGACGAGGACATACTGAAATTCATCGTGATCAAGCGATCGTAGAACGATTTAATCGAACAATTGCTGAACGATTATTTGGATACCATTACGCGAAGAACGTCATTCAGGATACAAAATCTCGTGAATGGGTTGCACGATTACCAAGTGTGATAGCTGCATTAAACAATGAGGTTACTCCAACAACTCCCATGAAAAATATTAATACGATTACAAGGAAATATATACCAATACAGCATAATTTTTCACCGCAGCCAATATTAGGTAATGGCATCGTCCGGTATTTATACGAACAAAGTGAACTTGAAGGAGGAAAAAAGAGCGACAGATCCAATTTGGAGTATTACAGCACACAAGATATCCAGCGTTGTACGATCTACAGGGAGACTTGCAATCTGCAGATTAGATTCAACTGCTCCTCAACGTGTATTTACACGTGAACAATTACAGGTAATTCCGAAAGATACACAATTACCACCACATTCACTTAACTAGCACCTCTACTCCGATTACATTCAAGACAAGTTAACATCACATTATCACTTGTGTCACCAGGACTGTTATCATTGCTATGTACGGTAAATTGTCTAGGATTATTACTCGAGTATTGCCACAGCATTATACAATTACAGCTTTCACAATGATTATCATGTTGTTGTTTCAATGTTATGATGCATTGCACGTCAAGATCGAAGTCGTGTTTACTTTTTTATCACATTGTTTATAGCTATCTAATTTTTTCTTACTATATCATTGTCAACATTGCCTGTGGTTTCTGACACATCCACGCCAATCCTACGTAGCTGCGATATTTTCCTGACGCGAGACACCGCAAGATAAACAAACTTCGACCAGTCGATATGATCATCCAAAATCCAGACAACTGTACCAGAAATAGTTAATCCTTGAGATGAATATATTGTCATTGAGTATCCTAGCATCCAATCCAATAACGAGCTATCAACAACATTGAGATCAAATAAAACAAAATCATTCTACACGGAATTTTGTTTCTCCGTCTGTCCTGATATGTCAACGAGGATATTCTGTCGTCTAATATCTGCTGGGCGATAACATAATGGTACCAGCTGCTCTGCGAAATTTTCTTTATGTAGCAGAAATAATTCCTCTTGAAGTGTATCACGAACTATTTTTCTACTTGCAACTATCAGATCATTTGGTCTCCACGTATCCCAAAAGTCGTTCAAAGAGGTTTCTGAAATTATATTACGCATTACTTCACATTGAATTTTATTCGGTTGTAATCTGATTAAGTTTTTTAAAGTTAAATCAAGCGCTCTATGATCATCATTTATTTCTTCGTAATAGTCAACGGATCTCATTAGCCATTCGTGTGGAGACGGTCCAACAAAAGATAGTGGTTGACCATGATCGCCACACATTATTACAGCAGTATTTTTTGTCAACAACAAATCAATAAATATTTTTAGATTATCTAATGACAATATACATATTTTATCTCAAATGATGATCTTCGGAATATATATCTCCCATTCAATCAGGAGTCCACGTGTCTCCCTTTCATCGAAAGAACTTATGATAAGTACATGACTGCGTACCTCGTTGGGTCATTTCTCTCGCAAGTCTGTGTGTAGGTTTCAAAACGATCATATCAGAATTATGGAATAGTTCAATCGCAAGTGTCGTCTTTCATGATCCTTCAGGTCCATTGAGATAAATTGTTTTGTGTCCAGCTACTAGATCATATATTGATGGTGCAGATGACGGTTCCAATATCTGATTATTCTACGGTAAATATCTTTGATTGGAACATCGGCTGATTTAGAATAACCGAGTATATATTCTTTTTTTATTCTCCACGAACTTCATGATGCATGATTGATGATATTTAGTTGGTCTAGTAATTTTTAATAGTTTTTAATGATATTAAACGAATCAGTAACTACTTTGATAGTAAACTCTGGAATTATATTTATCATCGATAACAGATTAGTTGAAACGTACGCGAGCAGCGATGATCTTAAATGAGTATACTGTGGTGATTCACCATCAATATAACTCACCTTCGTTCCATTTGATAAGAAAGCTATAAACCGACTTCTAAATGTAATTCTTTTCGTTGTATCACTGATTATAAAATTTAATTCAGCATCGTCCGTGATCAATTATGTACAATATCGTTTATGATAGTATGATCACTCTTGGGTAAATTTACCTATTATTGTCCTGTCAAGCTCTTTTGCAATTTTATTGTCTGATAAGAATAAGATTTTTTTCATCAGAATATTTCTTTTCTTGTGGTAACCAAACATCGGTCTGCATCTAGTATGATATAATCGCTTAACTGATAATCAACGTCATCATTAAACAATCAAGCATAAATCGTAACAGTACTATTGGCGCCCACTTCTTTTCTGCAAAATGTCTACGGAACCAAGCATAACAAATTGGATGAAGGTTTTCTGTAAACTCGAATGATTCGATACATGCAAATCCGGTAATTTTAAAATCAGGTAATGGTCCATTTACTTATACTCGCGTAATCGCGTGTGTCGGGTGACCGAATGTTTTTAAATACCCAGAACACTCTCCGTATCCTAGAAACTTACCGGATAACATGCAGCCATATCAATCGAGATAACATCTTTACGCCGTGACCACATCAACACAACTTAATATTATATCATCAAGAAAATCAAACCGAGTTGGTTTCCAGAAATTTCTCTCTCTAGCAGAATGAGATGCAACTGATGAAACACTAAAACATTCACCGAGTAATTTTTCCACAGGGGTATTTTTTCTCATTTCCTCGTGGAGGGATTCTGTTCGATAAATATCACCATTTGGTCTTAAAAACTCCTTGTAACAGATCTTTCGTAAACGAAGTCCGAGATGGAAGTCTGGGACCAAAACCGTGTTTACGATGTTTGTTGGAGTACGAGGAGAAACACCCTTGTGCGTGCAATGTGGTGGTAAAAGATACAGAGAACTGAAACAATATTACGATTTTAAAGAAATGATAGTGACAGTATTCTAAAAAAACCCGGAAGGTTATCTGATGATATTTTTTTTAAAGTAAAGATCAAGGCAAATAGTAATTTAACAAATAGATATTTATATATAATGGATCAAAAGGAATTTATGATACATCCTATCATAACGAACTACGATGCAAATCATGATGGTGTTATCAGATATTGTATACGAAAAAACAGTGGGTTATATCATTAATACTGGTTATCTCAATTTCAGTATTAACTAAATAATTAAAAAGGACATATTTCTGTCAATGGAATTATCGAAAACGGTCTTGTCATTGACCATATCAATTCGGATCCAAAAAATAATTCCCTGGATAATCTGCGCGCTATCACGCAGAAAGAGACTGCTATTTGTGGTAATACTGGTAAATATAAAATAATAGGAAAAATGACAATTAAGTCTATAACTATAGAGACAGACGAAGAAATAATATTTCCAACAATGAACGCAGCTGCCAAATATTTTTATAATCAATCAAAATCAATATATTTCGTAGCAAATAAAATATACAAATCTGCTCTCTCCAAAAATTATAAACAAATAATTACATGTCAATACTGTGGAAGGGAGACTGTCTCTGTAGTTACGGTTTATATTTACTTTATTATTTATTTTTTTTTTCCTGTCATAATTTTCAGTAAATAAATATTACTATAACCCAGGCACCTTCAGGATAATAAAATTGTACTACTGAATTATTAATGATCTGAAAAATGCGAAATAACTCCATATTACAAATTTCTCCGTAGATCGTGGTTTATTTTGTCGCTGTAGTTAACTAATTAACTCTCTACGTCTTAATTAATATCATTGAAGTAACATAATTGGATAATAGTTCAAATTAGTAGAAGATAATTTTATTGTTCCTCGCTTACAAACAAAATCGAAGCAGAAAAGACATTACGTACATGTATTCAGACCTAAATTTCTTGGAAAAACCCACGTTCTGTTTGTAAATGTATAGTTCTGTGAAAAAATTATTGCGTTGACTGTCTGTTCTATGCAGATAGGTATATATCATATTCAACCTCTCTGTGAAAATTTAATCATGTCTGTCTGTTCGATGCAGATAACTATATATTGTATTCAAACTGTCTGTGCAAATATATAATGTCTGTGAAAATATATTCAATTATGTTTAGACTGTGTGTAGGTTTTACCTACTAAAATATATATTTCTCAGATAAAACCGTGGAATAATCGGTATCGAGTATAACTCTGGTACAAGCGACCGTGGTTCGAATCACGCAACTGACAATTTGTCTGGCGGTACCGATTGTAATGGCTTTTCTGATATAGTCCAAGACCTCAATCGAAATTCAACATAATTATGTGCACACATCTCACCATGTTCGAATCATGGTGTGTGATCGTTTTACTCACCCGGGTTTGATATGCGTCGGGGTGGGGGGGTACACAATATATTGAATGTAGAGATGGTCCCCCGTTGGATAAGTCATATATCTGTACCGTCTTTGGACTTGTGTGGGTGTTGTGTCGTCCTTGTATACATGCATATATATAAATATATAAATATATGTACCTTGAATTTGCTAGAACACTCGAACCTAGAGGTTAAAGTTTGCACTGTCCTTAATTAAGGTTTTATGTTTCATGTACCTTGAACTTGCTAGAATACTCGAACCTAGAGATTAAAGGTTGTGCCGTCCTTGTAAATATGTAAAAATATATGTGCCTTGAACTTGCTAGAACACAACATATATACCTTAATTAAGATATATATGTAGCGTCGTCATCCACCAAATACGTTCTCCTGAGGCTCTAAACTGTTGTTTGACAGGTTAGAGACTCAAAACGGGGGATTGTGTTTCGCGCTGCCCCTGTTTGTCTTATATATGTGACCTCTGGACTTTAAACATGTGAAGGCATTTAGGAGTTCACATGGGGTTTTTCATAAATACCTTATATGTATAAACTTAGAGGTTAAAGGTTGTGCTGTCCTTAATGTACCTTGCACTTGCTAGAACACTCGAACCTAGAGGGTAAAGGTTGTGCTGTCCTTAATTAAGGTTATTTGTAAATATATGTGCCTTCAACCTGCTAGGATACTGTGGTAACCTAGGGGTTCAAAGGTTGTGCCGTCCTTGTTAATATGTAAATCTATGTGCCTTGAACTTGCTAGAACACTCCAACCTAGAAGTTAAATGTTGTACCGTTCTTAATGTGCTTTTGTACCTTCTAGGATACGGGTTCAAAGGTTTTTCTGTCCTTTATTAAGGTCATATGTTTCATGTACCTTGAACTTGCTATAACACTCGAACCTAGAGGTTAAAGGTTGTGCTGTCCTTGTAAATATATGTGCATGTGAACCCGCTAGGATAAGGTGGTAACTTAGAGTTTCAAAAGTTGTGGTGTCAAAAATATTTTTTTTAAACTTTAAATATATATGTTATATACATATCAACTTTGAAAATATTAATATTATATTTGCAGTAAAACAAAAATTGAAAATATAAATATACAAACTCGATCCAGAAAAAAAATATTTTGTGATTTCGAGTCAATCCAACGACACAAAATTGAAGGTGGTTATACACTTTTTATGTAGTATAAGCTGATAAAGAGCATACAGTATATATTGTTCAAGTCCTTATCAATGGTTAAAGATACAGACGTAGGTAAGTTCATACCACTTTCTATCGCAGTAGAAAATATTAAATCAAAACTGTCTCACGAATATGAAACGATCACAAGAATCAACACACGCGTGAGACAACTATAAACGATTATAAATGAAAATACTGTTACCGATGGCAGCTTGGGTTAATTCCTCTACAATTCTGTTGTTTAATTCTGTTATAATATTTGTTTATTCTGTTATAATATTTTTTTATTCAGATTTGTAAATTTTGATGACATTTCATCTTTCTGTTACCCATTTTAGTCGACATATCATAGAAAAATCTATCAAAATTGTAATATGTGTAAGGTGAAACCCCGAGCGAATATCTAAATGATTTATCAATAGGTCGTTAAATTTGCCATGTTTGCTCATAAATCAGCTAAAATCGGATATATTGTTATGAAAAAATCTACTAATACAGACCAAAAAAAAAGATGAAATTAACGATTTATAGATAAATCATTAAGATAATCGCTCAGGGTTTCACCGTACAAAAATCAGAAATCTGACAGATTTTCTACGATAAAATTGACTAAAATGGATTTTTAAAAAAAAAAATTCATCAAATTTTCGTTACCGGACTCATTAATGACTATATCAATGATGTTGACTGAAGACTGTAAATATTAATTTGATAGCATTTCCATGTGCTTCCTTGTCGTGTATAAAAACCTTTAAGTGCTGGTACATATATAATATGTATCTGATTAATTCGTGAATCAAGATAAAACAATCGCTTACGATTTTACATTGAGATTTACCAGTAAAACCTCGCCGCGTAAATCAATCAAGTGTCCACTCTGGTCAGTGAGTTTAAAATTTATTTTTGACAAGTATGAATTGTGCGTGCGTAGATAACACCGACTGATTGGTTCTTGCACGATCAAGGATCCAGGAGGAATCTTTGGAGTAAATTTCTAAAGAACGTATTCTTGTTGAGCTTGATTTGATATCCCAAGATCTGTTTCATAACTACCATCGAATGCATCACATACAAGATTGACGGCAATCACTGAGGTCATAATTACAATCTCTGGTGAAATATGTCTGCCTTCAGCATCTGGATCATTGTTATATCTGAGAACATCATCAGGTGGAGATTTATGCCATCCCAGAACACTTTTTATCTATGATCGATACCTATCTACGACGTAATCGGGAGATTTTACTTCAATCACAGATGATAATGTTGGTTCGTGAACAGTAATAGTTATTTTGTATTCTTTTTTTGTTGATTTCATTCTGCTCTGGAATTCATCGTTGATTTATTCAATCTGATACTACATGTGGGGATAGAAACAACAAAACATCTGGGGTTCCATCTTGTTTATATTGTTTCATATATACCATCGATTGTATCACATACAAGATTGACTGCAATCACTGAGGTCATAATTACAATCTCTGGTGAAATATGACTGCCTTCAGCATCTGGATCATTGTTATATCTGAGAACATCATCAGGTGGAGTTTTATGCCAGCGCATAACAGTTTTATCTATGATCGATACCTATCTACGACGTTATCGGGAGATTTTACTTCAATCACAGATGATAATGTTGGTTCGTGAACAGTAATAGTTATTTTTTATTCTTTTTTCTTGATTTCATTTTGATCTGGAATTCATCGTTGATTGATTCAATCTGATACTACCTGTGGGGATAGAAACAACAAAACATCTGGGGTTCCATCTTGTTTATGTTGTTTTTAAGTACATGCGAATTATTTGGAGGTAATTTCCCAAAAGGCTCAGATGTGATATTTAGCCAACTAGGATATACTCCAGGATAAATGTTTCTTCGTCTCCACGGTTTAATATAACAGATACGGTTCCAGAAAACTTGTCTCTTGAATGACGCCATGGATATGTGGTAAATATCTCGAATTCAGCACTACTAAACACAGACAATCTGTACACGCCAATAACTTCCGCGGAATGTTTGATTGTGTATACGACGTTGTTAATCCGCCTGTGAATATTTCTACCCTGATATTTTTCAAGGAGATCAATTTTATTAATAATGTTATGAACATCACTTACAAGAATCGTATCGATTAATGTTTTAATATCAGAACGTTTTGTGTCAACGATTACTGGTTTTCCGATAAAATTCATCAGTAATGTCATAGATCTTTCTAAAATTTCTACTGAGATTTGTAACCGCACCTCCGTGAACGTTATACTCGGCTGTCAAAGTAGATAATTTTCCGTCTAGTATGTAATTGTGATCGTTTATGTGAGTTTCGTAATAACAACTTCATATCGGTCAACCCCAGCTAGATTCATAATATCAGCAAGGTCATCTTTAGTTACATATTTTGATACGTCGAAGTATTTATCGGTTTTTTTTTCTGTCACTCAAGGATCTTCAGTAAATATCAACCAATATATATTTGTACAACTTTAAATATCTGTACAACGATTACTTGTCTATTCGTGTACAACTTTATGAGGTGGTTTAGTTGATTTTGATATCGCATCAAGTAAAGAGACGGATTCATGACCACATATCGTTGGATCTGTCATTGTCTGTGCTGGTAACGTTGAATAGGTAACAGGTAATTGATTGATATAATTTAAAATTCGACTGGTGGTGATAGTCCGTACGGATCAAAATAAACAATTCCGCGTGGATCAATTGCGTATGCAACCCAGTGGGTTCCTGCACCGGAATTCGAATCATGATAGATGATACCGGTTTCAACGTGATGTGGTCGTTTCGGTAATTGATCACACATGAAAACTCCTCTAAAAAAAATATTTTTATTTTTTAGCGGTATTTATCCGATCAACATTCGACATCGGTATTATGTTCCTAGAAGTCTCAGTCATTTTCCTTGATAATTTCCAGGAAGTATGAGATCGCGCCTCTTTTTTATACCCTTTTCCTACTGCTTTTTCTAATCCAAATCCAGCTCCAGATCCAATAGTACCTAACGCAACTGCTTTTGCAAATGTTTTTGCTGCAGCAGCAGTTAATACTGGTATTGCTGCAAGAAGTGGAAATATACCTCTTGATTTAATCATATCTTTGAGGGCACAGGGAGTAAAATTCAAGTTGAACGCCAGTTTTTGATACCAGAGCCTTATTGAAACGTTTAAGCTGACTACCGGTTAGCGATAATTTGTTTGGACCACCACTCATTTGTTTTTTATTTAACGTTATTTTTGCCCTACATTGATTTGCATTTTTGGATTGTAATTATTTTATCTGAACTTGAGTCAGAGTTGCGTTAACATGACTATACGACAATTTTATATTTTCTTGATTGATTTTAATTACATGTTTTCTACCGGTGCATCAATGAACCAACACCCTCGAGTAATACTGCTCTGTCGCTACGTATAACAGCGATCCCTCTGAAACCAGCAGGAACAACAGGTGGACCTACAGCATCAGCAGGAAAATGACATTAAACGATGATATGCACGTGCAACTTTATTATGTTCAAAATTTAAGTTTATATCTTCGGCAGGTTCTTGGTGTCCATTTATTCTTAAACTAACTTCGGTAACATCAAGTGTGCCAAATATCATCGTACTTGTTTCCAATTATTTACTCGTGCATTTGCCTGAAGTACACCGCAAAAATCTCGTGGTGCTAAAAAAAAACCTGTTGTGCTGATATATGCCATATAAATTGATCAGCACCATTACCTTGAGTAATATTTGTTGTCATTGTTTTCCACGATAGCAGTGATTTACCACCTTGATTTATGAAATAAAGTAATTATTTTTATTCTGTGATAGATGGAACCATTACCGGCATCCACAATGATAATCCAGTTTTCGTTTTTTTACCATCATCAATAACCCCATCGGTTTGCCAGATTTCATTATTGTCTGAGTCTTTTCTGACAAGTACTATGGTGTGTTTAGCACCAAATATAACCTTTCTAACATCTTTGCAAATGCAAAAATAAAAGATAATGGAAATACACACAAAAAGTCTCCATTAGCGTTCAACATTGACATACGTGCTGCAAATCCAAGGTTGAAATTGTTATTTCTTGATAATACTTCATTTGGGTCTGCGGCTCCACTTGCGGCTCTTACATTACCATTATATTAAATCTGTGTGATGTGCATGATCAGTTATATCCTTTGCAAACATCATCGATGGACCAGCTGATTTTGAATAGTCATCAGAGTATCTTGCAAGACGAAGTATCGTCGTAGCAACATCAACCTTTTGCAGGCATGATTTGAAGTGGTTTCCATTGATGATGTATGTGGCACTACTACATAGTCATTATTAACAAAAGCAATTTTAATAGCAGCTTCATAATTTGTATCATCCACTTTTGAAAGTCGCCCATTGACTTCGATAAATGCCTCAGCGGGTAAGAAATACCGACTTGTTTCTTGAACTTGTAATTCTATTCTTCCACGTTGATTTGGTTGTACGACATCGTAAGAATAATAGTGATAATCACGCAGGAAATCATTTTAACGAACTGGTTCACCCATATCTATATCAATTTCACGTTTAAACATTTCATTGTAATTACTATAATCTAAATTATAAATATCTACGAAGGCCACTTCCTGCTGTCAAATTAGTGGCTATGTTATCTTCTTTTTCGTTTAATCTTTGGGTTGCGGCCTTATTTATTATTTTACTTTTATTTGCAGGCATAACTTCAGTAGATGGTAATTTCAGTTGTTTTTTCTTCCTCGTAACAATCGTAAAATTCTGTCCTTGACCGCCGAAAACGCTTTACCGGCAAGATCACCGATAGCGCTTGCTTTGCTGCGAATAAATCGATAGCTTTCATTGAAAACTGTTTTGCAATTGGCATTGCTTTGGAGGCTATTATGGTAAATAAACCCCGAACAACATCACCAAGTCCATCTCCGTAGGTCATTTCATAAACTGGTTTTCGTTACTACTCTGACCATTCTTAGTCTACGATAAGTATTATGTACGATCATTTTATTTAATCATTCACCATGATCTAAATGATGTGTCAAGGGATTTAATCATCTGTAATTTCATCGATACAGTCCCGATAGATATTGATGTCCATAATATCACCGGTAAATAATCGTCGACACATATCAGATATTTCGTAGATGATTTCATGAGAATTATTTCCAGCGCGTTTGCCTCCTATGATAATTTCTAGTTTATCCACGTCAGCGATGACGCTGTCAGGGCAGGTGATAAGATTTTTACCTAAACCATGTTCTGTAGTTGCGCCAAAAGAGTCATCATCATGATCATTTTTCTTACCTGGTAAAGGGGATAATTTCTCCCGCCGTTTGGTTTATTTTTGTTTCAGTTTTTCCCCTTCTTGTTCCACCTCTTCCTTTTTTTGTTTCACCTTTTGTTTTATTTGATCACTTCTAAATTTATCAGCTTCCAACGTCATCCTTTTTTGTTCTATTTGTCCCTGAGAAGAAGGAAGTTGATACTGGGGAGGTTGTTGTTCTATTTGCTGTTTAGTTTCTTTTAAATACAATCTATGTATATCGTGAATATATTCATTATAAACTGGATCATCACTTCTAGCCTGAATTGTATTGCAGTACACACGATATAGCCATTTAAAATAGTTATTAACCGTTATGTTAACGTATTTAGGTTTTAAAATTTCAGACTTTCGAGAAAAACTATCATGTGCAAAACGAAACAATCTTCCTTTTTAATTTTTTTCTTTTAGATATTCAATAACACGTTCCTTATATTTACTAATCATTTCAACATTTTCTCTTTCTCTTTTCGGTTTAGATGATAAGTTTTTCTTTCACATCAGCTATTTCAGTGTAAATTTGATGAATATCTTGAGGACGTTGTGCGGCAGCTATTCTAGCTGGAACATCTTGTAAAATCTCTCGTGTTGCCCTAGCGGTTTCTTCTACTGTCCCAAGAAGAGATTGCTCTTTTTCTGGATCAGTGATATCCACATACAACGTTCTCAGTTGTTGCAGTAATAGGTTTACAAAATCGTTCTGTAACTTCTAATCAACTTGTGACTCCTTGCGTTCTTGAAGTTTTCATCAAAGCTTCCTGGCGTTCTCGTAGTAGTTATATGCTTCTCCGATATTTGACATTTTTGTATATATATATATATATATATATATATATATATATATATATATATATATATATATATATATATATATATATATATATATATATATATATTGATTTAATTACACGTATCGACAAAATATTTGGCTTATTTTTTAGCAGCAGAGAGGTTGTGACTTCAGTTTGGTCGTCAGCGGGATAAACCGGTTGAATACAATTTAGGTAAATATCTCCGTAAATTAATAGGTTTTGTTTCAGATATTTTTATCGTTTGGTACGAAGGTTATGTTTTAGGCAAATGACGATTGAGCCAGGTATGTTGCCCTCTCTGCTGCTCTTTTTGTCACTGAAGATATTTGCAGAGCATCGTAAGTAGAGCCGCATTTATTATGTGCAACTCACGGTATTTAAGCCAATAAGAAATACATTATGAAGGATGGAAAACAGTTTTAAGTTTAGAAATATTATATTCAAGAATTGGGGTTCAGCACACACATTACCAATACATTATTGAAACATTTGTATAAACTAAATCAAATATTGTTTTATCATTATAAGTAAACTATTTAATTATAATACCTTCACGATATTTCCCAATTTTCTTCTTTCAGTGTTCTTTCTTATCTGATCAAAAACGAAAATCCGATATATATAGGATAAGCATTAGAAATAATACGGAAAAGTTAAATACATTACGGAAGCATATACACGCTTCTAAAATCAACGGACTGCAATGAACTGTATCAAAATCAATACATGACCTTAACAGACAGGTAATGAGAGGTATCCATATGATTGGGGTATATATCTGGAAAGATGCAAGTAAGCGCTTCAGTGTAGCAAAACTGAGAAGTCTAGGATCCAATCAACAGCATTCACAGTAAACATACAAAGTTCCATTGTTACTTTTGTATTGCTCTGTCAGATTGAAACAAAACAATGCCCCACAAAATAAAATGAACTAAAGTGAAGATGTGAAAATATACAATCAGGATTAAAATAAGTGGCAGTAATTGCATTTAAAACGACCGTCACAATTCTCTTCGTATTTACTTTAGCAACGCAATCTTAAGTTTTGGGCTGAACACAAGTAATACAGGTATTTCAAAAACAGATTCTCTCTCTCTCTCTCTCTCTCTCTCTCTCTCTCTCTCTCTCTCTCTCTCTCTCTCTCTATATATATATATATATATATATATATATATATATATAGTGAGGACTTTGTACATCGCCTAATCTTTAGACGCTCTAAGCACTAAACAACATGCATAATGATATAACTACAAAACATTTAAGTGTGTTTGAGTTTTGAACACCAATGCGAAATTTCTTAGTGGAAATAATGATTATAGGATTGTCAGAAGAGGAGCGAAAGTGTCTTACTGATTTGTACATGATGGTGAGGCCAGATAGGAATGTTGTCATGGAGGCCGTCAGTGAAACGTAGCGCATATATCGAACGGATAGCCAAGGTAGGGTAAAGAAAAACCGAGAGGTGTGGTTTGAGCGTAGTCCTCTAAAGATGATCTGTGCAGATGTGTTTTCAACATTTTGATGCGTCTCTGTTCAGAATATGCAGTCCTGCATATGTTCATGTCATGTTGGTTTAGTGTGAGTGTACTGTCAAGAGTAACAACTAGGTTTCGCACTGACTGTGTGAATCTAATGTTGATGTTATTGATATTTATTTATTTTGAAGTAAAGGTTTGGAATGACAAAGTTTTTTTTTGTGATCAAAATAGACTCAGGTATATAATCATTCATCTGCAGCCTCTTATTTACCATCCGTGACTTCACATCTGAAATGCACCTCTATTAAATGTTGCAGTTTGTTCAGACGCAAGGGTAGACCTGCAATCTACATACTAGAAACAACTGCAATTACCAGTAGTTTATTTGGACACACAAGTACCACCGCTCTCACTGTTGTGAACTAGTGCATCGACGTCGATTACATTCAAGTCCTGTCAGCATCACAGTTTCGCGTGTGTGACCTATACTACTACCAATAATATATGCGGCACACTGGAGTAGTATTAGAATAATGTCACAACATTACTGTGTTATCGCTCGCGAAATGATAAATGTAGCGTTGAGATCAATTCGAGCTTTTTATATCTCATTGTTTAAAACTATTTTTTGTCTTAATAGAGCATCACTATTGTCTGCAGTTCGATTACTATTTTTAGTAAAGGCTATGATAACACATAGCAGCTGAGATATTATTCTGACTCGAAATATATTTGACCATTCGATCCACTCGTCAAACTCGAAACAACTGTATCATCATAACTAGTTTATCCTGAAGATTGAATAAATTGTATTAGCGTATTCTGGAGTTGAATGCATCGTTAAAGAGCTTTCAACGTCGATATTTTGCCGTCGAATATCTTTCGGGCGACAACACAATGGTGCGTGTAGATTTGAAAAGTTGTATTTATGTAACAGAAATAATTGTTGTTGAAGATTATCACTGGTCTGAAATTATCCCACGCATTATTCCACACGGCATGTTATTTAGTTGTAGACTGATTAATTGTGTCAGCTCATTAATTCTGGATCAAGTGCTCTATGATCATCAGTTATATCGTCATAGTAATCCACAACTGCGGACACAATCAAACAAAAGGTAATGGTTGACTATGATCAGCGCACATAATCTTGACAGTATATTTTTCAATGCCCAATCAAGAAATGTTTGCACTGTCTCCAGCGACACTGCACATATTTCATCCTAGATACAACTCATTGGAATATATGTATCGCTCATTCGTTCAGGAGTCCGTGTATCTCCCTTCCATGGATAGAAACTGTGATAATTATGAGATATAGCTCCAAGATTAGTTATTCACTTGTAATAATATTTCTGATAAAGTAGAACATATTACAGCTATAGAACTTACAAATCGACTTTGTGGAAATAATTTTACTGTATTATTTCGCGCATGCGCATTATGAATAATACTATTTATCGAAGCTCCGTTTAATTGTTTTTCGACTCGTACAAAATCACTACTGTAATTGTTTTTACTATTATTGGGAATTTTAACTTCTTTCCCAACTCATCGATGTCTTTGACCGACTCTGCATTATCTTTAACTGTTTCTGGCCAATCATGTATCATATGTCCATTAAACCATTTACACCTATAACGTTAGTGAAGTATTCCATAACTCGTTGAGCGGAATGATTTATTGTCGAATATTTCGTCGATTTGAGATAATCAGCACAAGGTTTATCATAGATCGGATATATTACGTAAAAAAAAACTGCATTCGCAAGATAAACTCATTCATAAAACATTTCATCAATACCAGTACACATTCTTTTTTTGGAATTTCTTTTTAACGTAAAAATACTTCCTTTGTGAGGTAATCGTACAGAGTCACGTTTATTTCTAATAATCCAAGTATCGTTTATTCCCATACAAACTTGAATGTGAAAAACTTTCTTTAATCGTCGAGATAAGTGTTAATCGACGCCGATTGTTGGTTATTCGTTATACAATCAATAACACCTTCTGGCGACACCTGTGGTGTTGCGCATCTTTATGAATGTTGACCATACATAAGTAGCGCTATCGTAGCGAAATTCTTTCTCGGAAACGTGAAAACGTTTAATCAGAGTTTTTATTAGATCAACCAGAGCTCGCCTATTCAAGTCAATGGTTCTTCTGTCAAGTTGGAATTTAGGTTCGATTGCAGATAATCTCTCAAACACTGATGATCTGTTATTCAATTCCAGATAACACAGCTTGCGTAAATGAAATATGTGGACTCACATGCAAAGCGTGTAAAGAGGGAATCTAGGAACAAAACCTTATTTAAAGTGTGGTGTTGGGGTTAGAGGAGAATGTTGTATGGCTTTGTGGTGGTACAAAATACAGAGAGCAGAAAAAAAAAATATTAAAACCGATCTCCTGTTACAAAACTCTGAGCATCAAAAATTATTACTATATAAATGTAACAAAATGAATTTGTGATCCATCACACATCAAAGATTATGTAGCATCTCGCGATGATATCATTTAGACATTGAGATTAAAAACAGTCGGTTGTGTTAATACTGGTTTGCTGATATTCTGTACTGAAAATATATCTTTTTTTCACAGCCTTATCTACGAGTGTTTAGACGGAGAAATCCAATACGTATTGTGAATGATCATTTTAATTCCGATCCGAACAATTTACGAGCAGTTAAGCAAAGTCAGAAATAAAAATTTGGAAATAATGGAAAATATACTAAAGGAATGTAGATAAAATATCCGAATCAATGAATGCAGCTGGCAGCTATTTAAATATTTGCATACTTTGCGTTCAGCATATCGCGGTTAAAATACACAAATCATCATTTGCGAAGTAATATAAACAAACATAATATTTTAGTAATTTTTATGATAGATGGAAACATTAAACACTGTGAATCAAGGGAGATAACTCTTTCAACCAAATCTGTATCCAATACAGTAATTATGTGTTACCTTGCTTGTTTCTGCGTAATATTATAAGGCTAATTTTGTTGTGTAATCATTCAGTAAAATAACTACCTTTGTGGCAATTAGCTGCCATTGTACTAGATTAATTAGTAACATTACATATTAGTAAAAATATATTTACAATTTTCAACTGCGTCGTTCTACATTACAAATCAGAAAAACAGTAATTCACACGAGTAAAATACAGATATGTAGGTAACATATAAATATATATATATATATATATATATATATATATATATATATATATATATATATATATATATATATATGTATATGTATATATATATATGTATTTTAATCCCTACAAAGTCAAGGCAGAAATATATGTGCGATCATTTTATTGGTTCTT
This sequence comes from Unio delphinus, assembly GCA_029339505.1. Taxonomy (NCBI): domain Eukaryota; kingdom Metazoa; phylum Mollusca; class Bivalvia; order Unionida; family Unionidae; genus Unio; species Unio delphinus. The sequence goes on along the minus strand of JAQISU010000154.1, from coordinate 3,886,939 downwards.
TTTGAAAGTAACAATAAATACACGCTGAAGTTTACGATAATTATGATTTACTCATGATAATAATCATCTGTAGGAATCCAGCATAATGAACTTTATAAGACTTTATCAAACAAGTACCTGCAACGATGGTCCATGTCGCGGTGTTAGCGTGTTGAAATATCATACTCAAGGTAGAGCGTTCTAATCCTATGACTGATCAACTTGTCAATGTTAGGACGATAATCGCAATTTTTCATTAATAGATGGGGATCACAACCCCACACACGAACCGAAACAAACAAGTACACCTTTCTACCTTGTCACAACGTGTTGGGTGCTCTTTTGCACTTGCCCGGGGTTGATTATAGGGGACAAACAGTTTGGTGAACGCAAAAAGCTCCTCCCAGTATAATTATTGTGAAATCCGTAGAACTAGGTTGTAGATAGTACTGTAAATATGCTAGTAAATGTTGTGCCGTCCTTAGAGTTAAGACTCAATAAAGTGTTGTAAATATATTAATATAATGATTATGTATTAAAATATGCTACGATATGCTGTGCAGTCCTTCGAGATAAGATTGTATATGATTTTGCATATATACTACTTTATGTTCTGCCGTCCTCATTGCTAAGATTTTTATATATGCACCTTCTGGCCTCATTCGAATATCGTTTCCTAGAACAAAAGAGTTCACATGGGAAGTTCAAATTTGATCGAAGATTATATGCTGTACATATTTGGTATCGGCCTCTCTGGACGTGGTAGAATGTCGTTCGGCAAACTAGGATTCCACAGGTTGTTTTCGTATATATATAAAGATATATATATATATATATATATATATATATATATATATATATATATATATATATATATATATAATGTAATGAGTGAACACCACTCTTTGGAAGCTGTAGATATTCAGCACATAAATTTGCAAATCTCGTCGTTTTAATCCCAATGCATAAATTTTCGTTTGACTTGAGAAAACCTCAAGTTATCTCAAAACTGTCAGAGCTTCTTTAAGATACAAATATGAAACATTTAATGTACCTCGCGTGAAATATGAAACGAAATATGCACAGTACCTTTTGACACATTCAAATATTTGTATCATGGTTGAGAAGAAAGCATTTTTAGATACTCAGGTTTGTGAAACACTGTCAGCCTCTTCTACATGTCTTACAAATCTCAATAAACCTGATTTCTCCCCCCGAAGTGAATCGTTATTCAAACGTTCTCCACTATTATCAAATCAGCCATGATGAGATGTATGAGTTCAAATTACAAATGAGACTTTACTTTGACAAGGAAGATTTGTGCATACGTGAGTGAAGCGATTTTGAAAACCTCATACGATGATTTTCTTGCCACCTAGTTTCGCAGCGACATCAACGTTGTCACGCGGAAAAGATATTGAAACAATCTTCAGCTGAAATTGTTAAAAGAATATATTTGACTCATTTTCACACCGACGGATTTTCCCAGGTTAAAACATCAGCAGCAGAAAGGGTGAACAGACCAAATGTTCAGATAAAAATAAAGCCTCTGTGGGGAGAGAACAAACTCATCTCGGACATTTGTCAAATTAAAGCCTCCTACGCAGAGAGGGTGAACAGATCAAACTATGGAGGCGTCTTTTTGTTAAATTAAGGCCTCCTACGAAAACAAGAAAACAAAAAATGTCAAAACACAAAGCCAAATCATCTATCTAACCGAGAGTTTCTTTTTGTTTGGCTTTCTTTTAGCTTTTAGTTATTTGTATAAATTATTACGAGGAGGTGATATTGCAGCAAAATTGACAAAATTACCAGGCACTACATGGACTAAAAACCTAGGAGAAAAACATCTTCCAGGATATAATTACTGCTGCCCTGGAACTAGATTTGATATCCGACTTGACAGTCAAGACTAACCAAGACCAGGTGAATATCCGATAAACGCTATTGATCGAGATTGTCACGCTCACGATGTTGCAAATAAAAGTAACAATCTGCACCATGGACATATCGCAGATGTGAAATTGATTCACGCATTAAATTATATTACGAATAAATATTTCAAGAAATCTTTAGCTAACTGTTTAGTAAAATCTGTGATGAAAGGTAAACTAGTGCTAGTTGACGGAAATTAATCAGTTGATTAATATAATTATGGAATCTATTTAATATTCCCCAAGAAGACACTAGCTGGGTAAAACAACAATTAATGAACTCGCCGAAGCAGCAAAGCTCAAAAAGAGTACTGCAGCAGAATGGTTATCAAGACAGGCAACGATGGCAGATTTATCTTCCACCCCCTAAACAAAATTCACTTTGCTCATTTGGATGTCATTGTTCCAAATGAAGTTCATCAGGCGGATATTTATTTCTCCCATATGATACTGTCAAAAGATAAATTTACAAATATGCGTTAACTCTATTTGATATTGCGAGTAGATACAAAGAAGCTGACCCAGTATCAAATAAAGCATCAACTGAAGTTGCTTCTGCGTTTAAACGAATTTATCAACAAGGACCTCTACAATTGCCCAATCGATTACAGGTTGATTATGGCAAGAAATTTCAGGATGCAGTATGATCACTGATGAAACATCATAATGTCACTATCAAACGAGGACATACTGCAATACACCGTGATCAGGCAATTGTTGAACGATTTAATCGAATACTTATAATAATAATAATGACGACTTTGTATAGCGCCTAATCTTACGAAGCTCTAAGCGCTTTATACCATCAATAATGATATGACTACACTACAGAACAACAAATGACAAGAACAATGAAATTGGAAAACATAAAAACTTGCTGACAACTTATAAGATACAAAACATGATTAGGTCGCTAAGTTTGTCCCTGAAGTCGAAATAGGCTAGTCTTAAGAGCACTCTTAAAAGGGACCACTGTGTCTTTGTGTCTAATTTCAATGGGCAATTCGTTCTACGTCACCGGGCCAAGGTGTGCAAACGAACGTTGTCCATATGACCCTGTTTTTCACCTTGGGAACAATGAGTATACGATTATAAGAAGAAGAGCGTAAGGATCTAGCTGGTGTATACACATGGGTGAGGTTGGATAGGTATGTTGGAATGGGGTCTGTCTGAAACATAGCACAGAGAACAAATTTTGTTTTTGATTCTGTATCGAATTGATAGCCAATGTAGGGTACAGAGCAGTTGTGAGGTGTGTTCTGATCGAGGTACTCTAAAGATGATCCGTGCAGCTGTGTTTTGAATGTTTTGAAGTTTCTGGAGTAAATATTGTGACGAACCAGACCGAATTGAGGTACAATAGTCCAGTCCTGAAAGTACTAATGAGCACACAAGTGGTTTAGTGGCATCAACTGAAAGATATTTACGAATAGAACTGATGCGTCTCAATTCAAGATATGCAGCCTTGCATATGTTCATGTCATGCTGGTGCAATGTGAGAGTACTGTCTAGAGTAAGGATGTGAATGAGAAAATCTTTGTGTTGTGAATACTTGCTGAGCGGTTATTTGGATTTCAACAAGCGAGGAATTTATTCAAGACAAGATATCTTGGGAATGGCTTGCAAGATTACAAAGTGTGATAGCTGCGTTAAATAATGAAATTACTCGAACAATCAATATGAAACCTGATAACGCGATCCCAAAACAGTATATTCCCACACCAGATGATTTTTCAAAACAACGAAGTTTACAATAATTATGATTTACTCAGTATAATAATCATTTGTAGGAATCCAGCATAATGATCTTTATAAGACTTTATCAAACAAGTACCTGCAACGATGGTCCATGTCGCGGTGTTAGCGTGTTGAAATATCATACTCGAGGTAAAGCGTTCTAATCCTATGACTAAGGTGACTGTGATATATTTATATGAACCAGATGAACTTGAAGTTGTTTAAAAAAGAACTAATGATCATATTTGTGAAAGCTTGCCAGTAGCTTCTCATGGGTCGGTGGTTCCTACCGGTGATTTTCCCGGATTCTGCCTCCGCCAATGGCCGCCATGTATAGTCTTTTGTGTGCTGAAAAATGGCGTAAAACCAGAAAAAAAAACAAAAACAAAATCCACGGGTACACCTGCGATCTATAGATGAGATTAAACTGCTCCTCAGCTTGGATTTACAAGTGAACAGTTGCAGGCGATACCATAGAATACACAATTACCGCCACGATCAATTATCTAACACCTCTGCGTCTATTACACGCAAAACTGGTCAGCATGACATTTTCGCGTAAATGACTACGATTGCTATCTTTTCTGTCTGCGGTAAATTGGCAGGGAATTTTATCCGAATACTGCTATACCAGTAAACAATCACAGCTCTCGCAGTGATTATTCTGCTCTTGTTTCAGCATTATTATAAATTAAACATCAATATCAAAGTCGCGATGTTTTTATTTGTCTCTCTATTTATAACCAGTGAGTTTTTTTCGTATTATGTTTGTTATATCATTGCTGACAATTTCACTGTTGGTGCTCTCATTAGAATTTAAAATAACTCTACAAAGTTGATGTATTCTTCTAACTCGTGAGACTGCAAGATTTACTAAATTCGACCACTCGATACGATCATTCACGATACAAACAATTGTGTCAGAGATGGTTAATCCCTGAGATGAGTGTATCGTCTTTGCATAATAGAGCGTCCAGGGAGATTATTCAGCGCGCAATGCATCTTCAACAACATTGATATCGACCAGAACAATATCTTTTAATACGAGAGTCTGTTGTTTTTCTGCTTTCCCTGGAATATCAACTTCAGTATTCTGTCTTCATGTATCAACTGGTCTATAACAAAATGGTACAGACAATTTTGAAAACCTTTTGTAATGCGCTTCAATTAATTGTCGCTGAAGTGTGTCCTAACTATCTTTCTGCTTACCACTATCGAATCGTTTGGTCTCCACACTTCCCAAAAAAATCATTTAGTGAGGTGTCTGAAAGTATTGTACGTGCTATTACATATTGAATTTTATCATACTGTAATCTGATTAATTTCTTGAACTCGCTTAATTCTGGATCAAGTGCTCTATGATCAGTATTAATTTCTTCATACTGAGCAACAAATTGCTTTAGCTAATCAAGCAGAGACAAACCAACAAATGGTGGTGTTTGACCACGATCACCGCAACTTAACAGGGCTTAAATTTTCAATAACAACCAATAAAGAAACATTTTTAATATATCCAGTGACACTGTGTATATCACAACCCAAATATTATTCTTTGAAATATATTTCTCTCCCATGCTCGAAGGAGTCCATCCCTCACCCTTATACTGAAAGAAACGGTGTTAAGTGCATGACTTAACACCTGTCGCTGTCATCTCTTTGGCGAGTATGTGTGTGTTGGTGTTAGCACAATCATGAATGACTTCAAAATAATTCGAGGACACGAGATCTCTTCTCTGACCCGCCACATCCGTCTAAATAAACGGTATTTTATCTACATATTTGATCGGATATAGATGACGATGACGATGACGATAATTCCAATATTTGATTATTTTTCATGTAATTGTCTTCAACCGTAACATCGGCTGATTCAGAATAATCATGTAATATTTCCTGTTTTATTCTCCATGAACCCTTTGACGCATCAGAATTTGTAAAACGAGCCACTGCTTCTTTATACTTGCTATCTATATAAACTGAATTCGTGGCGACTCTTACTGCAATTCAGGAAATATCTTTATCGTCGCTAGCAGGTTTATAGAAACATAAGCCAGTATAGATGATCTTAGGTGTACAAACTGGGAAGATTCGCCATCGATATAGCTAACAATTGTACCAAATTTTGTTCCGTCAGAGAAGTAATCATTTTCTCGACTGACAAATAAATGTATTGCTGTTGCAGCTGCGATTATATTATATTCGTTTTCGGCTTCATCTAGAATCAGACGTACATAATGCCGCTTGTGATTGTATGTTCGGCCATAGGTAAATTTACTGATTATTCTTCTACCGTGATCTTTAGCATTTTTTGCCATTGATTACGCATCTATGTTCAAAGACGTTCTTAGATCGTTTAACAATATAGTCTTCGTTGAGATCAGGAAAATTTTCCTTGTAATCGTTAATAATAATATCAAGACTATTATCATCAGGTTGTGGTAAACAAACCTCAGTCTGCGCTTTGTATGATATGATTGCCTCACCGACAATCAGCGATATCAGTATTTAACAATCAATCGTATACCGTAAAGACACTATTGGTGCCCAGTATGTCTATCACACCAAACATAAAAAATCTTATGGAGTCACTTAGCAAACTCAAATGATACTACACGAGCGATTCCGGTTAGATCAAAATCGGATAGTGGTCCATTTATCGCAACTCATGATACCTCGTGTGTGGGATGTCCAAATCATTTAAAATACCTAGTGCAGTCTCCATATCCGAAGAAACTTTCAGGAAAACACGAATCATATCAACCGAGATAACACTTTTAGAATCATACTTAATATTCCACAATCCACCGTTTCAGTAGTCGACACAACTAGCTTGAACATCCGAAAGAAATTCAAATCGTGTTGGCTTCCATAGATTTGTCTCTGGCGAAATGAGCCACAACTGACAGGATTGTCAAACAGTTTGTTAGTAATTGCTCGGTATCCTCATTTGAAAAATTCTCATCGAGTTTTCTCATTTCTTCATGAAGAGATTGCGTCCGATATATTTCGCAGTTAGGTCTTACAAATTGATCAAATTTACATTCTTCGTTGCAACTTTGAAATAACCACACTGATACCTTATCGTTTTAACTTAACTCATGAATAAAATCAAACATGTTACCGGCAGAATTCTCAACAGAGTTCTCTGGGCAATATTTTACAATTCGATCTCGTAGAAATATTGTTAGTGCGTTAATCTTGTTGTATTTGATACTGTTATTGGGAATTGAAATGCTTTTTCTAGTTCGGATACAATTTGTATTGTATCACTAGTGTCTTTGACTGATAAAGCATATTCGTTTTTTTTTTACACGTAAGATCTGTCAGACCGTTTTTACGCATCGCATTTGTAAAATGTTCCTTTACTCGCTAGGCTACACAATTCATCCTCAACAGTTTCATCGGTTTCAGATTCTCAATACTAGACTTTTTCATTCATCAGATAAATTCCATATATAACCACGTTCACCGGATACGCTCGCTCATAATACGGTTGGTTAATTCCGGTCAATATTCCTAGATTGGAATTTTGACTCACAATGACGGTTTTATTATTACCGAGGACAGGGTCGTATTTAACACGAATGCTCCAATTTCCTGTTTCTGCTAGTATGATAAATTTCACTCTGATAAAATACTTTCGATGTTTGAGATGCAAGATTATACTCACTGTTCGTTTATAGTTCATGGTAGCATCAATACCAAAACTGATTCGAAATGTTGACCAGGAGCGGGATGTTAAATTCGTTCATAGTATCGTACGTTTTAATAATGATATCTGTATCCCTCACTAGACCTTTCATTGTAGCGAGAATAAATGTATAGGTTGTTCTAGGCTCACAAATTCTTCCATGCTATAATTAAGACAAATATTTAAATAAACAATATTATATAGAATGAATCATTACAAATGGTCGATAATAGGATCCGTAACTACTTGTAGTAAATCATGCAGAAATGAATTATGCGGATATCATTCAGAAAGGTTGCGGCGGGGGAAGCTTAGGCCCAAAAGCGTGTACAGGAGTGGTTTTGGAGTACGATCAAGAATTATGAAACATCACGTGATGGTGTATTCAGAAACTGTCAAATGAAAAAATAAGTGGATTTTGTCTGTAATACAGGTTATATAATATTTACTGTTGGAAAGGAAAGTTGTCGGTGTCACAGATTCATTTACCAAGTGTTTAGTTGAAAAATCCAGCATGGCTTTGCGATGGACCACATTGACTCAGATCCACAAAAAAGACACCTTAGATAAACTTCAAGTCATCAGAACGCGTGAAAATACCAAACGCGGTTTTACAGATATATATTCAAGATATTCGAAATCTATTAAATCCATCAATACAGAGACTGGTGACGAAAATGTATTTCACTCGATGAATGAAGCCGAAAAATATTTTGAGATCTGCATACCCTCGATTCGACGTGTAGGAGAATGTGTATATACATCCGCGTTTTCTAAGAAATATAATTTTAAAAATATTCTGTCAATATTGTTGAAAGTGACTGGTGAGTTATCTCTATTATATTTACTTAGTTTTATTTAATTCTTTGTCATTGTTAAAAAATTAACTAACTTTGATACTTTGAGATTTTCTACATGAAAAAATAGCTGAATTTCCCTCGTATACTACTTTTTCAATGAAGGGAGACAATTTTGATTTAGAGTAACCACACTTGTATTTTTACAATATTTATCTTATAATATGATTATTTTTTTAACAAAATATAGTTTTAAGGTTGTTGCTTTTTTAAGAAATATTATCTTCTCTCTCTCTGAATCTGTTAGATTTCTTGCTTCATTAAGATTTTCTCAGTGGTAATACTTAAGATAATTGCACAATGATTGCATAATAAAAAGCATAAATATTAAATAACTTTTTTAGATACATAAATAGATATATTTTTATTTTGACTTTTATCAAGGCAGTCAATGAAGGGAGATGACTTTGGTTTAGAGTAACCTCGCTTGTATTTTTACAATATTTTTTTATTAAGTAATCATATTATAAAAAAAAAAATTTTCGTTTTTTTTTTTAAAGAAATCTTTATTTCTCTGAATTTCTAGATTTCTTACTTCATTTAGAATAGTGGTAATAATGAAGAAAAATGCACAATAATTGCATAATAAAAGTGTGTAAAAAATCTGTTGAATGTCGAGAATGGCATCTGTATATATTGTACTGTGGTTAACTATGGTTTATGTAAATATGTATGTACTCCCTGAGCCTGATGGAAGGTCATAGAACAATCCAGGGGTTCATGTGGGAAATGTGCCGTTCTAACCGTACTGTGTCTATTCATTCACCACACTCTTGAGCTTTCTAGACTGTTGTTTGACAGGTTAAGGTTTCACATAGGGGATAACGGTACCAATTGCGCAAGTCCATGTGGGTGGAGCTTATGGTGTAGGTCCATACCATTCAGAAATAAAGAACAACACAAGCTATGATTGGTGGATTATGTAAGAGTTGTACTTTCTGTTAGGCTTAAAAAAAAGTTTAGCCTCTTGGCAACATGTGAATTTATGCTAATTCCTATATAGATCATATTTTGTATTTTTTATGATTTTTTGCAAATGTGATACACATGACTGAAAATAGGCATGTTGTGACTAGATAACTCATACCCCTGTCTAGTTCCAGCAGAGTTATCTTTCTGAAATGCAATGGAGTACCTGGTTTTGTCATCACCAAATTGACAATCTAACATTGTTCTCTATAACAGTGTGTGAGATGCACGCTAAATTAGGATAGAAAATATATTTATCTCTCCAAATATTAGCATTGAGGTCTATGGAAAAAAAATTGGTACCTAAAAGGTAATACCAGCTTCACAGTGTATGCATAGCACCGAGTATACATAGCCACCATTTATATACTGTCATAGATTCATTTGGTTACACAATGGATATTGAGAAGTTTGTGTCTTATATTGACAGACTTTTACATAGAAAATGTATAAAATCTTCAGAAAATAAGATACATTAGCTTTGGAATGGGGCTTTTGTAACTATACCTATAACATATATAGACTGATGACTTTGTGCCTGTGTAGTCAGCTTCAAAATTAACATACAAGCAATAAAAATAAGTTATGTAAAGTTAATTTAGTTAATTTTAGCCAAATATTGACTATTTTATGCACACAAGATGAAAAATCATGGATAAAAAACAACTCTCTTGTTCTTCTAAATCAAGACATAGAGCAGGATAGAGGAGACTCCTGGTCATCTTGTAGATAGTTCACTTGCATCATAAAGAATATTCTGGTATGAGTATTTTAGGTAATTTATTAAAGATATGGTATTCCTTCCTATTTTTATTTTAATTGTCCTGCTCTAATTGTCTTTTTTTTTTGTTGTAAACCTTTTTGCCTTGAAAATGAACATGCGATTCCTTAGTTAGATAATCATTATTGAGGTCTCTACTACATATAGAAGCCTGGATTTTAGGTTCTCACTTAATCAGTAATGCATTTTTGGATAATTTAATTGCATGAAGTTAATACATGTGTTCTTGAACTCATCTATATTACATGGATAATATATTGGAGGAAATAAAAAGACCACACCTTATGTATAACATTCAGTTATCTCCCTTACATAGACATAACATTTCAATAGATAAAACCCCACAATTTAAGTGAATGTGTGTATACAAATAAAGTGAAGATTTTTGTGAAGTATCATATTAGCCCATGGTCTTGATGCAAACTGAACTAGAAGTACTTTAATATTTTCTCCCAGTAAAGTTTACAAGTTCGAAAACTGATCAAACATGCTTTGTTTGGTTTAGGTATTTTTTTTTCTGTCTAACAGAAGCCCATTATTGTTAATTTCTTATTTAGAAGAAATATAACTTATATGCAAATATATTATCTACATTATTCACCCTTTTATATTAGCTAGAATGAACACCATGTCACCTGATAGTTGGTGCCTGTAAGGGATGTTATAGCACAGGTGCCTTTGAATTATATTTGCACCTATGGTCCACTGCGGCCCTATATTTTCTAAGATAATGTTATCAAGCTCTCACTTCTCATTTTTCTCATTGCTGCTTTTGTCTCCTTTAATTCCATTATCATTAGCGACATCTCCCATTTAGATACACACTTTCCTCTTGTTTTCAAATCCATTGAGCTCACTATACTTATTGTTAAACTTGAGTTTTTTTTCTGTATTGTAGTCCCCATTTTCACCCCCAAATCCATCATAACCCCTTAGAAAGCTGTTATCTATTTTATTTGGTGTCAGATTGGCTTATTACATCAACTGTATTTACTACACAAAGGAGGGAAGCTTTCTATTTGTATGACAAAGAGGCTGGGTAGCTTGACCTTTGTGTGAGGACTGGGGGTTACGGACCTCATTCATATGCTGACACTGTAAAGTGTTCAAAGCTAAGACTTTATAATTGGATTGGGCCATGTCCACCTGTCCCTGTTGTTACTTTCTGTGTTCATGAAACAAATATAAGTCCTTTATTTTAGATCAAAAGGTCTCTTTAAGAGTAGAACTGGTACATGCTAACTAGTGCGTTGACCTTTGACCTTACTATTAAACAATATGACATAATGTGATTTATCCCCTATCACCAAAGCAAAGTTCGATAAGTGCTAATATGAATAAAACACAACTCATAGTTAAAAGAATCCATTTTATTTCAAAAGATGAGTTTGATAGTGAAGCAAAGGTATGAAAACAAGAGTTCAAACCGCTCAATAACATTTCTATACACAATCATATAAAACATAGCTTAGTACCTCATAAAATTGTTTTTGACAAGCGAGACTAGGTACATTTGTTACTTATATAGTCCCAAGCTATTTCACAGATTATTGGAAAAAGCAAGATTTGCTATAGGTATAACGGTACCAATTGCGCAAGTCCATGTGGGTGGAGCTTATGATGTAGGGTTCATACCATTCAGGAAAAAAAACAACACAAGCTATGATTGGTGGATTATGTAAGATTTGTACTTTCTGTTAGGCTTAAAAAAAGTTTAGCCTCTTGGCAACATGTGAATTTATGCTAATTCCTATATAGATCATATTTTGTTTTTTTTTTATGATTTTTTGAAAATGTGATACACAGGACTAAAAATAGGCATGTTGTGACTAGACAACTCATACCCCTTTCTAGTTCCAGCAGAGTTATCTCCCTTAAATGCAATGGATTACCTGGTTTTGTCATCATCAAATTGACAATCTAACATTGTTCTCTATAACAGTGTGTGAGATGCACGCTAAATTAGGATAGAAAATATATTTATCTCTCCAAATATTAGCATTGAGGTCTATGGAAAAACAATTGGTACTGTGATACCATAGGGGGTTGTGTGAATTTGTGAATCGCCCTTGAGCCTACCAAGATATAATAAGACACATTCGATGCTCATAATGGGTTGTGTTGTCTTGTGTGTATCTCTAAGCGTGTCATAGGGCACCCTAAAGACACGAGTGGAAATTGTGCTGTAAATATATCTTTTATTTTTATTTAAAGTTACATTTATTATATAAATAACTATGAAAATATCAATGATATGAGTTCTGCTATTACAAATTTAAAACATCAGGGAATACAAATAGTCTTGACACCAATGCATATTTTATTTAAGGACAAGTTATTATAGTTTGTATCCTTCATTTTTTGGGGTACCCATGGGGAGGTGGGAGGCCATGTAGTTTACATTGCTTACTGAACACTGCCACATCAACTCTGTCCACATGGATTCTCAGCCATAGTGGGGTATGTGTGAAATAATGCCAGTAGCTTCCCATGGGTCAGCGGTTCTCCCTTGGCTTTCCCGAGATTTTTCCACAATCTGTTATACTGGCTGCCATGTTTATCATGCTTTTAAACCCACAACAATTATTTTTTCTGGTGTGTTCTGATTCTGACTTTCTTAAAGTGGATCACTACACCGGTTCACCTAATCGTAGAATATCTATTGCAGAGTGCTTTTAATTTTTACTTTCTTAATGTGGATCGCTACACCGGTTTACCCAATTGTAGAATATCTTTTGCAGAGTGATTTTGATTTTGACTTTCTTAAAGTTGATCCCTACACCGGTTTACCCAATTGTAGAATATCTTTTGCAGAGTGATTTTGATTTTGACTTTCTTAAAGTTGATCCCTACACCGGTTTACCCAATTGTAGAATATCTTTTGCAGAGTGATTTTGATTTTGACTTTCTTAAAGTTGATCCCTACAACGGTTTACCTAATTGTAGAATATCTATTGCAGAGTGTTTTTAATTTGAATTTCTTAAAATGGATCCCTACACCGGTTTACCTAATCGTACAATAAGCTTTCCTTGAGTTGTAATATCTGATATACCAGTATATTTCGTATGCATTACTTTCAGATTCCTCAGCTCTGATATCATCAAAACAGGGTGGGGTGGGGAGGAGGAGGAAGGTTTCTAATCACAATAATTGGTTCATCCCATAAAATATAAGAGGCGGAGAGAGTGTCATGGACTTTCCTTTGGGCTTAGATTGTTTTGTCTCTTAACCTCATGATTATATGGGTTTTTATTTTAAAAATGGATATACATGTAAATCAGAGTAAGAACTTTTTCTTCAAGCTGTCAGAGATGGCGCCTGTAAAATGCTTAGTGATATCATTCTTCTTCATGTATTAAAAATCCACTTTGCATTAAATTCCCCAATGCAATGTTAGGACCTCCGTTGCGTAACCTGCAGATGTTTCAGATCTGAAGCATTGCCGACATTGTAATATTTCGTATCTTATGTATTTTAGAATTGGTGAAAGCACAAAGTTCTGCATCTTGAGATAACGTGCCATAAAAAATAAAAACAAAACAAAACACAGCCATCCATGCATGAGTTGCCCTTAAATACTTGTTTAAAAATGCTTACCTACGTGTTTTCGCCAAAATCATTTATTGATTGTGCTTATTTTTATATCACCTCTGCCAAAGACTCAAAAACCATCAGGGATCCTTTTATCTCACCTGTGCCAAAAACCCAAAGCCACACCTTTGATCCTTTTATTACTTAAACACCTCAACAAATACCCTGCCTTTGGCCTTAAACTCTCCAAATTACAACCATGAGATAATAAATTTATAGCAAACAAGTCAGCCATTGTTTAACATTTCTTAATCTGACTATTCAGGAAGCATCACGACACAGTTGGAACAAGTGCCCAGTAGATTCAGACTGGTTTACGTAACTTATGGATATAACAAATAAAAATACATATAAAACAGGAGAATCCCATGTATGATTGTAAAATATCAAATCTTTTTAGTTTTAATGTACTGCAATAGTGACATAACTTCTGGCCATCCGTTGCTACATATATAGGATCCTTCACTTGTAACATGGATGGATTTTATCAATGTTATAAATTCTGGAATTCTATTTTGTAATACCATTTGTAATACGTTTTTTAAAAAATGTCCTTGTCTTCTAGTAAAAGATCAAGAGGCACAAGAGAATCATTTCTGTTCAGCTGGCTTCATTTCCACAAACTATAAAAGACCTGCAGTGATCCCTTTCATAAAAACTACCAAAATGTATTGTGTTATAGATGATACAACCTTATCATGAGGATAAGCCATTTAGTACGCAGATCCACATTATAATTCATTAAGTATCTAAATCTGAAATCCTATAATAATGGATGAATTTTACTTATGAAACGTAAATTCCCCTTAAATAAAAGAATCATTGAATATACCCTTGTAATTCAGTTGTTGTGCTGTGTTGCGCTATATATATTAGTGATTGACAACTGCTTCAGATCACAATGGCTTCATCATCATAAATTACAAGAAGAAGATCACTCAGTTGTCAAGTATAGCCTTCAATTGATAAAAATAAAATGTTCTTTGTAACAATTATTATTGTTTCTTCTTCTAAGAACTTTCACATATAAAATAGTTAAAGTAGTAGCTTTGTGTCTTTTTTGTCTAAATTTTAACTTTGAAAAGTAAGAAAACTGTTGTGTCAATTTCAAAATATATACAATAAACAAAAAACTTTCTGCAGAAGACTGGAGTTGACTGTATTGAAGAATACAAGGATACTGTTATAAGGGTCCATTGTAAGATTTACTGTATCAACAGGATAGAATAGCATATTAAAAAGTGGGGTCATTAAGCTTAAGATACTTTGGAAATAGCTGCAGCATTGTTTTTGCTCAAGATGTCGTCATCTTTTTTATGTTTGCTATTCACGATCAACAATAATGTGTTTTTGACTTATGCACATAATAGCAAAAGTATGAAATTTCAGCTTCCAACGACATTGATCATATTTGAGAGAGAGAGAGAGAGAGAGAGAGAGAGAGAGAGAGAGAGAGAGGGTGGCCAGTATAAATGGCGGAAGAAGAACCAGGAAAACTGCAAGAAAGAACTAATGACCCGAGTAGCTACTTGCAAGCTTTCTCACATACCCACATTAGCTGATCCAGATACTTAAACCCACACAGAGGTCAGATGGCAGTGATCTGTTGTTGTTGTTCTAGGGTTTAACACAATTTTTCAGCACAAGATAGGCTATACATGGTGGCCAGTAATAATGGTGGAGGATGAACCCGGAAAACCCCTGAAGAGAACAAGGACCTATGAGAAGCTGCTGGCAAACTTTCTCACATACCCACATTGGCTGAGCCCAAGACTCCACACCAAGCAGACAGAGGTGATATGTCAATGATCTGTGAGTGCTTTAGACCACTTGGCCACTCTGGGCCTCATCAGTGATCTGTAACAGTGAGCGCTTTAGACCACTTGGGGCTCCTGTCAATGGGGATTTGCGAGTATATAGTCTGAGAGTGAGATTGTTTTAAAATAAAGTAGGATTCAATATACCCTCATTATAATGCTGTCCATGGATAATAGACTCCCTATTACTGAGACAACTTTATAATGAAGTATATGATACATTATTCCCTCATTATAATGCTGTCCATGGGAACCACCAATTAGATATGAGTTCGAACCTTGGCTGAGTCATACCAAAGACTTATAAAAATGATACTAACAGCTGCCTCGCTTAGCGCTCAGCATTAAGAAATTAGTGTTAGGACTGATTGGCTTGGTTGTCAGGATAATGCGACTGGATGGGATATCATGCTACAATGACAGAGTCATGATGCCATATTTCTAATCATCACAATAGACGACTTCACTACAGACATCGTAGCGATATGACTAAAAACACTGTTAATGCTATGTTAAAAATCCAAATCACACTCACACACATACACGATATTTTCAGTTTTACCTCTTGATGAAACAGGATCCCTGACAAACTTTAATTATAACAGCATTATAAAGAATAGTGTTATAATGATGGAGTCTTTATTATATGTAGTAATTCATACAAGTAAGACTTTTGTGACTTTCTAAAACTCTGAAAATCAAAATATTCATTTTAAAATTGGATCAGGTCGTATTTCAATACCTACATGTTAATTAAACAAACATCTCTAAAATCTTTCTACATGTAATATGATGATTAGAGCACGGAATTTGTTTTTCTTTGTTAACACTTTTCTTTGTCTATGTAACAAATTTAATAGCAAAGTCACCAACTTATGTACCTGATCTCCTGATGTAAAATTCAATCCAATTGGCTTGACTCTGACAAAGTAAACTCTTTGTTTCAAACAGTCAAAGAGCTGTAGTTCATTATTATGCAGTGAATTTAAACCTAAGTCTTACTTCAATAGACAGGTTCAGACAGGAGAGGAATTCCTGAATGAACAAATATTTGAAATTACACAGCTAGTGCAACCCTATGCCCTGCTAGGTAAAATTTAATTTATGAGCAATAAAGGACATTTAATTTTAAGCCTGTTCCCCTCGAAATCTGGTCTTCTAAACCATCACCTGGTATTTCAGCACATGTCAGGTATGTTTTTGCAAAGTAAGCACAACTTTTACTCGTCGCTGTACTAGAAAAGAGGAATACAGGAAACTAAAACAATACAGGCAAAAAATATACATCTGAAGCAGCTCAGAGTAAACAACAAATACATTTAGTATGGCTGACCTAATTCAATATAACAATATTCAGCAAAACGAAAGGGTATACAATGTCATATGTTAATTTATTAGCTGGAGAAACATTCTTGTTACAAATATGGCTCGAAATTTATTAAGTCAAAACTCAACATGGAATTTCAGTAAACACAATAAAGTTGTGCTAATCTTTATCTCCTATTGGCTACAATCTAATTTTATGTTTGTCATGTGCCTCTTCAAGATGAGATTTTATCCTTGGTTATGCTAATTCCTTGATATCGAACAGAAATTTTAAGCTTGCATATGCAATCCTCGATTTCAAACAGGGGATTTAACCTTGGATATGCAATCCCTTATAACAGATATTTTTAGACTTTGGAAATGCATTTCTTGATATCAAACCGGAGTTTTCGACCTTGGATACTCAAATGTTGATATCAAATAAGAAATTCCATTCCTTGACTTCAAATAAGAATTTTCAATCTTGAATATGTAATCATTAACATAAAAGTGGGGTTATTAAACTTAAACTATTAAACTGTCATCTGCAATGTAAAACAAGTAAATAATCTAGTACAGTAAAACCTGTCTTGAAAGTCTACTGCTATGCGAGACCACCTGTCTTGAGACACCACACTTTCAATGCACAAATGTAATGAATATATAGCAGTATGACCTGTTATGAGAGACCACCTGTATTGAGAAGCCATATCTGTTTGGCAACAATTTCATGTTCATGTGTGCGTGAGGGAAATTACTTTCCTGCTCAACTGGTATGCAGAAAACACAGAAGCTCAGCGGTTGAGGGTAAAACTTTATGACCAGAACGGTGTGGGTTTGTTTCCCAATATCGGGTCAGCCCATTGTGGTGTGTCTTTGGACAAAACACTTTACTCAGGTTACCTCATTACGATGTAACGTTCATGTGTTGCTATGCTGAAAAACACCAAAAAAATGTAACCAACCGGTGTACCCGTTGATATATGTTTGATTCCCAGTTAAAGCACCACTATAAATGCCAAGGTCAAGAATTTACAACTAATGATTCCAGAGTGGTGGGAACATACAATTACTGATTATTTATCATTTGTATGCTTGTTAAGGTGAAAGGTCATTCACCACCACCACCCCCAAAAAAGGTCATTCCTCCCTTATTGTGACGGTACATATAGATCAGACCTTTTATATTCAAAATCCCATTAAGTATGGACCAACCTATCTTATGAAACTAAGAAATGAAAGACGATTTGCCAATGAATCCCTCCAGACAAATAAACCATTCAAGGTACAGCGAGATAAAGGAATGTGTAGCTTGTGTAGCTATTAAATTGGAATAGATATCTTGTAACAAGTGGATGCCCCAATATTTAGAGTGCCACATTCATTTTCATTGGTCTGTGTTGTTGCTTTAAAAAATACAATCTTGAAGAAGGTAAAAAGGATTATTTAACTAAAACGTGGAGAGGTTTTGTTTTTGTGGGGATTAACATCATTTTTCAGAAGATGATCATCTGACACGTATACTTATCAGTTTATTTGGTGGGTTTATTTGGTGGAAGCCCAGGGAAAGTCCACACAAAGACCCATGGGTAGCTACTGGCGAGCTTTCTCACATACTCATGTTGATCGTGATACAGAAGTGAGATACGAGTGATCTGTAATGGTAAGCACTTTAGACCACTCGGTCAACTGAAGCCCCAGAATTATCAGATAAACTAAATTGTGACAAAATCCTCTCTGACTTTGAGTACCTTCAAGAGCTTGTTATCAAAAATAGGCATACGCTACCATTTCAGTATAGATTCATTAAGGAAATACAGCAGGCCGTTAACGCATCATTAGCGAATAATAGCGAATTAAGTAAATTCGTCCCCATCTTTACCGCAGTAGCAACAAATAAGAGCGGATTTATCAAAATAATATGGAACGAAGAGAAACATTAATTCACGTGTCAGACTGCTAACAAATTTTATCCATAATGAAAGTACAAACCCGATTTCAAGTAACTAACGAAGCGAATTAAGGATTGAAATATTCATTCAGAATATTTATTTACTACTAAAATCATACACCATAATACATTTATTAATTTTGAAAGGGTAATTACAACTAAAAATAATGAAGATCGTCAGATTTCGTAACGTTGATAGGGTATTTACTACTAAAAAAAAATGAAAATCGTCCGATTTCACAATAATATAAAATAATAATTTCATTATGCGACTGAAATATTATATATATATATATATATATATATATATATATATATATATATATAATATTAAGTGCACAGACATATTTGCTAATTCTGTAAAAGTAATTATCCTACAAAAAAAACTACATCATTCTGTTTGCTAATTCTGATACGGTAATTACCCTACAAAACCATCCGCCTTGATTTTATCTGATGATTTCGCAAAATATAACAATTATGCAACTGAAATGTTTTATTTATAATATATTTTTTGCACCTTGATTCATCAAGGATATACGGACGTTTAAGATTTCACATAGAGACTTATTTGTAAAGTTGCTCTACTGAGGTCAATTAAGTTACCAGATTGGTCAGTGAATTTAAAATGTATTCAGGATAATAAATTATTATGACACTGCATATAGACGTGTGTCACTGTTTCCTACACTATTTGAAATCCATGTGGAACCAGTGGTGTAAACGGGTATAAAATGTATCCCTGCTGGGCCTGATTTGAGTTTTCGAGATTTATTGATAGCTTCCATCAATAACATCACTTACCAGATTTACTGAGATCACCGAGGATATATTTACATTTCCAGGTTATCTGTGTCTCCTACCACCGTCTGAGTCATTGTTATGCTTCAGGATATCCCCAGGAGTTATTTTTTCCATGTAGCGACTATTTTAAGAAAGTTTTCCATCGTAAGATCGCTGAGTGTTTTCTTTAGTTCATTGGTTGCAAATTCATGTCTTACAAATGTCGGTAAGTGTTGTTCGTTTATTTTAAAATAACTGGGAAATACATGCTATGAGAGTTTTCTGGTTCCATAGCGTTTATAATACTTTTCATGAATTACAAGGTGACGAATTTCTCAATTAATATACTTGATATCGTCCACAATTTGATTTACATGCTGATTTGTTTCGATAATATCTTGTTTTAGGTCATCAGAATAATGTTGTGCAATATACGCAAATACATTACTTCAGGAGTAACAGTGTCTGAAAGAAATTTAAATGACTCCTCTCGTAGAACCAGGCTTTTTGGTGTGTCGTACTCGAATAAGTTATTTAAAAATCTTAACAAATTACCATAATCAATCAAACATAATCATGTGGAGGTGTTTTTCTGTACACTGGTTGTGTTATAAATTTTTCACAGCTGTGGTAAAATCATTTAGGCTTGGTTCATGTGATCTCTGATAGGGTTGAATTTCAGGCCATTCTAGCACTGTTCTGATCGATGACTGATACATATCTACAACATAACCAGGTGAGTTTATCTCAATGGCGGCTGATAATGTTAGTTCTTGGACTATTATAGCAATTTTTTTAGTTCTTTTCCTGTAATGGATATTATTCCACGCTAGAATTCATTATTGATCTGTTCGATTTGATACCTACCGGATGGTATAGACACATTGGTCTAGTCAGGGTTTCCTTCATATTTATATTTTTTTGCAAACACCAGATAATTATTTGGCTGCTGTCTTCCAAACGAATTTGATCTGATGTTGGGCCAGCTGTAATATACTCGTATTTTTGCTAGGGCCTTTTCCTTTACCGGAATTACCGTTGGAAAGTTCAGGCTGAATTCAGGGTTAGTTGAGGTCATTGAGATCATAGTTGTCTTTGGCGGGGTTGTATGTAAGGCTATCTGTTGCAGTAGCTCCCTTGATTCTATCAAATATATTAATATTACGTTTTTCTAATTTTAATATCTCTGTATCATAGATCTTAATCATTGCCTAGAACTCATCATCGGATATGATTGTATTGTCTAGGCTGGATGATATCAATGAAGATAATTGGGAATATGCGTCATTATCGATAGGTCATTTAAGTATATAATCATGTAGTTTATTCTGACTACACGTGGATAATTCTTTTTGCAATTATAATGGCAACCCCTGTAATTGTTGTTGCCGCTGAAACACAAATTGTGACAATTGCTGGTGCAATCATTATTACCGCTGATAGTCATATACCCGTTCCAGCAATAACAGTTGAAACTAAATACACGATTATATCAACACGGGTAATACGGTGATATTTGTTTTTTACCTGATACATGTCAATGAGATTTTTTAGTTTCGTATGCAATTCACTCTCTTGATTGTATCGATACTGCTGGACATTCATTATACTATTTACTTAAATCAATTACACATTTTAGATACCATGTGATTGACATCGATGTTAAATTACCAATATTATGGGTTAGACTAAATGTTTCGGTTTACCCTTTATCTCTGTTTGTATATACGCTACCAACGCACGTAGATGAACTTGAAATTATGCTAAACTGTAACGGCGAAATTAGGGTTAATCTATAGATACCCTGGACCTCGGCAGTAATTGAAAAAAAAATATTTTGAGGTGTCCAGTTGAAAGACTCATGTTGTATAGAGTACACGGTATTGAGATTTTGTTTATTAGGTTTTTAAAATCTTATTAATCTTTTCAGCGGTAGTAGGAAAATCACTAACGATATTATCATGTGTTTGTTTAATCATGTCGATAGTTGTTTTAATATCAGAACGTTTAAAAGAGACAGTTAGCGGTTTTCCAAAGAAATTATCCATGGCTTCATCAATTTTTCTATAAATTTCTACGGAGATTTACAAAAGGCACGGATTCATGATCATCATACTCGGTTCGCAGCGTTGGTAGTGTTCCGTGTATGAAATCCGCGTATTTTTTGTTACCGTGTTGGTGTAAGTTGTTGGTTAAACAAGTGCTGCTATGTTATTCAAATTCATACTGAGTCCGCCTGTATCACCGGTTTTAAGCACTCGACCACTGGTATTATCTAATACAGTTTGAAGATGAAGTCCCGATTTAATCTTGCAATCTGACTGTGTTTTGACGATATTGTAGTTCCCTCTCTTTTATGTGAATCCTCCTACAGAAGTTTTCTAATCTGACCAGGAGTCAGAGTAACACTAATGTGACTATATGACATTTATAAGAATACGAGTGACCTAATTGTGTGATAAATTTGGAAAACATTTTCAGGTTTTCAACTGGTGCATCAATAAACCTCATTCGTCCACCAATCCTCTCGAGTAACATCAATTTATCGTTAAGTATGACTGCAATTTTCCTGTATTCTGCGAGTAGCCACCGATCTACACGAGCTCAGAAGTGTACATCAACGACGGTCTGTCTTATTACTTAAAGATGTTCCAGCAAAAAGTTATAAATCGGATATCGGTTTCTAAAATTTTCATTGCGATATTTGCCGACAAGTATCTACGTTCAGATCAAGTCACATAAATGTCAACAAAATATGATATGCATGTGCTATTTGGTTTCGATTGTAATTAAGTAAAATATCCTCGGATGGTTATTGTTGACCGTTTATTCTTAACGAGACCAGAAACACCCAGCTGGTCAAATATCATATGACTCCGCTTTTGTACATTTAATTTCGTAACATCCTGTAGCGATACAAATATATGTCGAGGCGCAGAAACACCCTGCTGTGATGCCATGTGCAATGACAATATACTGTTACTAGTATTCTGAATACTATCTGTCGTAACTGTTAGCCATGATAGTAATGATTTACCACCTGTATCCATAAACGATAGTAATCATTCCTTTGCGGAGATCGATCAAGTCATTACTGGCATCCACAATGAGAGTTGTGTTATATTTACTTTACCATCAGCACCTTTCAACACTGATACACGTGTTGCAAACCCTAGATTGTAGTTAGGATTAACACCTTTTATAATTTCAAAAGGAGTACCTGCTCTATTTTCATGTTCAAAATTTTCTGGTTGATCAGCAACTACAGTAGCTACTGGTGTGTGTAATTTTACGTACTGAATATGTTCAGCGCTATTAGTCATATCATTAGCAAGCATCATTGATGGACTAGCCGATCTTTTATAATCATCAGAATATCTCGCTAAACACATTATTGTTGTTGCAACATCAACATCCTTCTGAATAGATTAAATCTCTCTTCCATCAATCATATATGTAGCACTACTAAACAACGCCATAATGCCGTTATTGTCAAAATCAGCCCGGGCATTTGCTTCATTTGGTGTATTAGCTACATTTGTTACAAGTTCCCCTTCTACTTCAATTAATGCTTCAGCTAGTAAGAAAAATCTACTTGTATCCTGACCTTGAAGTTCAATCCTTCATCGAATATTTGTCTGTATTGCGTTATAAGAATAAAACTAATAATTGCGTACAGATTCTTCTATGAGAACCGGTGCGTCTATGTCAAATTTTGTGTTTGGTAAAGATTTGAACACTTTATTATATTATTCTCGATCTAAATCGAGATCTCAAACCACTTCCTGGTATTAAATTTGCATTAATAACTTCCCTGTCCATCAGATCATTGATTGATCTATTCTGCTAATTTTTTTTATCTGCGGCTTGGTATTTTATTTTACTGACTTTCGCGGGCATGATATCAGTGGATAGCAGTTTCACTGACTGCGGTTTTTGAATTAATCGTGTTAGTCTTTCTTTGGCTGCAGAAAACACCTTACTAGCAATATTACCAATAGCACCAGGAGCATTTTCACCAATAACATTAATAGCTTTCATCAATACTTGTTTTGCGATTGATGCTATTTTTGGAGCCATCTTTGCAAATAACCCTTGAATAACACCACCAAGACCATCTCCATAAATCTTTCCGTAAACGTTTAATCGTACGTAGGCAATGGATGGTTTATAATGGTGTATGATCATCTTATCTAATTGTTATTTATCTACTCGTGGTGATAATTATTCACTGTGGCATCCATCAATAAGTTCATCAATAAACTCGCGACATACTCTAATGTCCATGATACCACCTTGAAATAATCGTCTACAAATATCAGCGGCTTCATTAATTATTTCCGGAGAGTTATTTCCAGTTCGTTTACCCTCTATGAGAATTTCTAATCGTGCTATATCGGAGAGAATATTATTGGGACATGCAACGAGACCACTTCCTCGAGTTCCACTCGGAGAAAATCGTTTTACAGTAATAACGCCAGACGCATCTCGAGATCCTTCTTCTGGAGATCCCACAAAACTTATTAAAACATCTTATTTTGTTTTTTATATTGTTGAGGTAGAAAAAGTTGATAGGAACACTCTTGCTTTGAAGAATTATTTTACTTTCTTTCGTTGTTTCTCCTGTTTTTTGTTTCCCTTTCTTGTTTTTCTATTTCTTGCTTTTTTAGTTTTAAATATTAATTATATATTTTATTTATCACATTGAGATATCCTATATACGATCCACTTTTTGTATCGACTCGACTCGTTTTAGTTTTAATTTTATAAAGAACATCAGCCCAATGATGAGCATCTCTAATATATTTTTGTATGTTCCAGTTCAACATTCTTTTTAAAACATCGTAACGCATAGCAACAAATTCTATAAAAGCATCTGAATTGCTTTTATCGATTGTTGTTAAACTGTCCTCAGTAAATTTCTTCATCGGTTCTTTTTGGTCCAGATTGAAGTCTTACCGGAGGTTCATTTTTCAGGAATATTTTGTAAAAGACTCGATGTTTCTTCAGTTTTCTGTGATTTTCTTCATTTCATCATTAACACCTTTTATTACATTTTCTCCTTCTTTGTTTCCATATATATAACATCTTTAGTAGTTGTTGTAACGGATTTATATAATTGTATAATTGCAAAATGAACTTTAGATTCTTGTCAAGCTTGTATTATTTGTCTGACAGAATCGCGGACGGGTATACATTTCTTAATCGCAGCTAGCCTTTCTCGAACTAATCTAGTTGTTAACGATTCTCCTACCATTATGGTTATATGATATGATTTAATTCATAGCAGCAGAGAGGGTACGATTTCGAATATGCGTCAAAAAGTAGAAAATCACACCTGTAATAATTTAAACAAACTACAAAACAAAACCAAAATGAGACTCTCGGTTAGATGGAAACTTTGGTTTTGTGTTTTGACATTATTTATATATATATATATATATATATATATATATATATATATATATATATATGTATATGTGTGTGTGTGTGTGTGTGTGTGTGTATATATATATAAAGTTAAAGGTGCTGCAGAAACATTAGTCTAGCATCCTATATAAATCTAAAATTCATTTTATTTTCAGTGTGTTTACCCTTAAAATGCGTTTTCCTTGATGTTGTGGTAGCCTAGTCCAGGTTAAATCTGGTCCGGTTTATTTGCGTAAATTCCTACTTGATATTACAGACACAGATAGTGATGTAATCACGTTCCATCATATTAAAGATGACTCGATGTAATCAATAGGCTCATTCTGTATGTTTCGTCTGCAATGCTATAAATATCACATTTCTCCATATGTGCTGACGTGTCAGAATCAACAGCAGGGCATACAAAATGTTACTGGACCCATCTCATTTTTTTCTGATCCCACCTTCTATCTCTGATAAAAGTAATATATTTCGAAAGATCTTGAAATCAATTCTCACCCATTTTGGACTATTGTTGTCAATCTCTCCATCAACTACAAAGGATACAGTCTTGTTCCCGCTCAATACATTCAATTCACTGTTTCATTCGATTCTTATTTGTGATGGCAGGATCGCGCATATGTCATAGTAAGCTTACGATTATAATAATCAATCAATCAATTAGTCAATCAATTCTCTCTGCGCCGTCTGGTGCTTGAGACGACAGCAAGGGAGCACCATTTTGGTCTGTCGGCAGCTGTTGATGGGGAAGTCTGCAATGAGAGGTCTCTGGTCTTAAGGTCTTGCTCCACAGTTCGTCGACAGGTCTATTTGGGTCTTCCACAGTTCCTTTTCCCCGATGGGGTTCATCTCAGTGCCACCCTTGGTAGTGAGTCAGTTTGCATTCTGCAGAAGTGGCCGAGCAATCTCCATCGACGAGTTACAATGATCTCAGAGATGGTGCTTGCGCCCGCTCTGTGCCGAAGTTCCTCGTTCGAGATCATGTTTGGCCAAAAGATCCTCATGATCCGTCGCAGGCACTTGGTTTGGAAGACTTCGAGCTTGTGTTCTATGTTAGCAGTGGACTTCCAACACTCTGACCCGTACAAAAGGACGCTCAGCACTTTGCTCTTGAATATACGGATCTTCGTGTGGACGCTGAGGTTTCTTGTCCCCCAGATGGGCTTCAGCATTGCGAAGGCCTGATTGACCTTGTTGATTCTTGTGATGACTTCGCTTGTGTAATCTCCATCCGTGGTGGCACGTTATTATTATTATTATTATTATTATTATTATTATTATTATTATTATTAGTAGTAGTAGTAGTAGTAGTAGTAGTAGTAGCATATTATTGTTATTATTATTATTATTATTATTATTATTATTAGTAGTAGTAGTAGTAGTAGCAGTAGTAGTAGTAGTAGTGTTAGTAGTAGTAGCAGTACTAGCGGTAGTGGTATCAATAATATTAATATCATAATTATTGAATATGATAGAAACAGCAGAAGTATATTTGATATTAAAAATCGACTGTGTTAAATATCACAGCTGTTAGTAATTACAATGATTGGAAACATATGAGTAGACAATTTCCACAGTATGGTCCATTATACCAGTTATGTTCGGTGTGCAGACAATAGTTATTTTCCCGGTATCCTCGATTCAAACTATTGACAAATTTAGATATGCAAGTCATGCATTAGAAAACAAATAATTCAACAACGGAAATACAAATTAACATATGACCCATATTATTAATTATTCATAATTAATCATATCAAGTTCAAAAGCTACAGTAGTTTGGTCTCAAAACTATTCGACATAGACGTCCCTTTTCAATAGCAAAATTATCCTCAACTTTACGTGATACTTTCAAAAATAAATACATATTCCGTACTACGTACAGAGAGGCAGCGGTTGTTTCTCCCTTACAGATCAAACTCTTATGCCAGTTTTAAGTTTACTTCAGCTGTCATTAGAAATTATTCAATATTTCATGTATAGTAGTTATGGAACATTTTTCAAAAGGTATATAATTCTGACACGAAACTGATATTACTGACGAATTCCTATGTTTACTGAGCTACTCAATGATACATGCTAGTACAATTAAAGGATTACCTTGGTGCACCTGTCACATATTAGATATCATTCTTAATAAATTAACTTAAAGGTGGCTTTTTACTGATAACCAGTTTAGACCTTTTGTCAGAATATGCACGTTTCTATGCCTCAAGTACGCATTTATCATCGTAATGGAAGTATGGTGACATATTGAAGTGATTATCTCATATCAAAGACATCCGCACTGAACGTTGTTTAGTTGTATCATCGCTATTTTCCTGTATGCCTTCGAAGTAAAGTTTTGTTTTTCTTTGTATGGCGGGTCAATCAAATCAGTCACCGCACCCATTGGAAAAATCTGTGCCAAACATTATGACAACAATTAAAATGGCCTCGAAACAGTAACATATTACATATGAACAATGATATGCTCGCCGCGAAAGCGGGAGGTTGTATGTTCGATGCCCAGCCGTGCTATGCGAAAGACTTAAAAAATGGTACTAACACCTGCCTTGCTTGGCGCTAAGCATTAAGAGTTTTGTCTTAGGACTGGTCGCTCTGATGTCAGGATGCTGTGACTAGGTGGGAAATGATGCTACATGTATGCGGCATGATGCCCCAGTGCTAGTCATTACTATAATGAACTGCCTCACTGCAGACATAGTAGCTGATATGATTGAAACATTGTTAAAGCTACGTTCATAATCCTAATCAAACTCACAGACACACTCATGAGTACGTAACCAGCATTAGGGCGACACATGTCACAGAGCAGCATTAGGGTGACAGAATTACATCATGTTGTGTTATTAAACTGCAGCATGTATTTGTATATGAATTCATCAAAATAATTTATAATTCCGATTATCAAGCTTACATATTCATGTTTAAAACAGAAAATAATATTTACAAATGAAAACACACATGTGTCGCCGTAATACCGTATCGTCTTAATGTCAACACACAACAGTGATGGTATTATAATCTTCACGCACATATTCTGTCTAATCCAGTATTAAGGCGACAGTATTTGTAACTGTCCTATTGTTATACCAAACAAAACAAAGGAATACAATTACAGTATATTTTCAGATTATCAAAATCATAAATATATGCCTTTAAAACTCAACATCTGCTCATCCATTTCCAAAGGTTTATTTTTATATTTTTTAACAAAATGTCATATGCAGTTAACACTATTAGGCCGAAGATGCACTATTGTTTTCAAGCCATAATATTTTTTTAATTCTTTCTAAAGGTGAGTGTTCATAAACGTTTTTGTACCAATGAGTAGATGAAAACAATCCCCCTCCCATTAAATATATTGATGTGTCGTCAGTTAGAAATATGCTTGCAATGAGCTAATAACCGGCATGTTTAATCGGGTTGATACAAATATATTTTAGTGCAATATGTCCATTAATCACTAAAAGCAATCATATGTATTTATTTCATGTTCTAAAAGTTTGCTCCAATATTTAAACATTTATCACAGGCTGAATTAGAACATTTCTTTCAGCATCCCGCGTGATAATGAAAAGTGTCTACCGTTTATGAGCTGTATGTGTTTGTGTACATTCACATAGAAAATGTAGTCAGAACTCATACTTCTCCATCTCATTGCAAGTTACACAGCACTTAAAGAGGTGAACAAAACAAGATTTTGAAAAATAGCATGTCTTTTGTTGGATTTTAACTCAATTCGATAATATGAGTAATGCCATACATACGTATAGACCACTAACGTGTTTTTAAAGGGTCGTTTATTGCACTTTCGGTTACGGATTACTGCCCTCTCACCTCTGTCTGCGTGGGAACGAGTCTAAGATTCGGCTAATGTAGTTATGTGAGAAAGCTTGCCAGTAGCTTCTCGTGGGTCGGTGGTTCTTTCTGGGGTTTTTACCCATGTTCTTCCTCCAATAATACTGGCCACCATGTATAGCCTATTGCGTGCTGAAAAATGGCGTTAAACCCTAAAACAAAAACCACACAAACTTGCTTACATATAGAATATGTAAATTTCTTGGTCAAAATATTCTCAATATATATATTGACGAGCAGTGAAAATTCGTATTCCAGTAGAGTGAATTATCAAGATTATTGCGGTCTATAGTAAAATAAAGATATGATATTTTGTTGGTACAAGTGAATAAAATATACATTTCATTAAGTGTATTTTAACAATTTACGAAGTAAGAAGTTCATTTCATATTGAATATCGATTGTTTAAAACTCTTTTAATTTTCAGGTCAGTATTATTAAATGCATCTAAAAGTTTCCAATTCGTGTCACAAAATGCTTACAACGAATTAGGTACTTTTAGTTACATTTAAATTTGAAATTTGTCGAGTTGCAGATACGAAAAATTCGATATGAGGAACGAACTATGCGGTTATCACCGGCGAGATTAAATATATCGTTTATTTACTTATTCATTCATACCAAACACATTTTATTTTGATTTTATGCTCAGATGTATTGACTAGAAATCTTATAAGATTGATAGCAGATTTCTTACTGTATCCCATGAGCAGCACAGTTGGAGGGGCTTGGGGGTTGGGTTGGCCGAACTTTGGGAGAGGGTGCAAAGATTCAAAGATTCCCATAAGACCCCAATTATATATCTGGGCCCTGGTTGATTTATTATTTACCCAAATCCTTGTTTGCAAGATCTAGCTGGTGTTTTGAACTCCATATGGGCTAGACCAATACGTGGATTGGGGGAAGAGTAAAGACTAGAACTGGTGGGTCAGCTGACCTTTGTTAAGGCTCCTCCCACACTTCTGCCAAAGCCCTGATTCTACAATCGGGCCAATTAAAAAAATAGATTTATTTGTTGCCAAAAGCCAACCCGAACCTTTTATATAAGCCTGGTTGGCAAAACTCTTGTGGGTTTTTTTTTGTTTTGTTTTTGGGAGGCACCAGATAGATGTCCCCCCCCCCCCTTATTTAATACATTTACTTTTCATTTTGAATTTTGAAGTCCGGTGTACTAAGTCTTAATTTTTGGGGAAAATAATTACCAAAAATTATAAAACGTATTGTTTTTAATGACTATTATTTTGTGTCGATCTTTGTCATATTTATTTCTTTTGAGAACGACTGTGTTCGAGACGGGTCCGTACATTTATTAAATTTAACTTGTACATTAACCGCCTCGAGTTTGGTCGTCTCTATTTATTTATATTTAGGCTCTTAATTTTTTTTCTAATCGTTTATTTGACCCTTTAAACAGGGCTCTCTGTGTAGTTCGAGAGCTACACAGAAACATAAAATGCTAGATTGCCTGGTTTTGAATAGTACTCAACAGCGACTTTTACCTCGTTTTCTTTCAGGGCATGCGTAGTGGGAAAACACTTCAAAACTCCTATGCTACTCTATACTATATATTAGTGTGTTGTCTGCATCATGTTTCTCTGAGTGGATTTTTCCCCCGACTATTTCACTGGCCAGTCCACGTCGTGTAGCGCCATGTGATTTAGCCCGTTGACTTCCTAATCCCGCACTTTCCACTTAAGGTTCCCTGTCCCCCACCCCTTGTGCTCCTACTCTAGTTATGTGTTCCGATAATTGTGACTTGCCCTCATAGTTTCCAATATAAACTATCTGATGTTGTATACTAATTTCTTGCTAAAGTTTCCGTCTAAATATAGTATGTTTTTTGTTTGTATAATTAAGTTGTTCTTATTTTTAGTGTTATGTCTACTCTTTTCTTTATATTCTTATCACATTCACACATGACATATTTTTTTTTTTTTTGGGAGGGGGGGGAGAATGTGTGAATTGTTACACATTGGACATTTGGGCGATACTCAGATCACATACCGTCTCACTGCAACCTCTCCCGTCAACCACGCGTCATGCATTTATTTGAAGTAGAGGCTTTGCATTTTTAATGACCTTAACTTGACCCGGTTTCCCCAGGCACTAATTGATGTTTATGTGGTCATGTTCGACTTTGTTTTTCAATCCTATTTATTTTGCTATCTGTACTCCATTTGTGTGTTGTTTTTTTATATCCGTTTCCCTTAGTTCTCTATTGTCCCTATATTTATTTAGTAATTCTTTTATTGATCCTAATTATCGTGGGTCTTCTAGATTTTTCGATAACCTATTGTTTTTATATGTCATTTCTCTGCTTCATAGAGAATCCGAAATAATATATGTACAGAACATGATACGCAGCAGAGAGGGTGAACCATACAAACGTTTTAGGCTTCCTTCTTATTACTATTTTATAGAAAGGTCTATTTGACAAACTACGGCTTCCTCGAAAATAGTAAAAAAAAAAAAAAAAGCGTCGATTTGGTAAACTGAGGCTTCCTCAAAGACGCCATTGTCGTTGTCATTCACCCTCTCTGCTGCTATGGGTTAACAATTCTTTTACGATGAAAATAGCTACGATTTCACAAACAGACTAATTTGTAAAACTTCACATTGTAGGTCAATTAGATTATTGGACTGGTCAGTGAGTTTAAAGTTAATTCTCGTTAGCGAATTATTATGACATCGCATATAGACTGGATTAACCGGAGACTCAATAATTGGAAATACTGGAGAAGCTGTTGGTGTAAAAGAGTATAAAATATATCCCTGCTGAGCTTGATTTGATCGCTCGAGATTTAATTGATAGCTTCCTTCGATAACATCACATACTAAATCAATGCTATCACCGACGATATATTCACGTTTTGAGGAGCGATATGCCTACCACCGCCGTCTGGGTCATTATCATATGTCAGGATAGTTGTTTGTGATTGCGGCGATTTCTTCCATGCGTCATGGATTTTTTTGAAACCTTCATCGATGGCGTATCTAAGAGATTCTTTTATTACTGGGACATTATGTCCTGGAATCTTGAAATAAGGAATATATCTTATATCTATATTATACTTCGTTGCAAATTCTGTTATTTTTTTAGGATTACTGTCACCTTATGCCTCTTGAATAATTAGTAAATTATATGTTTCCATGTCATCGATGATTTTATTGCATGTTTCTACAGCGCTAATAAATTCATCTCGGGTGAGAGTACCAGCCTCGAGAGATACTAACAGCAACGCAAAATCATTAGTCATCGCTGTGAAATTTTTAACGATTTCACTTTGTCGAGTTTGATAGTATCTATCAACGCGATCGTCTATTTCAGTGAAAAATTTTGACCTATTGTAACCGCTATAGCTTTTTATTGGATTATCGGGTTTTATCCTGTCGGTGATATAATCAGATTTGTGTGGTTTGGGTATTCGATAAGCTGTCCGAGGCGGGATTTCAGGCCACCCCAGTATTGTTCTTATAGAACTCTGATAGATATTTACGACATAACTTGGTGAGTTTATCTCGATAGCAGATAATAGCGTCGGCTCGTGGACCGTTAAAGCGATTTTCGATTCTGCTCCAGTAATATAATTTATTCTACGCTGTAATTCAGCATTGATTTGTTCGATTTGATATGACCCAGATGGTAGCGAAACAACGTTCCAGTCTGGAGTACCGTCTTCTTTATTCTTATTCGAGAACACTAAAGAATTATTCGGTTGTTGACCGCCAAATGCTACCAATCTGATATTAGGCCAACTGTGATACACTCGTAGGTTTGCTAGCGCTATCTCTTTCACGGGAATCGGAATAGGGAAATTCACACTGAATTCAGGATTCGTTCATGTTATTGAGACCATGCTGGTTTGTACTGGGTTTGTATTCTCCACTATTCGTTGAAGTAGCACTTGCGGTGTTGTCATTGTTATTATATTCATGTTGTAATTCTTATTTTGACATCGCGGAATCATACATACTTACCATCGCTGAGAACTCACTGTCGGATATAAATGTATCATCGAGCGACGACGATATCATCGAGGATAATTGTGAGTACGCGGTTGATACATGAAATTTAATTATGTAGTCTTGCAGTTTGCGTTGGCTGCATGATGATATTTTTTTGTTATTATTGAAATAATTCCCGCGATTGTTGTAACAGCGGATATACAAATTGGAACAGCTATCGGAGCAATCATTGTCACCGAGGATAGTATTATACCATCTCCGGCGATTACACCACTCACAGAGTACACGGTAACATCAACTGCGGTGATTCTTCGTCGGTATTTTTTATTTTTGTTTGATACTACTCAGTGAGTGTTTTGAGTTTAGTTTTAAACTCTCTGACTTGATCATAGCGATATTGAGATATCGAAGGTACCGTTGATGACGAAGTCAACAGTGATGACATTTTATTTATTATAACAGATTTTAATTGGAACATTTAGCGATTTAATTATTTACTTAAATCCGCTTCAAATTTCATATACCATGATTCTGAAATCGTAGTCAAATTCTTATTAGTGGATGCTATCGTGAACTTTTCAGTTGTATCCTTGTCGATGATCGTTGATACAGTCTTAATATTGTCCATGGAGGTTTCTATTAATGATAAATTCGGTGATGTTGTCGCTGGATCACCAAAAAAACTTAGTATGAATTTTAACTCATCGTTGAGAGTTTTTAATTTATCCGTAATCGTCGAAACGAGTACGCCGGGTTTTAATTTACCCTGATCGGAAAATAACGCAACGGGGTTCTCGGTTAGGCCGCTTTGTTTAACTAAAATATCACCCAGGGAAAAAATACTAGTTTTCAATTTACCCTGACGATCGTGAAATACAACTATTTCATTGGGATTGACACTTGCTAGGTTCAACGTCTCAGCTATTTCATCTTTAATTATTTTTTTTATATCACCGGTTGCAACACCATCGGGTTTGGGTTTCTTCAGCGCTGATAAAGATCTCCCCCAAATATCAGTTTTTTTATTCTATATAATCTCTCTCTAAAATCACTTCGTTGACGACTTCTTCGTTACCAGCGACTGCTTGTATATTCATTTACGACAACGTGTGGTGGTTTTCCAGATGTTGAAATAGCGTCAAGGACATTTAATATTTCGTTGGTGGGTCATTCATTTGTTGTGTTGGTAGCGTAAAATACCAACGAGGAGTTTTAAAGCGGTTTATATAACGCATAAATTCCTTCGGCGGCGCTAATCCATATGAATCGAAATAAACAATTGCACGTGGATCAATCGCGCATGCAACCCAGTGAGTACCAGGTCCGGTGCTGTTATCGAGATTAATGATACCGGTTTCGGCGCTGTTTTGTTGTGTCGGCAACTGATCTTTCATAAAGACACCTCTGAAGTTTTTGTATGGCCAATATTTTAGCAGCATCGAGTAAATCAAAATTGGACATTGGAACTAGTAATCTGGTCCCAGGATTCTCAGACCTTTCCCGCTGTACCATGAATACGGGGTTCCTGGTAGTCTTAGACCCTTTCCCTTTTTTGTATCCTCGCCCAGTTGCTTTCTTTAGTGCCATTCCTGCCGCGGTACCAACTGCTCCTAGCGCCGCCGCTTTAGCAACTGCTGGGGCCGCTGCTGCAATCAAAGCCGGAATCGCAGCTAACAGCGGGAATATACGACCTGATTTTATCATGTTTTTACTCGCAGCTGCAGAGAGAGTGAGTTGAACACCTTTTTTATCTTTGAAAGCATTATTGAAGTGTTTTATTTGACGAGTTGTCAGCGACAATTTATTCTCCCCGCCAGTCATCTGATTGTGTTTCAGTGTTATTGTGGTTCCGCATTTTTTAGCTGATTCCGATTGAAATTTCTTGAGTTGACTGGGAGTTAACGCAACACTAATATAACTGTATTTCATTATAAAATAGCAGATTGATCTAATTGTTACATGTTTTCCACTGGTGCATCTATCACTCTCATGCGTCCGCCAACACCTTCGAGTAGCATTGACTTATCACTGAGAATGACAGCAACCGCTCTGTAATTAGCTATACCACCAGGACGGGTTACCCGAGCTCTAAAGTGTATATCAACGACGGATTGTCTTGTTAAATCAAGATGTTCCATGAAAAGTAATAGATCGGATATAGATTTTTAAAATCCAATTGTGTTATTTGCAAACCAGTATCAACATTTTGATCACGTGCCATATATGACAACATATTATGATATACACATGCAATATGGTTAGTGGTGTAATCAAGTTGTATATCCTCAGATGGTTCCTGCTGTCCGTTTATTCTCAGCGAGACTTCATTAACACCCATCTGATCAAATATCATATGACTTCATTCTTGATTACCAACTCGCGCATTATTTTGTAACGCAATAAATATGAGGTGGAGCTGAAACACCTTGTTTTGATACCAGATGCCATGTAAATGTGCTATCAATATTATCCTGTTTATATCCGTAGTCACTGATAACCAACTCAGCAACGACTTTCCTGCTTGGTCCATAAATGATAGTAATCGCTCCTAAGCGGTGATTGATGTAGTTAACACTGGCATCCATAATGATAGTTTTGTTAAGATAACTTTACCCTCGGGAACACCAGAATTACGCCATATTGCATCAGCATCAGTACCCTTTCGCACGAGTGCTACTGTATGTTTCGCTTCATAGATAACATTTCGGACGTTTCTACAGAATCCAAATATATGATGCAGTGGAATTGCGAATGAAAATTGTCGACACTGCCCTTGCAACGTTGCTACGCGTGTTGCAAACCCTAGGTTGTAGTCAGTAATATTATTTATGACATCAAAATTCGCATCCGGTCTTACATATCCTTCTGGTGCTGGATCAACTGCAGTAGCTCGAGCTGCCTTTACTCTAGAATACTGGACGTGTTCAGGGTGATCAGTGAGATCTTTTGCGAACATCATAGATGGACCCGCCGATCTTGTATAATCATCAGAATATCTTGCTAACCCTATTATTGTTGTGGCAACATCAACATCACGCTCTATAGATTCAATTTCTTTTCCATCAATTTTTATTTAGCGCTTTCAAATAACGCCATAATACCATTATTAACAAAACCAACTCAGATAGTTGGGTTATTGCCATATGGTGTATCATTATGAGCAGCATCGTTTGTTACAAGTTCTCCTTCCACTTCGATAAATGCTTCACAAGGAAAAAAGTATTTACTGGTATCATGAACTTGAAGTTCAATTCTTGATCGCAGATCCGGTTGTATTGCGTGATAAGAATAGAGTTGATAATCACGTACGGAATCATTCTTGAGCACTGGGGTGTCCATATCAAACGCTGTATCAGGTGACCGTTTGAACATTTTATTATATACTCGTTGTTCTAAATCATCGTCGTCAACGTCGTCGTGGTTTTTTAAGCCGATTCCCGCTATCATATTTGCGGTTATATTATCCTGGTCACCTGCTTTCAACGAAGTCGCCAATGACGCTAGTTTCTGATCCACTGCGTTATTTATTATTTTACTAAACCGCGTAGGCATTTCCGCTGTAGACGGTAGTGGTCCCAATTGTGGTTTCCTTCGCCGTCGAACTAGCGCTATTAGTTTTTCCTTCGCGGCTGCAAACGATTTTCCGGCAGCATCTCCAACAGCGCTAATACCCTAATTACGAACAACATCAATTGCTTTCATTGATAATTGTGTTGCTAGCGGTGCCAGTTTTGGAGCCATTCTTGCAAATAACCCTGCAATTGTATCACCGAGACCGTCACCATAGTACGCGTTATAAACTGGAAACCACGCGTTTACTACATAGACACTGGTTGGTTTATCATGGTTGTAGTGTATGATCATCTTATTTAAATGATATTTATCTAATGCGATGACTTAGTCACTATGATAACCATCCGTAGGATTTTCCACTAACTCATCAATGAAATCTCGATATAAACCAATATCCATAACACCGCCTTGAAATAACCGCATGCAGATATCAGCTGCTTCATTACTTATTTCCGGTGAGTTATTTCCAGTTAGTTTCCCTCGGATGAAAACTTCTAATCGTGATATATCACCAAGAACATTACCAGGGCATTGAATAAGACCACTACCTGATACCCCAATTTTACCGCTCTGAGAAAATCCCTTCCCGGCTGATTGTTAGTTGTACCAGTTGCACCTTTCTCAGAATCAGCTTCTGCCATTATTCGTATTTCACCTGGGATTGGGTCTGCTGTATACCCTGGTGGTGGTGGTGTGACACCTTATACTGGAGCTAGAAAAGTATTAAAAGCGAGACTTATATCTCTTGTGATTCTAGTTTTACTTCGTTTTGCTATAAATATTTTATTCGCCCAGGTGTCTATGTGTTTCATAAATTTTCTAGACTTGTCGTCTTTTAAATACTTATCTATTATATTTTTTAAAAAATTTTCTTTAGTAAAATTAATTAATTCAGAGTCCGATTCGATTCCTCTAATTTCAGTTAACGCATCAGCCGTAAATATCTTTTCAGGTGGATATTCTTCTATTGCAACAGCACCTTGTTGTTCATTTTGTTCAGGTGGTGTGATAAGTGGTAGTCTAGTAGAAAGTTCTTCTTCAAGAAGTTCTCGTTCTTGTTGTTCTCGTCCTTGTTGTTCTCGTTCTTGTTGTTCTTGTCGTCTTAAAACAGTTAATAACTGCTAATAATAATATCACCAGGAAAAGTTCTTAGAGATTTTTTTGTTTGTTTGGATCTTTTTGTTATTTTTTCAGTTTCCGTTGCTATTTCTTCAAGTTCACCAATAAGAGATTTTTCTTTTCTTTTTTCCCCTGTCTCGGGGACATCTCCGTATATAGCACGCTCAGTAGCTAATATTACCCCTTTCGCTGCTGTGGTTATTGGTTTAAACAACTCTTCAGATCCCGCAGCAAAATCCGTTTGTAAACTCTGTCTAGCTTGTAGTTTATTTCTGACAGAGTCGCGGATAGGCATAAATCTCTTAATTGCATCTAATCTTTCACGAGCCAATCTAGTTGTTAAAGTTTCGTTGACCATTATTGAAACAGTAAAGCTATTTCCAATTTATGTACAATGTAGTGATTTTGTCATCATCAAATGATTTCTACGTTTCAACCCGACTCAGATAGACAAGCAACAAAAAAAACCACTCAATAAATTCTTTTTCCGTTAATTTGTTTCCTTGTTCATTGATCAATTATATACCTTCCATTGTATTTGCAACAGTGCGATAATTTAACTAACGCGCTATACTGTCAAATCATTAGTTGTATCCAGCGTTTTTTTTATTTATTTTCTAATCTTCGAATTAACTTCCTTTTTCAATTCATAATCTCAAGCCAATTCTTTTCGTTTTCCTTCCACAATAGTAAATAACGGGACAAACAAACTTACGTAACCACAAAATGCAAGAGAATCCCGAATAGAATTCAGGATTTTTTTATCAGCGCATAAATTTGTTAGTTATAATACCGTATTCTATATTTTGAAAGTCAGACATAATTTGGTCAGGATTCAAATTCTCAGATAACTTAATCTCTTGATTTTTCAATTTTGAAATTTCAGCTATAATTCTATTCATGTTTTTAGAATTCATATATGATAATACATATTTATAATACAAAAAATATATATTTTTTCAAAAATGAACCCCGTTCGTGGTAAGTTGTTGTATCTTCTTACTCACGCCTAGGGATATTATGCGATGATATATGATGGACGGCACATTTACATATATATATATATATATATATATATATATATATATATATATATATATATATATATATATATATAGATATATATATATATATATTTATATATATATATATATATATATATATATATATATATATATATATATATATATATATATATATATATATATATATATATATATATATATATATATATATATATATATATATATATATATATATATATATATATATATATATATATATATATATATATATATATATATATATATATATATATATATATATATATATATATACAATTCCATTCGAGTCTTTTGTATAGGGACGGCACAATTACATTAAATGAATGATGTCAGTGAATGATTATACAATTCCATTCGAGTCTTTCGGCAATTGTATAGGGACAGCACATTTACATATATATATACAATTCCATTCGAGTCTTTTGGCAATTGTATAGGAACGGCACATTTATCACGAAGCATATTCCCGTAAGAGTGAATCTAACCAGTCAAATAAAAGGATTATAATCACAAGAGGGTATGTTTAGTGAATGGACAGCACAAACAATACATTATATTATATATCACGAAGCATATTCCCCTAAGAGTGAATCTAATCAGTCAACTAACGGATTAGAATCACAAGAGGATATGTTTAGTGAATGGACAGTACAAACAATATATTATATAACATTAAATGAATGATGTCAATGAATGATTATACAATTCCAGTCGAGTCTTTTGGCAATTGTATAGGGACATTACAAGACAATACGACATGTAACATTAAATGAATGATGTCAATGAATGATTATACAATTCCATTCGAGTCTTTTGGCAATTGTATAGGGACAGTAGAAGACAATAAGACATATAACATTAAATGAATGATGTCAATGAATGATGACACTCCTACAATATACCCCCAACAAAGTCACCCTGGGTTGAATGAAAAATCATTCACACCACGGATCAGTGTGGTTGGTATATACGGTTGCAATTTGAATTTCGGACATACCCACCCCCCAATTAAAACCATCTGCATGTTACGGGTTTTGAACCATGGCCGTCAGTATAGCACTGCGACACGTTACCGATTGAGCTAATGGTTCTTATATACGGTATATGTTTTTGAATATAATATATAGGTAAGCTAATACAATCAATTGCGAACAGGTGTGATGACGTCAATGGATCAATCACAAAGCCACGAATGAATCTCTATATATTTTGTGTATGAAACAAAACCGAATACTTGAAAGAAAAAAAAAAAGAAAAATACAATTATTTGTAAAACACTACATATTTTATTCGTTTTCTTACAAAATATATTATATTTCCACTGAGAAATAATCGGAAAAACCCATTGAGATCCATAACTCTTTCATAGGCCATAAATATACCCACACGCGTTATCTCCCTTGGTGTTATATAGAATAATGCAAAACATGATTAGACATAAACGAACTGTATATTTTGTTCAATCCGTTTTGTAAAAGCTGATCCATAAATTCCTTCTGCTACTTTTTGTACTGAGGGTTCACAAATATCAAAATATCTACCGGCTTCAGACATTGATCGGAATATAATTTCTTCGTTAGTTGTTGTATTAAAAGATTTTACAGGCCTCTTCCCAATTGATTTATAAGTACCATTTCCTCCTCGTTCGGTATTCTCACTCTATGCAACAACTTCTAGATTATCCAATTTGTTACTTTGAGGATTGGAATCAATGTGATCGATAACAAAACCATCTTCGATCAATCCGTTATGACATTCATACACGAAACGATGGCAGTACTAATTCTTCCCTCCAGAGCGAAACTTCAAACATCCCTGATTAGTTACAACACCAACTGGCTGCTTCACTCTACGGTTTCTGATAATACCATCACGGGACGCTTCATAGTTTGAAATCACAGGGTGTGATCGGACGGACTTATTGGTTCATTTATAGTCTATACTATGGTTTGTCTAATTAATTATTTGGTCTAATGATAACATCACTTGATAATCTTTCAAAATAGTCTTGAGGAGTTCTTATGATTTTGTCAGAATCAGAGTCATTAATGGAGTTCTTAATTCGTTTATCATAGTAGCGCTTCAACTCTCTATATCTCTTACTACCACAACTGAGACACAATTGTGATATTCCTCTCACTGCAACCCCACATCTTATACATGGAATTGGACCAATGCTTCCGCGACAAACGCTTTGTATATGATACCCACAGAACTCCTGCATGATTTGTTACACGGGGTTACTGATCCAATCATAAGCCATTTGCAATGATTCATAATATATAAATTCTCTATTTAAATACTTGTTTTTTATTATAATATGAAGGAGTTCAAGAGATTATCGAAAAATTCGCCTTGGAAAAATGCTAAATTCAATCTCGATAAAGTCTCTGATAATCCAAAGAATCTAATAGGTGATAGAACCATGATAGGTAAAATCCGTGATTGTTTTAATGAATTCAAGCATGATGGAGCATCTCACTGTTGGTGAACATTTCGAATTGATGGTAGCTTTGATGCTACCATGAACGGTAGAAATACAGCAGTGATAATCTCACATCTTACGGGGAAAAGGTATTTTTTTAGAATACAATTCATTATGCGTTCAGACACTGGAGATTGGATTATTCGGGATAAATTTGAACCCATCTTGAAGGATAAAAGAACTGTCACTGTGAGTCAAGATTCAAAACCAGGAATTCTGACTGGAATTGACAAACCATACTACGAGAGATCTTATCCCGTAACAGCAGTTGTTTATGGGATATATCCGTTAAATGATAAACCGAGTATTGAAAAAGTAGCACCGATGAAACTGTCGTCGTTGAATTGGGTAGCAGAACGAATATTAGAACACTTCACAAATGCATTGCGTGGAAATAAATTTATTGATCGAAGACGCAAAAAAAAAATAACCAAGTGGGGACTAACAGTAAAGGAGCGAATGGCAACAATCCAGGATATCACCAAATTGGAAACATCATTAGGATTCCCAATAACCGTAGCGACGATAACCGGCGAGATTTTATACGAACCAAAATATAAATCATAAGGAGCTCCAATCAAAATTATTGATCATAATGAACACGCATGGACATCTGCAGTAACAATATTTTCGCGGGATAGAAATATAAAATATATACCCGTGGAATTTTCCGGGGAGTTCTCGGGAGAAGAGAAACTATTTGATTTTATTCACCAGTTGAGGAAAAACGATCCTGTGTCAGTGTGGTTACTTAACTCCGAGGGCAGATTCGATCAATTTGTAAGACCCAATGGAGAATTATACCGCACTGAAGCCCTCAATGACACGATGTAAAAACTAGCTAGTAGTTTCTCGAAGAGTTTCGACGACGAACAATTACTAACAAACTGTTTTACAATTCCGTCGGTTGCAGCTCATTTTGTGAGAAGGAGAAACACATGGAAACCAACAAGAGCTGAATTTCTCACAGACATCAAATCAAGCTGCATTGAATACAACCACGGTGGATTATGGAATACAAAATACGACCGTGGTTGTATTATTTCACTTGATATAGTCGCGTGCTATCAGGCGAGTTTTCTCGGGTACGGAGAATGCGCTGAATACTTCAAGAGATTTGGACATCCCAGACACTAGACGATCCGTGTTTCGATTAATGGACCACTGCCTGATTTTGATTTAACCGGATTCGCTCGTGTGGTATCATTTGAATTGGCTACAGGACTTCATCCGTGTTGTTATGTTTGGATTGGTAGACATATATCTGAAAAACACTGGATGCCAATAGTGCTATTACGATATATGATTGACTCTAAAATGCTGACATCTCTGATTGTCAGTGAAGCGATTATATCCTATCGAGCTTAGACTGATGTCTGGTTACCACAACCCAATCTAGATAGTATAATCAACGAACAACGAAAACAGTTTCCCGATCTTGACGAAGAAAATATCGTGAAATGGTCCAAACAATTATTTGAAGTTAGGAATAAAGACGCGAAGAATCTCGGTAGAAGAATAATTGGTAAATTTACTCAGGGTAGAAAATACGACAATAAATGATATTCTTCACGGTTGTTTATAGATAGCGTTGAGTACGATTTTATAATCGCGGATATAACGTCTAAAAGTATATATGTCGATCATTAAGACGCTTTCTTGTCCGATGGAACACAATTTGGTACAACTGTTACTTACGCAGACGGAGAAAATCTTCAGTATACACATTTAAGGGCGTCTATGCTAGCTTATGCTTCTATCAATTTATTTTCGATGACAAATAGATTTCCTGACACCGCGGTTAGAGTAGCCACTTATTCATTTGATATAGACGCGAAAAACAGCGAGGCAGTGGCTGAATTCACTAATTCTGACGATAGCTGGGGATCATGGAGAATTAAGCGGGAAATACTGCGTGACTATTCCAAATCAGCAGATGTTACGATTGAAGATAAATATTTGAAAAATAATCAGATATCAGAACTATCTAATGCACCGCAGATATCTGATCCAATATGTAGATAAAACCAGCTACCTAAACGGATGTGGCGGGTCAGGAAAGACTACTCGCGATCTAGTTATTTCGTAGAAACGCTAGCGTCTCCAAATCAAAGATGATTTTACTAACACCGAAACACAGACTTGCCAGAGAGATGAAACAACGAGGGGTAAATGCTTGTACTTATCATAGTTTCTTTCGATGGAAAGGCGATAAATGGACTCCTGAACGAATGGGTGAGAAATTTATTCCTGAAGTTGTAATTTGGGATGAGATATGCACGGTGTCATAAGATGTATTACAAAACTTTCTCGATTGGTTATTGTTAGCGAATACAAAACTAATAGTGTGCGGCGATCATGGTCAACCACCACCATTTGTCGGTTTATCGCCACATGATTGGCTAAAGCATTTTGTAGAATTTTATGAAGAAATTAATACTGATCATAGAGCACTTGATGAACAATTACTCGAGGTCAAGAAACTAATTAGATTATAACCGGATAGAATCCAATGTGAGATAGCATATGAAATAATTTCAGAAACCCCATTAAAAGATTTTTGGGAAGCGTGGAGACCAAACGATTTGATAGTAGCGAGTAGAAAATAGTCAGAGACACACTTCAGATGAAGTTATTTGAATTGCATAAAGAAAAATTTGCAACACTTCCAGTACCGTTGTGTTATAGACCTTCTGATACACGAAAACAAAATATCGAAGTTGATATTCCAGGCTTGACAGAGTCAAGAAAGCAGAATTTAGTGTTAAATGATATTGTGTTGATTGATATCAGCGTCGTCGAAGAAGCATTGCGCACTGATAAATCCCCATGGACGCTAGGTTACGCAGCGATGATACATTCTTCACAGGGATTGACTATATCAGATACAATTGTTTGGATGGTGGATAATCACATCGAATGGTCAAATTTAGTTTATCTCGCAGTGTCTATAGTACGAAGAATAAATCAACTTCGTAGAGTTGTTTTAGATGATAATGACACTACAATAAGTGAAATTGTCAGCGCTGACATAATCAG
Organism: Unio delphinus; assembly: GCA_029339505.1. Classification (NCBI taxonomy): domain Eukaryota; kingdom Metazoa; phylum Mollusca; class Bivalvia; order Unionida; family Unionidae; genus Unio; species Unio delphinus. Next base: position 3,843,003 of record JAQISU010000154.1, on the reverse strand, counting down.
AAAAAACGTTCTGGTTACAAACAGCAGGATAAAATTAATAATAGAGAATATTAATAATAGAGAATTTGATATTGATGCTGAATTAATAATTACGCTGAAGCAACAACAGAATAATCACTGCGCGAGTTGCAATTGTATAATGCGTTGGTGTTCTTCGGAGAAAGATTCTCGACAATTTACCGTAGACAGAAAAAATAGCAGTATTGGTCATACCAGGGATAATGTAATGTTGACTTGTCTTGAATGCAACAGACGAAGAGGTGCTAGTTAAGACCACGCGGCTGTAATTGATTATCCTCGGGTATCACTTGTAGTTGTTCACGAATAAATCCTCGATGAGGAGCGGTCAAATCCAGTCTATAGATTGCTGGTCTACCCGTAGATCGTGTTATACTAGATATTTTATGCAACGTAACGCGTCAAATAGGATCAGTAGCTCTTTTTGTGCCACCTTCGAGCTCTCCTGGTTCATATAAATACGAAACTGAGACATTGCCGAGAATTGGTTGTTTTGAAAAGTCCTTTTGTGGCTTTTCAGGCATAGACTTTTTCTTAATTGCGTTGTTAGGTTTCATATTAATTGTTTAGCGCGGTAATTACGCCTGGTAATCTCTTTACCCATTCACGGGATTGTTTATCCTCAATAAATTATTTCGCGTATTGATATCCAAATATCCGCTCAGCAAGTGTCCGATTAAATCGTTCAACTATTGCCTGATCGCGATGTAGTGCAGTATGTCCTTGTCGTAACGCGGTATTATGATTCTTCATTGTTGATAGAACAACACCCTGAAATTTCTTGCCAGGATCAACTTGTAATAAATTTGGCCAGCGCAGAGTACCCCTTAGATAAATCCTTTCAAATGCAGAAGCCACTTCAGTTGATGATTTTGTCTTTAGCGGTTCTGCTTGTTTGTATCGACTCGCAACATCTACTACAGTTAACGCGTATTTGTAACCACAATCATGTGGCAGAAATTATATATCAGCCTCATGATCTTCATTGGGAACGGTCACGTCAAAGTGCGAGTAGGTAATTTGTTTAGGCGGCGGTAGATAAATTTGTCATATCGCCTGTTTACATAACAAATCCATTGCAGTGGTATATTTTACCTTCGCGAGTTTACCGATTGCTGCTTTACCCCGCCAGTATCCTCTTCGAGAATAATAAATATATTTCATGTTGTTATTAATTACCGGCACCTAACATCAATTTACCTTTCATTGCCGATTTTACTAACCATGAAGCCAATTTTTCTTTGAAGAATTTATCAATATTAGAATTCAACGCATGAATTAATTTTACATCTGCTAGATGTCTGTGTTGCAGATTACTGCTTTTATAAGCAACATCATGAGCACGACACTCTTTATCAATGGCGTTTATTGGATTTTCACCGGGTCGGGGTTGGTTTTGATCATAGAGTCTGATATCGAGTCTGGTTCCGGGTCCATAATAACTATACCCTGGAAGGTGTTTTACTCCTGGATACTTCGCCCATGGTGTTCCTGGGAGTTTAGCTAGCTTGGCTGCAATATTACCTCCTCGATTGTTTCAAAATCCTTGGAAACAAATCTAAATTTCTTTGTTCTACATTGTACACATTTACCAGAAAGTGCTGATCGGTTATTTTTAGTTGTAATCGTCGTCACGTCATCTGTACCAGTACGCGCCTTACATTTCACACAATATAGATCCATAATATATTTATAATAACATGAATGTAATTGATTATTCAGCTCCCCGACGACGGGAACCTATTAAACACCATGCAATATTGCCTAATTCAATTAGAATGATTATAATCTGGAAGTGGGAAGACACGATTGTTACTGAATTTAATAACGAGATGGATAAAATGGGACAAGTTGTATTTGATAGCTCCAAGTCTAGATGATCAGCGATGTTACAATGTATTAAAAAGATTTTAACGACAAATCGGTAGAAGAATCCGGCGAGGGTATTATTGAGTTTATAACCGATATCGATGAAGCACCGAGCATTGATGATATTGATAGAATTATTAACAATTTAGTAGTATATGATGATATCATGTTAGACAATCAAAAGAATCCCGCTAGGACATTTTCCAGAGGTAGGCATAAAAAAAAACTGACGTGATATATGTCACTCAACGATACACGCAAATACCAAAAGTAATCAGAGATAACTGCAATATTCTTGCCGTATTCAACGGAGTTGATACACATACTCTTAGAAATATTTGGCAAACTTGGTGCAGCGGTGATATGGATCATAATCTCTTTAGAAATTTCTTTAATCGCGCTCAGTCAATCCCACGTGGATTTATGACGATGAATTTATCAGATCCTCAGACGCGATATCGTGTCCAACTTGATAATATATTCGGTTAAAATCGTTTACTGAATCTCGTAAAAGAATAGCAGCAGAGAGGGTGAATGACAACGACAATGGCGTCTTTGAGGAAGCCCCAATTTACCGAATACAATTTTCGAGGAAGCCTTAGTTTGTAAAATAGACCTTTCTATAAAATATTAACGAGAATGAAGCCTCGTTGACGCCTAAAACGTTTGTATGGTTCACCCTCTCTGCTGCTTGATAAGGTATTTTTGGCTCTGCGTTCATTTCCTTAAATCTGTTTAGAATGTTGGTATATTTTATAAGGACGGGGTATGAGAGGGCCAGACCTCCACCCTCTTTCTGTCATTATATAATGTGTCCTTATTTATGTAGTGCGTTTTAAACCCCGATAAATATTTAGTAATTTTTTTGTCTAAACTTTTTAGATCTTCGATTGTTATGTCTATTGATATTCATGCACATTCATATAATTTGTTTTTTGCTTGGGTCCGTTCCATTAGACACAATGAAGTAAGTGCCCAGGTTGTGATATTATCATTTATTTTTTCCCTGATTTGTTTGAGGTTTTGTTTTTCCACGCCCTTTCCAAAATAGATCCCTAGTGCCTTTACTCGGTCTTTAACTATTGGGATTGGTAATCCGTGTTGTTTACTTCTCCAGTTTCCTTTTAGTAAGGTTTACGTTTTCTCAGGATTTATTTTTGACAATGATACTTTTCCAAATATTTCAAATTCCTGTAATAGGTTTTCATAAGAATTATGATCTTGTACAAAGTTAGTGCAATCATCTTCATCTTGTAGCATTTTAACCTCTTCTCTGATATTTATAACTTTGGTCCCTTTTATTTCTTTATTGAGTCTTTTTTTAATAATTAGAATTTATATCGCTATTATATATAATAGCATAGATAGTAGACACCCTTGTCTCACTGAACTCTTGATATAAATTTTTCATGTTCTCGCCCCATTTACCTGTATATACGAGTTCATGTCTATGTACAGGATTTTAGTCAATTTTTGGAAACTTTTTAGAGACTCGTCGAAGAGGGCTGCCGAAACACACGCGCATAGTCGATTACGCGTAATTTTTTTTATAAATGGATAAAAATGTCTGGCACCGCGTTAACTTAAGAGGGAATACGTAAGGAAATTTTGAAGGGGCACGTCCTAAGTATTTACAGAAAAGACTTATTTGTGTTTTATTTGAGGAGCATGAATTCTCAACCTTGGATGAAATAAGCGTGATGGCGGAGCGCTATGAGAGCGCAACGTGCGTCCAGCCACATGGAGTGGTAACGACCGACCTGGAAACGGTGAGCATAGAAGGACCAATGAGGTTGCACCCCAGAGACGAAGTGGTCAGAATGGTGGGAGGCCAGGGCCGGAAATCCCAGCCAAGGACATTTCAGTCGGTAGGGAAAGACTCAGGTTCTAGAGAAGGATACCTCGGGGATGAAAATTGAGCCAGTGTGTTACGGCTGCAACAGACCAGGCCATGTCGTTAAGGACTGTAGAAAGTATCGTCCGACCACGATAAATTTTGTAACTCCGAATACTGTTAACAATCGAAAAACAGTGCAGTTGACTACAATATGCGATAGCTACGGTTAACGGTGAAAAGGTGACAGTACTGATACCGGCTGCAGTTATCCAGCCTTGGTAGATAGTAGGTATGTCAAGCCTTGATATTACACAGGTGAGGTGGTTGAACTCCAGTTGCTAAACGGACGAAGGATTCGATTCCGGTCGTTAGCATTGACCTTGATTCGCCGTAGGTAAAGGGACGAATTCAAGCAGCGTGTATGTCGGGATTGTCTCATGACGTAATATTAGGGTGTAGGTATGTATTGCCAACAACCTAACCTTATGACGTGTATCTCTGTACATGTCGGGTCAGTTTAGACGAGGGCTATGAAGCGAAGGTCAGGGTCAAAGGCGCTAAGACCCATGACTTCGCCTATAGACAATTCGCTACCTGGTGACTTGGGAAAACTTCAAAAGGAAGATTTGTCTCTCAACAAGGTACGCAGGTACGCAAAAGATGGGTCCAAATGGAAATTGCCAGACGGCTACGTGAAGTTCACGACGAAACGCGGTATTTTGTATCGGTACGCCAAGAAAGGGACCGATACGTTCAAGCAAGTTTTGGTGGCCTTAGCGAAGCAAATAGAGAAGTGCTTATGCTGGCATATGAGGGTCTTCTTGGAAACCACAAGTTCGTGGCGAAGACCAGAGATAAGTTGGTGAAGGAGTTCTACTGGGCAGGTTTGCATGGGGATGTTCGGAGGTTGTCTTTTTTGTTGTCATGCGACAAGTGTTTGCGAGTGGCACTTAAGACGTAACAGGATCACGGAGGAATTCCAGGTAGAGCTTTTACCTCACGCTGAGTCCATTTTTGCCGGAGTGACCAATGCGAAATATTTTGCAAAAATCGATCGTACAAGGGATACTAGCAAGTTCTAGTTCGAAGTGAAAACAGTGCAAGACTTGCCTTCGCAACTCCATATGGGACCTACGAGTGGGTAGTCATGTCAGTCGGGGTCCAGAATGTGCCGAGAGTATTCACCAGTATGATGCGTAATTTACTTGTACAATTAAGGGGGAATGGAGTTTCGAAATTCATGGACGATTTACTCTAAGCGACAGCTTTATGGGACGAACATATCATTTTACTGAAAAACGTTTAAGAGTGACTTCGACAAACTGGACTGACAACACGGCCATCTAAGTGCCATATAGGGTTTAGGAAACTAACCTACTTAGGTCATACCTTTAGCGAAGAAACGTTGGCCCCAGATAGTTAAAAAGTCGACAAACATATGGACGAAGTACGAACGACCACTAAGACGGAAGTTCGATCTTTCTTGGGATTGGCAGGGTATTATCGACCTATGTTGCTAATTTCAGCGCTATTGCAAGCCCATGGACTGACTTGAATAGGATAAAAGCTCCGACGAAATTAGTATGGACAGACGCATATGAACGAGCATTTCAGACATTAAAGGACATACTGACATCAGACGCAATAGGTGAAATGGCCTGATGTGACACGAGATTTTGTCTTACGCACGGACGCTTGTGATAATGGTTTAGGGGCAGTGTTATTGCAAGAGCATGACGTATGCTTATTCCAAGTTGTAAACAGTAGCAGGAAATTATCAACTGCAGAACGTAATTATTAGGTCTCTGAGATTGAATGATTGGCTATTATCTTTGAGATATCTAAATTCCAACGCTACCTGTATGGCCGAAAAATTAGTTTGGAAACAGACCACCAACCACTCGCCTATTTGGCTCAAACTAAGTTGACAAATGGACGATTAATGAGATGGTCACTATTTCTGCAACAATACCAAATTCATGTACGGTATATTAAAGGCAGCGAGAATGTAGGGGTTGACTGCTTAAGTAGAATAGGAACGTCTGAGGTGAAGGGGTCACCTGAGGACGTGTAACTGAACCAGATTAGATCTCCACAAATTTGGAGAGTAAAATACCGATTTTATTCTTCAAGGAGGGGTCTATGTGAAGGGGCAAGTTTCTGGCGATCTATCAAGAATACGTTAGTTGAGACCAGAGAACCATTAATTAGATTTACGGAGACACGCGCGTATCATATTGCTATACTGCTGCGTACGTTATTGTTCCTTTATAGTGTGACTGTTTGTCTAATTAGAATAGGTGTTTATCCAGCAGCCAGACTGACTGTTAGGGACATGGTAGACTTCATTTTCATGGGAACGTTGTCAAAATTGAGAAACCGCAGAAATTCTGCAACTTAATACTGCCAGGTCAGGCTGACCCGACTTTAGCGACTCTGAAAGAAAGGGAAGTAAATATATTTGATACTGATTGGTCACGTTAAATAAGGGATGTGTTTTCACACAAGATTAATGGGATATAATATCTCCCTTATTGAAATTGAAGTTTTTACTGTGAGAGGACAAGAGATAAAATTCACTACAGGGTCCGAGCGGAATTTGAAAGAGATTTATTCGTAAAAAGGCGTGGTTCAGGCAAGCCGCTGCTACTGGCTGATTGACGAAACCACAAATGGAGAAAATAGGTTTTTAGACTTATTGATGTTACATAACCTGAGACGTATGATGAGAAAAAGAGAGGGAAGTGCAGTGAGACGTATATACCTGTGAGGAAATTTTGCCCAGTGCTAAAATTCAAACGTGTTAAGATTGTATCCCGAGACGGATCGTAGCAAGTATCATCTCTGAGATCTAAAGTTCTGAACAGCAACAGATGAAGCGGAAAGCTGAGAACTAGCAGGTTATGAAATCGTACATTGAGTTGACTTCGATTGTTTAACTCGATCCTATGATGAACTAAAGCTATCAGTAACAAATCGGCTAGTTCATTTTAATCTATTTGAGTTTTATTGTAATTCGGTGGAAGTTGTATTTCTAAAAGCAGAGAATATTTTTAATGAAAGTAATTTTCACAATTGTTTATGTAATTGATTAAATTGTTTATCTCTACGGGGGGTCGTATTTGTTTGTTCATTATATCTGCTCAGATCACTATATCTATTTCCATCTATGTTTCACCACTTATCTTTACTCGAACCTTGGTAATTATATCGAGGGCGGTCATCTCTTAGATAACGAGTAACAAAAAGTGGTGGGTTATATTATTTCTTATTATATTTATGCAATCCCGTGACAGTGGGCAACAAAAATGTATAAATCATCACCCCCGCGCCATGACAACTCCCTATCTCATTTCCCTAATTTTGCTGAGAACCGATCTCTACCTGGTGATTTTTTTCCTTCTTAATTTCCTATTGTTCTTATAATGTTTTCTTGCGTGAATAAATCTTCACATATGTTTTTATGTTCTGTGGATATCGTCTCGCATTTTATCTCTTGCAAATATTCGTCAATTTGTCACTTATTTCTTGTGATGGGTAAAGTTCTCCATAATTGTCTTGTATGTGTTTTAGTATTCTATTTTGTCTTTTGTTATTCTCTCCCCTTTAATATTGAGCGATTCTAAAGATTTTTTTCTTCTCCCAATCTTGTTAGTTCTTTCCTTTTATATAGACCCTCTGCAATTTTGTATAGTTTTGTAACTTTTCCCGCTGTAATCTCTCTCCCTCTATGTTGTTCCTTTTTCGTTTCATTAAGCTTTTCCTCTGGTGTTTATTTTTTGTATTCTGTATTTACATGTTTTCATTAAATTTTCTATCGCTTCTTTCTCTAATTTTATTTTCCCTATCCTTAATTTTGTATAGAATGTTGCTATATTTTTTAATATCCCTTTTAAAGTGTCCGATTCTTTTATTATGTACAAATTCCCTTTATTTGTACAAATTTATATTTCTTCCTTAATTTCCTCAACAAAGTCTATGTTATCTAACATCTTGTTGTTTATTTTCCATTGTCCCCTGTCCCATTTTATCCTATTTATTTTCCTTATTTCTACGTTAATTAACTTATAGTCCGACAGTTTGTAATTTATATTTACTGCTTTTATATATTTATTTGTTCTCGAAAGTGTCCCCCAAAATGTATTTATCCTACTCCCCTTATTATCTTTGTAATCGAATGTTTTAATCTACCCTGTGCACATGCAGTCCCCTGTATGTCAATCAGTTTCTGTTTCGTCAGTATGTGTTCCATTTTGTCTTTAAACCTTATGTCATCTGTTGTTAGTTGTCCTGTTCTGTCTGTGTTATCAACTACACAGTTTAAATCCCCTCCTAGTTTCAAATTTCCTGTAGTGTATTTTTCAAAAGGTTGCGCGAATTCGTCAATAAATTAATTTATTGTGCCTATTGTTTGGAATGTACACATTGATAAAGTTTATCCCACACATTACAATATGTATTAATCTCCCCTTCAAATGGTTTCCCTCCTCTATTCTTTCCCATTTAACCACTCTTTTATTTTCACTAAAACCGTCGCCCCTCTTCCCCCTTATATTTTTCCCTTTAAAGTCGTTAGTGATTATCAAACTGTCCATACCTCTTTCCCTCCCAGTTTTCAGTCCATTATGTGTCTCCTGTATAAATAACATGTCACAGGTTTCTAATGTTTTTAATTTTTCTAATTTGTCCCTATTTATCCCATTTACATTTATAGACAGTAAAGATTTTGTCCTCCATTTTTTTGTCTATCCCAGGTTGTCGTATTATTTTTTTTAGAATATAGTTGCTTTTTATTTATGTATTGTCTAACTGTGTGTGTGTGTGTGTGTGTGTGTGTGTGTGTGTGTGTGTGTGTGTGTGTATGTGTGTGTGTGTGTGTGTGTGATCCATTTGTGTTCATATATTTGTTTCTGTGGAAATGCGGGTCATCCCATATCGTATCACTGCTAGTTCGCGACTGGTAAAAATCGCTTATGATGTTCAACGAGTATAGTGTGTCTCTGTTCGTATTTTTTCCCGTTACTCTTGTCCCTTCGGATACGCTAACATTGTCTGGTCTCTCCGTTTTCCTTAGACTGTTCATTCTCTTCCCTTCTTTACTTTGGTTCTCCCTTTTTTTCCTTGGCTTGTTCTCTGCCTATTTCTTCTTCTTCTACCATATTTATCCCAACGTTTTCTCTAGTGTTCTTAATATTTTCTGTTGATGAGGTTAATATAATACTAACCTTCTTTTTTAAGATTCCTTTCATTGGTGCCATTGGTGTGGGTGTTGTGAGTGGTATCATTTCTAGTAGATCTTCCATGTCTGTTCTCTCCGTTTTCCTTAAACTACATTCTCTTCCCTTCTTTACTTTTGTTCTCCCTTTTTTTCCTTGGCTTGTTCTCTGCCTATTTCTTCTTCTTCTACCATATTTATCGCAACGTTTTCTTTAGTGTCCTTAATATTTTCTGTTGATGAGGCTGATATATTACTAACCTTCTTTTTTAAGATTCCTTTTCATTTGTGCCATTGGTTTGGGTGTTGTAAGGGGTGTCATTCCTAGTAGATCCCCCCATTTCTTTCTCTTCTTCGAACTCCTTTCCCTTTTCACTCAGTACATCAAATATGTTGTGTTTTTGTTTGTTGTAGTAATAGGCTCTTTTCCTGCGGTCTTAATCACTGTGTTGCTAGGGCTTAGAATATCCCTCCACTTATCAGCACTTGACTGGCTCTGTGTTATTTCGTCCTGTCTTATTTCCTAAACTGTTGTTGGTGGGCTTTGTGGCTTTTTTTGTGGAAAATTCATTACTTCTACCGCAACGGCACCTGCATAAGTCTTGGGGCTGTTCCATCTTTGCAATCCCATAGGCCGTGACCGGTTTTCCCGCATCTGGGGCACTTTCGATCGTCCTCACACCCCGTGTACCAGTATTTGAGTTTAGAACCCAGTACGTAAAAGAACATGGGAATTTTCTTATTCTCTTGTCTGGTTATTGTTTATATTCTGCATTCAGTCTGAGTGGGGGCAAAGCTCCAAATGGTTGTCATCTTATGATAGTTTACATTGGCTATCAACCTTTGTTGGGCTTTGCTAACTAGTTCGCACGTGTATATATCAAGCGGGAGTCTGTTCACATGCACTTCGACAGTCTCTCGGCCCACCTTTCTCTCGAATGGTGGGACTTTCCTTACTATAGCCTTTGCTCTTTTTACCTCCAGCATCTTTACGGCTATAAAAGGTGTTTATATGTCTTTTGGATGCAGCATATATTTGTTTAGATCCGCATTTTGGAGGGCCTCAATAATTCCAATGTAGTATTTCATCGCCTTTAGAGTCACTAAGATTTCTGACTGGCGTGGCACTCTGCTTTTCTCCAGTACTTGACACCTATCAGGATGGAAGACCAGCAAGACATTATGCTGTATTGTAGTCCTGAAGTATTTGTTCAGCTTTGACTTCAGTGCTTTTGGCGGCACATCTACCCCTCCGGTGGCCGCAATGAATTCTGAGTTTATATCCAGCAACAGCTCGATGTTCATCCCGTCTGTAATGTCAATGTCGGTCATGGGTCTCACACTACTACACATCAGGTCATTGTTACGTTTTGCATTTTTCTTTAAAACAAACCGGTCAGTGTACGTGTTTAACTGTAATATTCTATATAATCCTACTTTAGCTTTTAAATTGGGCAGATATGTTCTGTCGAAAATTGAATCTAATTAAGGAATCTATATTTTTCTAAGTAGCTTAGTTGGTGAGCAATCTGTGCTTTGTAAACCAATAAAGACTGATCTTTCTTAATCTGCTCAATTTTCTCAACTCAATGCAGCCTGTAAAGAAAGGTGAAAAAAAATCTTTTTCTTATTTCTCAGTGTGGGAAGTCAGTAATCCTTATTGCGAAATAAACACTTACTTTGCTTTTAAACAACAGTTATTAGAATTGTTTTGAAATCCATACAAGTCAATAGCCATAATTGTGACATGAAGGCCCAGATAAGGTATCGAGGTGCAAACAATAATTATGTTTGCGCATGTCGCTGCGTTTACTGCATTAACTGTTTGATGTGCATTTAAGTAAATCCGCAGACCGTGATGTGTAACTGAATTTCAGTTGTATTATTAAATATAAATAATAATAATAATAATAATAATGGTTCTGCGCTAACTGTGGAAAATCTCACACCTAAAATAGCTCGACATTGACTGGAAATAATTATGAAATATCTCCCCTTCAGTGATTCTATCAAATAGCAACTATAGCAGCTTCAAGAAGCTCAGGTGGAATTTTCAGAAGGTACAGAGCAGTTATCTAAAGTAAATGTCGAAAAAACTAAAACAAATTGTTACGGCAACTGTGGCAACAAAAAGATCTTAAAACATTGCCAGAGGATATTGCTGGTTATCTTCAACACATTCCACCACCTCATTAACCTCTTTAACCACAGCCCGTAGCTCAACCACCGCCACCACCAAAGTTAGAACATGATATATATATTTACTGATGAAGGTGTAGCCGCTATCAAAGATGCAGACCAAATACTGGATATTGCCGTGTTTGGATACGGGGGTAGGCAAGCAACGATACGTAAAACCAGAATATATTAAAACTCTAAAAGCTGCCTATTGGGTTAAATATGTATACTGTATTGCTTTTAATATTCAGCAGATTACATCTGATAAAGATATTAATAAGTTTGTTATCAATGACTGGACAGCAAAGGAACATACTGCAAGAGTAAACTAGAAAACGAAAGAAAAACAGGAAGAATAGAAGCATAAACTTGAAAAAGCAACAGGGAAAGGATAAAATCAGGTGTAAAAGCCAGATCTGAAACAAGGATATAAAATGTAATAGCAAAGTCAGAGGCATCCGCTTCAACCACAACCAGATCCGCGCAATATATCTTGACAAAGCTACAGTAAGTGACCGTGCTACTCCTAATAATATAGTTTATGGTCCTATGGAGGTTCTTGTGTTGGCTCTCGTACGGCAACCACCATACTGGACTCATAGTTTTTTAAAATTAATTCCTTCGTCACATGGGCTAACAAACTCATATCATTTGTCGATGATCACGTCGAATGGCAAAATTTAGTGTATTTGGCGTTTTCAAGAGCTTCACAAATGTGTCAGCTGCTGGCCATTGTCCACGACAATTACAAGAGAGTTTAAAATCAATCTCAGGTGAGATCCACCGATGGGATCCATTGCGTGCCAGTCCCAGTCACCGTAACGAAAAGATTAGGTGGCTTTCGGCGAGAAGAAAACAAAATATACGCGAATTTGATCTTGATGCTGCATTTATCATGATCATTAAACGACAAAATAATTACTGCGCCTCATGTAACACATTGACTTTGTGGGAATATTTTCCTAAGGACGTACGATAATTTACCGTGGACAGAACCATCATATGAAGGAAAGATGGCCGCCATCGCTTAACTGCTTGAGAAAGGCTCTTTCATTTTTGTGCTATTTTTTTCATGATATTTGTGATTGTTGACTATCTTCGTCTACATTATTGTGTTTCATCATGCATTGATTGCTCCGTTCGTATGTGTTAATTCGTTTCCTTGTTTTGGAAACGAGAACAATTATAATTTTTCTCAGCAGTTCTGTTCCACTACTAAGACGTCATTTCTTATTTAATAAACCACCGTCACGTGATTACCAGTCAACCCGCTTACAATATGACGGACCCTCATTAAATGCATCAAATGACCACACCTTTGGTCTATATACTGCATTGTGCTCAAGACTGAACGAATTGGGACTACATTCATCATTACTTAAATGTAAACGGACGCAAAATAAAAACGCTGTTTCAAAGCTGGCCGGCGTAGAACAGGAAGAAGAATTCCAGTTATCTCCCTTTCGTCCGTAACAAATAAACAATTTAAAAATTATGCCGTTAATTTTGATAACATGGTCCAAATTTCTTTTAAATCGTCAACCGTTGTGTCAACTGTCCCAGGGATACCAGGCTCAATCAGCAGACTCACCGGAAAAGCGCACAGAAATAGTTTAATTATATCAACGACCAGTATATCGACGTCTTTTTCCTGATGGTAACATGGTTATGATCATCATGCAATGTACCTAAGTGTGCGGACTTAACACCCAGCGATTAATTCATCAAGTCGTTTCCTCGCAACTCTCGCGGAGGTGGAATTGCTGTAATTACAAAGAATTACATGATCAAATGCCTTAAGTACAACACAACCTTAAAGCTCTGCCACACATCGTTTGAACAGATCCAAATAACGCTCACACTGGAACAAAGGTCAGTCTATCTTTTTATTTCTTTATCGCCCTCCTCCTAGTATGGAAATTAGATTGGAGGTAACCTTATTATTCTTGGAGATTTCAACTTTCACTGTGACTGTCCTTGAAAACCATACACTTCAAAACTCCTAGACTCCGTTCATGTTTTCAATCTTAATCAGTCAGTTAACCAACCCGCCCATAATCTTGGTCACATTTTAGACTGGTTTCTTTACATACCTGATTGTAATATTCTGTAATCCACCCTTGTATCCCACGAACTTGCATTGGATCACCTCTGCATTGTATGCCATCTCGACGTATCAGTCCCTAACCCTCCACCTCTATTTGCTACTAAAAGAAATCTCCGTATGATAAAAAGAACCATATTAATGAATGACATCCAAAAAAACCTAACAACTTTCTTACATCCGATAGCGGAACAACTTAATAACTGCCTACTTTCATTGCTTGAAAAACATGCCCCAGCCACCAAATACAGAGTATCAATTAAACAAAACGTGTTCTCCATGGTCTCGCAGTGTTAGGGGCCAGCTTCCCACTGTTAAAAGACATTGCCGTAAAGGAGAGAGGCTTTGGCTTTCTACGGACTCACTATTCATAAACAAATCTATGAAGCAGCTAAGAAAAACATCACAAACATAGTCCATTTAGACAAATTATCCCACTACAGTACATAGATCACAGAGAGTTCAAGTTGCAAAGAGCTCTTCGGCATGACTATGAAACTAATGTCAAGGAACAAATTTACACCACTCCCAACAACCTTCTCTCCAGTAGAACTTCCGGAACAATTTTCATATTTCTTCCGTGACAAATTACAAATCATTAGAGATTCGCTTGACAGCACAATTTCAACAGGCTCATCACCATACAGTTACGATGCAAAATTTCAGCGACAACCATTATGAGCATTTAAACCTGTTTATATTGATTTAGTACGGACAATCGTGATGAAGAGTGCACCAAAGTCTTGTGAACTTGATCCAATTCCAACATCACTGCTGCTTGAGTGCTTAGACCCAATATTGCCTTCACTAACTGATGTTATTAATATCTCTCTCTCATTGGGGGAATTCCCATCATTTTTTAAAACTGCCATCGTAAAGCCTCTGCTGAAGAAACCAACACTTAACCATAACGATTAAAGAACTACTGCCCAGTTTATAACCTCCCATTCATATAAAAAATCTTAGAAAAGGTTGTTATAACCCAACTTGTATCTAATTTGAATTCAGTCCCTTTAGGAATATACAGTCTGCATATCGCCCTCGCTACAGTACGGAAAATACTCTTCTGAAGGTATTCAATGACATTCTCTCTGCTTTGGATAGTGGAAAAATTACAGTGCACACTCCTGGATTTATCTGCAGCATTTGACACAATAGATCATGATATATTACTTCACCGTCTCATGCACGTATTTGGCATTAAGAATATAGCCTTACAGTGGTTCAAGTCCTACTTAGTCAACAGGACACACATTAGATCTGCAAATGGAATACATTCCAGCCCAGTTAACGTATGTTATAGTGTTCCACAGGGATCTGTTATTGGACCTGTTCAATCTCTACACTCAGCCGCTCTCAAGTGTCATAGATCATCACACAGTTTTGCATCAATTGTACGCTAATGACACACAAATATACAAGTCTAGCCACCCAAATGAAGTTAATGCTACCATCCATGGAGTTGAGAGGTGCATTTATACTGTGAAATCATGGATGACATGTAACAGGAAGCAGATGAATGATGTAACTATAAAGGAGACAAAAATATAACTAGCAAAGTTACCAGCTTCACAATAATTTAAAATTTTAAAATTATACAAGAGTTTTAACAGAGGCTGCTTTCCACCAACTGTCTGCTCTCTCTCTCTCTCTCTCTCTCTCTCTCTCTCTCTCTCTCTCTCTCTCTCTCTCTCTCTCTTATATAAATGAAATAAATGTATAAAACAAAAGTTACGAAGCAATGGTTTGATTACATATCAGTGCCTTCTAATATTTTCTATTTTATAACGATGTAATAAAGTTCACTTGTTCTGTACTTACTACTTATACGTAAATTCATAATTTCTTATATAAATGCGCTGCGTGATTTACGCCCAGTTTTCGAAGACCCCGTTATGTAGAATAAGACTAAGGGTAACATTTTTAGAAACCTATCATTATAAAACACACGTACATACAATCGTTTGCTTCATCGACAGAATCTATTTGCGTTTGGATTTCTCTTTCTTACATCATTTAGTTGCAAGTAAATACAAACAAACCAACACCGATTCAGTCACTTACCTTAAAATTCGACCACGCGTCACGACGTATTGCAACAATCCATTTTCTACGAAGCACCATCTTTTTCACTGATGGAATATGGTGGAAGCTTAAATCTATGTGAATTCAAACATTCCCATTGCACAACGGAACACAACAATAAATGCCACGATTTGTCCGTTGCAGAAATCAACTGTAGCACTGGCAGCCATGGTTGCGAGATAAAACGAAATTGGCGCCTATCTTAGCCTCGTTTTTAATGCATTGACCCAGGGTCACATGAACACATGAATATATTATAAGAATGGTATATAGAACACAAACTATTAAAGTTTCTTCGACTGCATTTCAAAAAGTCGAGTGTGTTATGATTTGTCGTTGAATTTGATCTTTAAAAAAAAACACATTACAAAGTGTTAATTACTATTTTAAATCATTTCATTAAATATCCGAAAAATAATACTTGACTTTGATAAAAGTGGAAGCATTTTTTAAAATGTCGCCATAATGGTTATGTAGTGACGGTGGGGCTAAACACAACCTTAACACACCAATACATTTTTGCATGACAATATTTAATAACTAGATGTATATCTTGAGTAAATACCATCAAACACTAGTTAAAGGCGATATTATAATACTTACATGAACTTCTGTATGTGAGTAAATCAGAAACGTAATGTACAGCACGATAGCAAACATTAATTTGACACAAATTTTGTCACCCTAATGCTACTGTCGCCATAATGACTACCCAGTGACAATGAACTGTCGCCGTAATGACGGGTTCTCTGTAACACACACACACACACACACACACACACACACACACACACACTTATCGTATGTGCTCAAATATGATGTATATAATTATCAAACAAACTGATACAATTTTTGTGTTACTTAAAACATTTATAATTTCCTAAACATCTGATCTTGCATAATTCATATTGATTACATAATTTGGACTATACTAAACGTCATATTGTACAACAATATATCATTTTTTACCGGTGAGTATAACAATGCATTTCTTGCCAAGAAACAATTTTATTCATACAGAACCGGGACATGGTCTATTTTGACGCTCTCATCTCTTTTGTAGTACACACGGGAAATTTAAATGTTTAGCAGATCATATGTATATAGATATATGTATGTATGTATGTATGTATGTATGTATGTATGTATGTATGTATGTATGTATGTATGTATGTATGTATGTATGTATGTATATCACATTCAAATACATGGAGTCAGAATATGCTCCTAATAACTATTTATTGATCTAGTGAATGAACTACTCACATCCCTGCGAGTGTGCCTGCTAGAAAATGTAGTTCTACGCTTATTCTTCTTGTTCACAGGCACAGATGCAAATTGACAAGTTGAGTGTTTTTTTTTCCACTTTGTATTTTTATTAACTTTTATTCAATCAATATCAGTTTCCAATTTCCCATCAAAGTCCACGTAATGGTAAGATTAACTGAGCAATCATCTATAATACATGTATTTAAATTTAAATGCGTCTTTGATGACGTACTCTCTGCATATGAAGTGAAATCCAGATATCGCAAACAGAATACCATTTTGGTAAATGCGCGCGAAGTTGAAGATGAATTCCTAAGCAATTGAAACGCGCCAAAACATAGACTGCAGTTTACTTGCTGGTTTGTTGGTGTTGTTTCTCCTTTAGACAGACCATTTTAAAACAAAAGGTATACAAATAAAAATTGCATTTTTCTAAAGTTTTACTTTTAAATTTGTGACTTTTTCAAGCTGCAATCAGCAAGTGCAAAGTAAAATCAATCCACTGCTCACAGTCACACAATCCAGTCACGTTTAGTTTATTATTCGCATGACATCTGTGAAATCGAATATAACAATTAATTATATACTTGTTTAAATGCTATATGACATACTTCATAACTCCCTATAATGATAAGGAGTTAATGCAATTTTTGAGACACAAGGTACCGATATTACTGACTGTAAGGTATGTATGATTTATGCAACATGTCAAACAGTTTACATTGAAACCAGTTAGTAAATATCAAACTAGAAAATAGTTTTAAAAAACTCCTCACATATTTCCTCCAGAATCAATACGAAATGTGTTATTGTTATATGCTATATATTTTATAAATTACAAGTGATTTTTCACAAAATGTGATATTTGTTACAGTTATGTTTGTGCAATAAACAATACTTAGCGATGACCTAACATGGGTAAAATAATTCGACCAGTCTAATTTTGTAATGGTTGCAGAAGTGACTTCGTATGTTTGTGAATACAATATGTGATTAATAATTTTAAAGACATTGCCAGTGTTGTAATGTCTTTATCTACTGGGAAACATAATACAGAGTTTAATGAAATGAAAGATGGAGCGCGTTACTCATTTTGCAATACACAAGCGGATCTATACTTCCTGATAGGGGAAAACATTTCATAATATCTAGCCTTAGAAATATTAAGCTAGCACAGGTGCGTATGTCAATGACATTTATTTGCAGCAATCTGACAGATTCAAGAAGTTTAGCGTAGTTCATCTTTCACGTCATATATTGATCAGGAATCATAATCAAGAGTTACGTAAATATTTACCTGGTATGCGAAAGATGTTATAGAGATAATTCTAGCAACATCTGATGATGAGCTCATAACAATCACTGCATAATATAGAATGATGTAACAGACAAGCCAGTTTTCGTTTGATTTGGACGTGTACTTTCTTTGACCAGTTGGTCATTGCAATGGATTATACGTTCGGTTTGGTCAACAGAAGCTGACTCCCAGTTATGATATTAGTTCCAATTTATTTTCTTAAGTTTATTCCGTTTGTTTATGTCTTTCAGAGAGTAATCTTAAATATTCCCTCTCTAATCATTATTGATTAAATACTTCTAATAATTTAGCATTCGCATATCCAAATAGGAAGTGCATTTTTTGAGCTGACTGCATGTATGACCAATTAGTGACTACAAAGTCATTTACTCACTGTCCATTGGAGTCTTTAAATTTTACATATTCGAGCCAGAAGTACGTATCGGCTTGTTAAACATATTTTCGTAATATTTATTTAACCAATTGATGGTTAATCGCAGGTTGATAATATTTAATATTTTAATTCTTACTCATGAAAAATCAAAATCATATAAATCAAAATATAATCCTACCCTGTATGTAGGATTATATATATATATATATATATATATATATATATATATATATATATATATATATGTGTGTGTGTGTGTGTATGTGTGTGTGTGTGTGTGTGTGTGTGTGTGTGTGTGTGTGTGTTAAGTTATAAGTGAGAATACATGGATAATTTCCCAGCCTAATACTTTTATAGTTTACTAGTACAAGTCATTCAGTTAATAAGTGCAACCTCTTGCATGGCTTTTCATATAGAGGATACAATTAACAAGTCTTGCACACTACAAACACTATTATGGTATACATTTGTTTTACCGTATTTTTGTAGTTTAAAAAATTAGTCCATAAATGCAACAGCTCCTGCTATCACAACTAAGATTCATTGTGTATACAGTTAGTTGTTGCACATATGTCCCATTATTTTAAAATGCATTGAACACAGAACTTCGTCTTAATATATCCGTATGTCTTTTTTAAGTAATTCATAATATATAAATTAATTGGTTGAACGAAAAGATATATTTATTCCTTTGATTGATAGAACACATTAGTCAGCTAAAACTAATTTCTAACCATATTAATATGGGTCAAGACGGATGGTTAAATGAATGGATAGATGGATACACACACACAAAGACACACACACACACACACACACACACACACACACACACACAAACACACACACATACATACGAGCTACTACAAAATACCTTTTACCAGTATATGAAGTATAGCGCAAGGTCAAGCCAATACGTTCAAGTTTTATTTCAGTTTACAAAAGATACAGGCTAATAGTTTAAAGCGGTATTGATGGCATAAACTTATAACTACCTGGCTGTGATGTCGAAACCAGCTCCAAAAACCTTAAAACAAGACGCATTTGATGGAAAATTGATGTCACATAACGGAAAATTTAGATCACTTAATATAAACTTACACATGTCCTGCTCATGGAGACTATTATTTAAATTATCACATACCGATCATAGGCTTCATTATTCATTCGTGGTCCCCGTGTTTCGGCAGACATATATGCGATGGTAGATGAATACGCTGATATGAAAAATACACCCAACACAATTCATTAAGGAAACGTTTCGAGAAAGAAGGATTTACGAACAACAGTAATTAGAAAAGGAAAATAATGATTAGATTTTAAATGGCTTTATCATCAATGAAAATTTTAAATAAAATACTCTATATGATATTTAACCATATACATTTTGAGCTACTGCGTCATAGTTGCATTACAATTTTTAATAGTTAAGGTAAACAGTGATGTTGCTTTGGTTAATGATGATAATTTAAATACAGATGTAAAACCGGATTTGTATAAGGCTTATGACATGATTTTGACAATCAGTTAAAAGTGTAATTAGATATTATATTTGTGCAATTCCACACGGATGCGTACATCGCATATACTAAATACTAATAATTTATGACTTGATACTGGTCACTATGACAAAGTTAACAAAATAACCCAAAGAAGGACGGGTTTAACGGTTCAGAGGTATCTCTGATAGTAAATATAGGAATCGTGCTGCAGACATACGGAAAGAGACAGAAAGATAGACAAGAGTTTACATTGATGTGAAGGACATCATGTTTTCATGTCATATTAAACGTTTCGCTACATTCCGCGTTGAACAATTAGATTTTCTGAAAGCCATAACAGGTGTGTTAATCATAATAATGATGCAACGCTACCCTCATAAATGGATCAATCAACCTTTCCTCAGATATAAGTGTAATTAAATCAGCGGAAAAAATATTGCTGCTGGAAACTACCATTATTTGTCATTTTTAATCCCTTGTTAAACTATGTGAGACCAACAGCTTAACCAATATATTTGTGTCTTGTGTTGGTGGTTTGCAGTACGTTTCCACAGTAGCTTTAACAATATGAGTTAGCTCGTTACCATCTTTCAAGTGCGGCAGTTTATAATGATGCCTAGCACTAGGGTATATAAATAGAGAGAAGCAAAAAGACTTCAGGTTCGAATAATTTGTTTCATATTTAATAGTCATTATATAGGTTACACCAATCCTAAGTAGGCAAAATATTTGCATTTTGCGCTATAGCACCATGTTTTCAAGTTATCTCTTCATATTGTCCATTAATGGATAAATATTTAGTGACAATATATTTATAGAAAACACATTACAGCGTGTATGTATGTAAAACTTTGGAATCTATCAGGATGATGAATTAATGAATCTGATTACAAAGGATTTAAATGCTTAATTTTCAAATAGCAATTAGACCTACAAGATTACTGTATTTTTAAAGATTAAATAATATAACGGTATTTGGAGATTGTATATCAATAGTAATGTAATACGTTTTGGAGATTGCGTATAAATACCTAAATTGTAAAGGATGTATATTGTTTCATTGATAATGTAGTAGCCCATGAGACCCGGAAAAAACGCCATTTGTAGAATTAGAGTTTTGCTCTACGAAGGAGCAGACATTGTATTATATAATACATCAATTCAAAATCAGAGGCACCTAAAAGAGGTGCTGAAGATTAGACTGATTTACCATTAATACAAGTTAATTTAATACATGAAAAGATACATACCGTAAGGTAGTAAGGCACGTAAAGTGTTGGTAAAAAGCAAGTTGATAACCCAACCGTATTGGTATATCAAATTATAATGCACCCATGGCGCAGTATTACCGAAAAATATGAACATTGTTTAACTGTATGCTATCGATTATAGTGCATATATGGACCAGGTGGTACTTTGGTCAGTAGAACGTCGTATGAAATTAGCAGTATGTGTTCATCCATATGTTATGGAAACTTGCAAGAAGAAGAAGAAACAATCATCTACCATTCGATTTTATGAGGTGATTTGCGAAAAGCACCTTGTTATTGTTTCTTGCATGGCAAAGCTAGAATTCAAAAGGAAGGACATACTGTAAAGAGCAAACAAAAATTAAATTACATATAATGTCTCCTTTGGAATAATTTTGTTCCACATATCATCATCATCGACCTGTAAGACATCTGGAAACAGCATCGTATTATAACTCTCTGAAACGCATAAATTTACTGTGAAATCAAACTGATCCATTAAATACTACAGCAAGGTAGCGATGGGTCGGAAACTTTGGACATGCCGAAGAACAAAGAGCCTTGACAGTGCTGATGTTCCAACAGTCTTGATATATCAAAATGGTATTGATTAGAATATTGTTATACAAATTTATTTTAATCCAAAATATTGTTTAGCTGAGCACATTGTAAATCAAAAAAATAATTAAAAAAAATGTTTAATTTCAAATTAAATATAAACATAACATTATGTACTTCCAGAGACTGCAAATGCAATACAAAACGTAAAAGAACAAGGAATAGCAATTATTTTCCTATTCCTGCTCAGGTAAATACCCTCGACTCGATGAGGAATCTTTGTCGAATAGTACTTGATTTATGTCGAAATATATAACTATTATTGTGATGTAGCTATGAAACAAAGCAAATCGATTTCTTAAGTTTAATTATTGATATGCATGTAGTCAATCTGCATGTATTACTAATAAAGGAATTCAACACATACCTTGATTTAGTCATAGATTAGGTGCATATGCTATGGATTTAATTATGTCAATATAAGAAAAGTGAATCAATTCAGCGTTTGTGTTCTGTGCCTAAATACAATAAACGTATTCAAACATGTCCATGTTGTATGAAAACAAATAACGATTTATGTTTATATGCTCGTCTCGACCTGTTTTGAAATCCAGTAAGATTGTTATATCAATTATTTAATTTTTTCGGACCCAGATGTGCGGCTTCTAGTTTACATAGAAAGCGTATTTTTTAAATCAAATTACAAGAACGTCAATCAGGAGCTGCATAGCTGTATCACTGCCACTAAATATAAATCTCATTTAATTCATTCATTTATTCGTTTATCCAATATATATATATATATATATATATATATATATATATATATATATATATTGTTCAATATATTATATAAAATAAATGTGGGGTGGGGGTGAATTCACTAAATAAACGGTGTTTTAAGGAACTATTTCAAAATTGTCAAGGAGAACAATTAAAGTAATGTCTTGCACTGAAATGTAAATCCAATGGTAGTCAAGGGACAATGGAATATTTGAGTCACAAAAACTGTATATTACATTCCAAAGTTCCAGTAATAGTTAGAGCATGTAAAGATGAGTATGAGTCTTATCATTTTCATATTATCATTCCCCTGGATCGTATCCCCTGATAATAAAATCTCTCAAACATTATCTTAGTATTTTATTACAGAAGCGTCTATCATGTACGGGAATGTTTCTTGACTATATTACCATCTCCCATAGTCCAGCAAACATAAGAACTTTATACATGTTTACACCAGTAGACACTGATTAGAGTTCGATTAAGCTAGGCCATGTCTTCCTGGGAGCTCCGTTGGCCTGGGGCATCACATATGGCATACAACACGTGAGGAGTGGTGTTATCTTAACGTCATCGCTTCGTGATGGTCCTCTTGAGAGACAAAATGGTTATGGTATACCATTGTGTAATGTGTTACATACATGGTCTTGAAAATGTATTTTTCGCTGCTAAATCAGTATGTAAAGTATGACTAAGTATAAGAGCTACAAGATTTTGTGAAATCATGAAGATGCTTCCAATGTGTATAGGTGCTTCCAATGCGCTAGAGCCTCTGAAAAATGACATTATATGTATTAGTATATAAGTGTTTACTTCAATGTAATCCTGCTAATATCACAAAAGCTATTGACAGTTTCACATAATCCTGCAGCTTTAATAATATATTCGAGTTATTGAATAAATATAATACATTCATTTGGCATTGGGTGCTAAATAATACAGTTTTCACTCTGCTAGAGGCAAGAAACAAATATCATGTACTAATTGCTATTTTTTTCTCAATGCATCGCACAAAAACGTTTCAACCAATAATATATTTTCTGTCTATAGTATCTTTATGAAGTCTACATACAATCACCAAATCCACCGAATCTTATTCACCAAACGATTATAGAACAATCATAACTTATTTGTTTGCAATGACTTTAACAGTCATAAAATGGTCTCCACAAACTATCGAATCGATCAACAAACAGCGCGTGCATGATTGCTTTATCAAGATAATTGCACTATTATTTTTACATGATGTATATATGACCTTCATGCAGGTAATATGGCCAAAATATCTCTGGACGTGATCAAATGACCGGCCGTGGAGTTTGAATTAGATTCCTACCTCGTAGTATACGTGTACTGTACATCAATTTTAGCCCGATACTGAAAAAATCATTTATATGAGATATACACAAATCACTTACATTAAAACGTGTATGAATTAAATAGATGATACAAGCCTCCATAACATGGGAATCAGAGTGCGCTTCTTGATGCGCGAGGGTCATTTTCTGAGACGGGATTTCGGTGGGTCACTTTGGAGGAAATATGTAACTATTCTGTCCAACAACATGTACCATTTACCACACCTACAGAAAGCTGAACAAAGCATACACTCTGATCAACACATATCACTCTGGCAAGACGGTACATACTAGCAAAGTGGGTAAGTGAGAAAGGTTACTAACATTCATCTGAAAAGCTTTGACGCTAAGATTCTGGTCAAAATCACACATACTGACTTGCTTATTTATTTAGCAGTCCTCTTATTCTAATATCATTGCCATTTAAAGAACACAATAAATGAAACTTCCCTTAGGTATAAAAGTACTGTAATTATTTCACGAACATAGTCGAGACTAGAAACAAATGAAACAATCGAATATTGAAATGGAGCACAGATCCAATTAAAGATGATGTTGGATTATTTTTTAATAAATCTGATATTAATTGAAATAACATCTAGAGACTAAACTTTATATACATTCTGAAACTGAATAATTGGACAATATCTCTCATATGCTAAGCACAGAGCTCAAACCTTATAAGAAGATAAATGTAAATAGATAAATATATTGACATTGGGAAAAATTACAATTTTCCTAAGAAATAAAATTTAGAAAACATCTATTGTATATTAATTTAATATGTCTATCTAAGTTTGTTCAGTTTAGCCTAAGTTTCTCTAAAAACAGTATGCATAAGGGTACACAAATCTGAAATGATGTGGCAAGTGACATTTGGAAGGGCGAGCTGTCAATCCCGTCTGACGTTACCGCTCCAAAACGTCAGCTAATAGAGTGAGGTGTTCACTCCACGTCTCTGTGGCCAACAACAGGTATTCCATGAAGTTGTAGACACCCCTATAGAGTAAGGGCTCCAACAACTTTCGCATCATCCTAGTAAAGACGCTGGGCGCATTCTGTACCCCGAACGGCATGACCAACCATTGGTAGGGCCCGTCGGGAGTAGAAATAGCGAGCTTTGCCCTATCCTCCTTCCTTACCGGAATTTGCCAATAGCCCTTGGACAAATCCACCTTGGAGAAATATTTCGCTTTCGAGACAGAAGCCAAAATATATTCCGGGTCCGGTAGCATTTCGACTTGAATTTTTTGTCACCTGTTTCAGCTTCCGGTAGTCGACACAAAACCGGTGTGTGCCGTCCTTCTTCTGCACTAGGACTACATAAGAGCTGTACGGAGAGTCGGCGGTTCGATTACTCACAAAGCAATCATCTGCTCGATCTCCTCACTTACGACTTGTCGTTTTGCGTGTGGCAAAGGGTAGGGTTTCCTCTGGACTGGCGGTCATCCTCCAGCTTTAACCCGAATTCGACAAGCGAAGTTCTTCCGGGTATTTTCGTAAGCACATCAGAATACCCGGGCAGCAACGTCTCAATCTCTTCCCGCTGTGTCACAGTCAGCATGGGGTCACACTTCACGTCCGAGGGTGTCTCAACCCTCGTTAACGGACAGCTCGGGACAGTGTTCCGTATCGACTTTGGCGTCCTCGGTGACTATCGTGGCGATGACAAAATCGCTGACGGTCTCTCTTTCTCGCTATCTCTTAAGCAGATTTGCGTGGTACACTTTCTCCTTCGTTGGTAGCCGTATCCGATATGTTTGACATCAGACCTTTTCGGTGACGACGTATAGACCTCTCCAGGAAACTTGCAATTTGTTATGTTCTTGGGGCAACAGCAACAACACCTTGTCCCCTACTTCATACCTAATTCTTCGCCTGACGCGCCTTCGCTCGCTTAACATTCGCCTGTGCGAGGGAACAAACTTTCTTCCAGTTTGTTGCGCAAGTCCGCGACAAACTGGTAGGTAGTTCGTACCTCCTCTACAACGTGGTCGTCCGTTCACAGCTGTTTTAGTGCGGCGATTTGGCCACGTACGGTCCTCCTGTACAAGAGTTCAAGGGAAGAGAACCCTAAACTCGCTTATGGTACTTCCCGGTATGCGAAAAGCATGGCAGGAATAAACTGATCTCAATCCTTGGGGCGGCCTTCGCTCAGCTTTTTGAGCGTGTTCTTTAGGGTCCCGTTGAACCATTCGACCAGTCCGTTACATTGGGGGTGATACGGTGTAGTCGTGAGGAGCTTAATTGACATTAGTCGGTTCACCTCCGATATCACACGACTCATGAATTGCGTCCCTTGATCGGTCAGGATCTCGTTGGGTACTCCGACTCTTGACCAAACCAAAACAACGCTACTGCGACTGTTTCCGAATCCATATTACGCAACGAGACGGCCTCGCGATAGCGTGTAGCGTAATCCACGACCGTTAGAATATACCGATTTCCGTGCGCCGACACAGGTTTTATCGATCCGATTAAATCCATTGCGACGCGTCGGAAGGGTTCATCGATCAGGGGTGTACTCCCCAAAGGGACGGGTCGATGATCCGTTTTCGGTGCCATTCTTTGACACTTGTCACAGAAGAGACAGAATCGCTTGACATCACCCTGGACCCCTGGCCAGTAAAATTCTTTGACAGGACGGTCACGCGTCTTGGCAATTCCCATGTGTCCTCCCATGAGACTCTCGTGCGCAAGTTTTAACACTTCGCCTCGCTTCTCTTTCGGCACGACAACTTGCTTAAAGTGTACTTTCCTGGCGTGGCGATACAACATTCCCTTCTTGTGCGCGATCTTCACCGCGCCATTCGGAGTTGCTTTCTCTGTTCCTGCTACAGCATGGTTGTGCGACTGCACCAGAGCTGCTTCTTCTTGTTGAAGCTTTCTCAACTCGGCCGGAAGAACGTTACTCAAAAGAGACGATGTAACTGTCATCGGCTCGTAATCCTTCCTAGCATCGGCATTCACCTGGGTCTGTCTTCCCTTGGAACAGTCCCTGGCTATATTCCCCAGGCGCTTGCAGTTGTAACACGTCGGCTGCCCTCGCCGACCTGCAAATCCCGCTTTCGGGGGTGAGATCTGTCCAGGTCTATGGGTGACATCCCTACCTGTAGATCCCCCTCCGTCTGTCCCGTCGCCCTCACGTTTACGGACAGCCGGCTCCACCTCAAGCACCCGGCGCGACTCAGTGGGTCGGGGTCGGTCCGCAGCCCCGGAACTTCCACTCTTCAAATGCGCCTGTTCTTATCGCTCTGCCATGCTAGCGATCTCTTCGAGCGTACGGTGCTCCCTTTCTGCTAGAAAGACTCTCAACTCGTGATGCTAAGTACTCAGAACATGTTCTTTGAGTATAATCTCGCGTAACCCATCGTACGATCGTTCGACTTCGGCCATCTTCATCCACTTCTCAAATAAACCTCGAACATGGTTGAGGAATTGAGAGAGTGTTTCCGTTGCCTTTTTCGTCGAGTCCCGAAAAAGTTTACGGTACGTTTCGGCGGTCAGCCGATAAAGGCAGAGAAGGGCCTTCTTGAGCGCATTATAATCGTCAGCATCGTCTGCAGCTAAGCCGTGGTAGACTTCACGAGCTGCACCTTGCAAAAAGTCCCAATTCTTTATCATTTCGATGATATAAGTGTCATTGGCACCAGCCAAGTCACGACAGCGTTTGAGCCTTTGGATGTACTGAGTGTCGTGTGAGCGAACTTGGTCACTGAAATATTGAAAAATGTTGTCATTTTCTTGATATTCTCTGTTTGACCTTTTCGTTGACTCTCATTTCATACATTCAGATATTAATTTCATTCATTTTTTATATTGATTTATGTATAACATTATTTATTATCACATTAATAATTATGCAAACCAATGCGATATTTTATTTTGCAAGTATTTGCATGGTGACAGGACGAAGAACATTCTCCTCAACACTTTATATAATTATAGGTAGTTTTGAATGTAAAATAAGTGAAAAGTTATGGATACTAGATAAAAATTTTCAATGAAATTGATTAAATGAAGAATATTATGGGAAAAAGCTTTGTAGAACACAAATATGTGTGTCATGCTATGAAACTTTATTATAAGACAAGCTTTGGGACCAATATCAATTTCTAAACACAGATTAACATAACAAATCATGATTGAGAAAAGCCAATTATAATATAAGTAAATTACGCACAAAACATTCAACGGTATTGATATATTTTAAACCTTCACTTAATGCAACGTTAGAGTGAATATGCCAAATAAATTATTTGATTATAAAGGATAATAAACGAATGGTTCATGTTCTAGTCAGAGACATTTTAAGCGTGGAAACTTATTTTAACCTTTACGGTAAAACTTAGGGATTATTATGTTGAAACGAGAAAGAGAAGTTTGTAAATGAGTTCGTGCTTTCTTATCTCTGGTTTGATTAGATGTTTCCAAACAACGAAGTATAATATTATAGAGTGTCTTTAGCACACAAAGCCATTAAAAATCACGTGTTGTTAGTTCTCTCAGATACGAAGTATTGCTAGTTCAATACCACAACAGACACTTTGATCGGTAAATCCTGAATAATGTGTTTGCTGAGGCTGGATTTCTTTATTCTCTCTCTCTCTCTCTCTCTCTCTCTCTCTCTCTCTCTCTCTCTCTCTCTCTCTCTCTCTCTCTCTCTCTTGTAAGTATGTTTACCTCTGTGTCTGTCAGCCAGTCTGTCTATCTGTCTTTCTGTATGCATGCATGCATGTATGTATAAATGTATATATATATGTATGTATGTATGTATGTATGTATGTATGTATGTATGTATGTATGTATGGATGGATGGATGGATGGATGGATGGATGGATGGATGGATGGATGGAAGGATGTATGTATGTATGTATGTATGTATGTATGTATGTATGTATGTATGTATGTATGTATGTATGTATGTATGTATGTATGTATGTATGGATGGATGGATGTATGCATGGATGTATGCATTTATGTATGTATTTTTTATATCACATTCAAATACATATATTAGCAACTTGAATGGAGTCAGGATATGCTCCTAACAACTATTTATTGATCCAATGAGTCAACTACTCACATCTATGCGAGTGTGCCTGCTGGAAAATGTAGTTCTATGATTATTCTTCTTGTTCACAGGCACAGATGCAAATTGACAAGTTGATTGTTTTCTTTTCCACTTTGTATTTTTATTAACATTTATTAAATCAATATAAGTTTCCAATTTCCCATCAAAGTCCACGTAATGGTAAGATTAACTGAGCAATCATCTATAATACATGTATTTAAATTTAAATGCATCTTTGCTGACGTACTCCCTGCATATGAAGTGAAATCCAGATATCGAAAACAGAATACCATTTTGGTAAATGCGCGCGAAGTTGAAGATGAAGATCTAAGAGATTGAAACGCGCCAAAACATACACTGCAGTTTACTTGCTGGTTTGTTGGTGTTGTTTCTTCTTTAGACAGACCATTTTAGAATAAAAGGTTTACAAATAAGACTTGCATTTTTCTAAGGTCTTACTTTTAAATTTGTGACTTTTTCAAGTTGCAATCAGCAAGTGCAAAGTAAAATCAGTCCAATGCTCACAATTACACAATCCAGTCACGTTTAGTTTATTATTTGCATGTCATCTGCTAAATCGTATATAACATTTAATTATATACTTGTTTAAATAGTATAAGACATATTTCATAACTCCCTATTATGATAAAGAGTTAATGCAATTTTTGTGACACAAGGTACAATTATTACTGACTGTAAGGTATGTATGATTTATGCAACATGTCAATTGTTTACATTGAAACCAGTTAGTAAATATCAACCTAGAAAATATTTTTTAAAAATCCTTACATATTTCATCCATACGAATGGTGGAATGAATAAGAATTGTGTTATTGTTATATGCTGTATATTTCATAATTAAACGTGATTTTTCACAAAATGTGATATTTGTTCGGCTTGTTGAACATACTTTCTTACTTTTATATCAATAATTGATGGTATATCTCAGGTAGATAATATTTAATATTTTAATTCTTACTCATTAAATCAAAATCATAAAAATCAAAATATAATCCTACCCTGTATGTAGGATTATATATATATATATATATATATATATATATATATATATATATATATATATATATATATATATATATATATATATATATATATATATATGTGTGTGTGTGTGTGTGTGTGGTCCAAGGTTGACATTGCCGGGGTGGGAGTGGGAGACAAGCGCCACACTCCATAAAAAATGCCCCATCGGGCTTGCGACTCTACTCGCCTCTGTCAACTAAAATCCAGCTCCTGACCTTCACGAGTGGCTTAGCTTCTAAAGTCCGGCGGACCATGTTTTTCACTGACAGGAGAAGGGGTGAAGGCGGTCCACTGACGCCTTAAAACCAGTCGTTTCGGGTAGATGGGGCTCGTAAACCTTGGCTGGTAGCTCATCTAGGAGAAGGAAAACTCTGATCCCAAACCTCCGCTGCCTTGCGGCTATACCCACTCATGGGAAGGCTAAGGGAGTAAACCCCGACAGAAAATCCGGAGACGGAGTCCCTAAGCAGGTCTGACGTTGACTTCAACGTCATTCCGGCAACTCCTGCGACGCCGTTGGTGCCAAGCTGTAGCGACATTTGTCGTTCTCTTGGGTCCACCAGCTGCGTGGAGAGGGGGGATCTGCTGCATGGGCAACAGCTGATTCTCCATTCTGGACGTCACAGGCTTTGTAGCTCCACTAGAGAGGACACTCCGGCTATAAGCCATAGTTCGATTGGCGTAGAACTTGGCGCCAGGGGCTGCTTTCGACGGTGGGAGAGATCGCCATGTCTCATTGGAAGCTACCGCCCGCCTCAAGCTGGGCAGGCCCCAGTCAATAAGGTGCTTCCCGCCATGGCCTGCCTGCTTCATTGGGTGCGTGGAGCTTAGAGAACCATCTCGACAAGTAGGCCAAAAAACTCTGCACCAAGCAATATACGAAGAAGAAACAAGAAGACCCCAGCTCTTCGTTTCGCAAGCTGGAACATCAGAACCTTGTGCCCAGGACCCACCACTGACCTGCAGAAGATCAGCGACGCACGGAAGACTGCCGTCATTGACAGAAAACTCTCCCGACTGAATGTCGACATTGCCTGTCTTCAAGAGACCCGTCTGGCCGACAGCGGCACCATCAAGGAAGCCAACTACACCTTCTTCTGTCAAGGAAAACCATCAGACGAACTCAGGCAGCATGGTGTCAGCTTCTCTGTAAAGAACACCCTCGTCGCCTTCATTGAGCCTCAATCATCAGGCACTGAGAGGATCCTTGCCCTCCGGCCATCAACATCTTCAGGCCCAGCCAACATCTTCAGCGTGTATGCCCCAACCCTCTACTCAAACCCAGAAGAAAAATACCAGTTCTACGAGGCTCTGGATAAAGCAATATCAAACATCCCCAGTACCGAGGGCCTCTACCTAATAGGAGACTTCAATGTGCGAGTGGGAGCTAACTACGAGGCATGGCCCACCTGTCTCGGCCCGCACGGAAGAGGCAAAGTCAACGAGAATGGCCAGCGACTGCTGGAGATGTGCTGCACTCACAGCTTATGTGTGACCAACACCTTCTTCAAATGCAAGGGGATCCACCAGGTATCATGGAGACATCCACGTTCCCGCCACTAGCACCAGCTAGATCAAGTCATCAGGGGCGCGGAACTAGCCAGCGTCCTTCTCACCCGCAGCTACCACAGTGCCGACTGCGACACAAACCACTCCCTTGTGGAAAGCAAGGTGCGAATAATACCCAAGAAACTGCACCACGCCAAAAATAATGGTCGCCCACATATCAACACCTGCTGTGCAAGCAATTCGGAGAAGACACAGCAGTTGATCTGCAAACTTCACGAGGCTCTCATCAAAGAGACACCTGATGACACCATCGACTCCAAGTGGTCCCACCTCCGAGACGCTGTGTACAACTCAGCCGATACTGCCTATGGGAAGAAAGAACACAAACACACAGACTGGTATGAGGCCAGCTGGGAGGAGATGGAACCCGTGACTGAAGCGAAGAGGAAAGCCCTCCTGGCTTACAAGGCTGCGCCTAGCCTTGGTACATTACAGGCCCTCAGGACTGCCAGGAAAAATGCCCAGCAGACCGCCCGTCACTGCGCAAACAACTACTGGCTGAACCTCTGCACCAGTATACAGATAGCTGCCGAAACCGGGGATGCAAGGGGCATGTACGAAGGTATCAAGAAGGCAACAGGCCCACCCACCTCCAAGATCGACCCACTCAATTCCAAGACTGGCGAAGTCATCAAAGACAAGGGCAAACAGCTACAGCGCTAGGTTGAGCACTATCTTGAGCTTTATGCAACCCAAAACGACGTCACGGACACCGCCCTAGACGCCATCCCAGACCTGCCAGTCTTGGAGGAACTAGACACACCACCCACCCTGGAAGAGCTTAGCAAAGCCATCGACTGTCTCGCTTGTGGGAAGGCCCCTGGGAGTGACGGCATTCCGCCTGACGTCCTAAAGATAGGGAAACCAGCACTAATCCAGCTTCTGCACGAACTCTTCTGCCTTTGCTGGGGACAAGGACACATCCACCAGGACATGCGAGATGCAAACATTGTCATGCTATACAAGAACAAAGGAGACCGCAGTAACTGCAAAAACTACCGGGGCATCTCTCTTCTCAGTATTGTTGGAAAGGCGTTCGCCCGTGTTGTCCTGGCGCGCTTGCATACCCTAGCATCCCAAGTCTACCCCGAGTCCCAGTGTGGCTTCCGAGCAGGCAGGTCAACTGTAGACATGATCTTCTCATTACGACAGCTGCAGGAGAAGTGTCGTGAGCAGCAGATGCCCTTATACATTGCCTTCATAGACCTGACCAAGGCATTTGACCTGGTCAGCCGGAGTGGACTCTTCAGGATCCTTAATAAGATAGGCTGCCCACAACTGCTTGCTATCATAACATCGTTCCACGAGAATATGTACAGCACAGTGTGCTTCAACGGCGCAACATCAGAGGCCTTGCCAGTCAGCAGCGGAGTGAAGCTAGGC
The DNA here is from genome assembly GCA_029339505.1 of Unio delphinus. Taxonomy (NCBI): domain Eukaryota; kingdom Metazoa; phylum Mollusca; class Bivalvia; order Unionida; family Unionidae; genus Unio; species Unio delphinus. The sequence continues at coordinate 3,810,216 of JAQISU010000154.1, read as the reverse complement.
TGTGTCCTTGCGCCAACTCTCTTTGCCATCTTCATTTTTATTTTCCTCCAGTACGCCTTCAAGGACTGCAGCGAGGGTGTGTATATACACACCAGGACTGACGGCAAGCTGTTTAACATTGCCCGTCTCCGTGCAAAGACTAAAGTTACAAAGGTTCTCATCCGTGAATTGCTCTTCGCCGACGATGCAGCCTTGACATCACACACGGAAGATGGACTACAGCAGCAAGTATGCCGCCTCTTCCACGCCTGCAAGGAGTTTGGGCTGACCATCAGTCTGCAGAAGACGAATGTAATGGTGCAGGACGCAGACTCCTCTCCCACCATCGCCATTGATGGGTACAACCTGGAAGTTGTTGAGGACTACACATACCTTGGGTCCACCATCTCCAACTCGCTCTCCGTTGATACTGATGTAAATGGCCGGATTGCCAAGGCATCAGCAGTTATGGCGAGACTGAACCAGAGGGTCTGGGACAATCACAACCTCACAGAGAAGACCAAACTGCGCGTCTGCCAGGCATGCGTGCTCAGCACACTCCTTTACAGCAGCGAGGCATGGACCACCTATGCGAGCCACGTGAGGAAACTCAACAGCTTCCACCTGAGATGCTTGCGGCGCATTCTGCGTATCCAGTGGCAGGACAAAGTTCCCAACACAGAGGTTCTGAAACGCACCGGCATGAACTGCATGTTCTCCATTCTCAGCGAGAGGCGCCTTCGCTGGCTAGGCCATGTTAGGAGAATGGACCAATGCCGCATATCCAAGGACCTGCTGTACGGCGAGCTAGTAGAAGGCGCACGAATGACTGGGAGGCCACGTCTGCGATACAAAGATGTCTGCAAAAAAGACATGAAGACAGCCAACATCAACATAAACAATTGGGAGAGCTGTGCTGACGACCGTTCCGCGTAACGTCTTACTGTCAGACAGGGCACTCATAAAGCTGAGGAGATGAGAAACACAAACCTCGCTGCAAAGAGAGCCAGGAGGAAGGCGAACCAAAAACATCCTCAGAAAGCATGATCATACACCTGCAGCAAGTGCAACAGAGACTGTCACTCAAGCGTCGTACTCTTCAGCCACTCGCGAAGGTGCAGATAGGACACCCAAATCGGAAGCTACACCATCGTCTCTCGAAGACGGACGGATGCCGACGACGATATATATATATATATATATATATATATATATATATATATATATATATATATATATATATAGATAGATAGATAGATATATATATACCAAATGTGCTAGGCGATAAGATTGAATACAAGGATTTTTTCCCAGCATATCACTTTTATAGTTTACAAGTACGAGTCATTCAGTTAGTAAGTGTAACCTCTTGTATCGCTTTTCATATAGAGGATAAAATTAAGACGTCTTGCACACTACACACACTATTATGGTATACATTTGTTTTACCGTATTTTTGTAGTTTAAAAAATTAATCGATAAATGCAACAGCTCCTGCCATCACAACTAAGATTTATTGTGTATACAGTTATTTACCAGCTCCAGAAAGTTTAAAACAAGACGCACTTAATAGAAAATTGATGTCACATAACGGAAAATTGAGATCACTTAATGGAAAATTACACATGTCCTGCTCATGGAGACTATAATTTAAATTATCACATACCGATCATAGGCTTCATTATTCATTCGTGGTGCCCGTATTTTGGCAGTCATATATGCGATGGTAGATAAATACGGCGATATGAAAAATACACTCAACACAATTCATTGAGGAAACGTGTCCAGCAAGAAGGATTTACGAACAGCAGTAATGAAACAGAAAAGTAAAATAATGATTAGATTTTAAATGGCTTTATCATGACTGAAAATTGGAAAAAACACTCTATATGATATTTAATGATATACATTTTGAGCTACTGCGTCGTATTTGCATTATATTTTTTTAATAGTTAAGGTAAACAGTGATGTTGCTTTGGTTAATGATGATAATTTAAATACAGACGTACAACATAATTTGTATATGGTTTATGACATGATTTTGACAATCAATTCAAAGTGCAATTAGAAATGATATTGTGCAATTCCACACGGATGCGTACATCGCATATACTAAATACTAAAAAATTATGACTTGATACTAGTCACTGTGACAAAGTTAACAAAATAACCCAAACAATGATAGGTTTAACGGTTCAGTGGTATCTCTGATAGTAAATATAGGAATCGTGCTGCAGACATACAGAGAGAGACTGAAAGATAGACAAGAGTTTACATTGATGTGAAGGACATCATGTTTTCATGTCATATTAAACGTTTCGCTACATTCCGCGTTGAACAATTAGGTTTTACTGAAAGCCATAACAGGTGTGTTAATCATAATAATGATGCAACGATACCCTCATGTCGGAAATAAAAAGAAATGGACCAATCAACCTTTGCTCAGATATAAGTGTGATTAAATCAGCAGAGAATATATTGCTGCTGGAAACTACCATTATTTGTCATTTTTAATCCCTTGTTAAACTATGTGAGACCAACAGCTTAACCAATATGTTTGTGTCTTTTGTTGATGGCTTGCATTCCGTTTCCACAGTAGCTTTAACAATATTAGTTAGCTCGTTACCATCTCTCAAGTGCGGCAGTTTATAATGATGCCTAGCGCTAGGGTATATAAACAGAGAGAAAAAGAAAGACTTCAGGTTCGAAAAATTTGTTTTATATTTAACAGTCATTATATAGGTTACACCAATCCTAAGTAGGCAAAATATTTGCATTTTGCGCTATAGCACCATGTTTTCAAGTTATCTCTTCATATTGTCCTTTAATGGATAAATATTTAGTGACAATATATTTAAAAAAAACAAAATACATCGGATATGTCAATATGAATACATAGATTATGTAAAAAGTTGGAATCTATCAGAATGATGAAGTAATGAATCTGATTACAATGTATGTAAATGCTTAATTTTCAAATAGCAATTGGACCTAAAAGATTACTGTATTTTTAAAGATTAAATAATATAACGGTATTTGGAGATTGTATCTCAATAGTAATGTAATAAGTTTTGGAGTTTGCGTATAAATACCTAAATTGTACACGATGTGTATTGTTTCATTGATAAGGTAGTAGCCCATGAGACCCGGAAAAAAGACATTTGTAGAAATAGTTTTGCTCTACGAAGGAGCAGACATTGTATAATATAATACATCAATTCACAATCAGAGGCACCTGAAAGAGGTGCTGAAGGTTAGACTGATTTAACAGTAATAAAAGTTAATTTAATACATGAAAAGATCCATACCGTAAAGTAGTAAGGCAAATAAAGTGTTGGTAAAAAGCAATTTGATAACCCAACCGTATTGGCATATCAAATTATAATGCACCCATGGCGCAATATTACCGACTCATATGAACATTGCTTAACTGTATGCTATCGATTATAGTGCATACATGGGACCAGGTGGTGTACTGGTCAGTAGAAAGTCGTATGACATTAGCAGTATGTGTTCATACATATGTTATGGAAACTTGCAAGAAGAAGAAGAAACAACCATCAACAATTCGATTTTATGAGGTGATTTGCGAAAAGCACCTTGCTATTGTTTCTCGCATGGCAAAGCCAGAATTCAAAAGGAAGGCCATACTGTAAAGAGCAAACAAAATTAAATTACAATTAATGTCTTCTTTAGAATAATTTTGCTCCTCATATAATCATCATCGACCTGTAAGACATCTGGAAACAGCATCTTATTATAAATCTTTGAAACGCATCAATTTCCGGTGAAAGCAAATTGATCCATTAAATACTACAGCAAGGTAGCGATGGATCGGAAACTTTGGACATGCCGAAGAACAAAGAGCCTTGACAGTGCTGATGTTAAAACAGTCTTGATATATCAAAAAAATATTGTATAGAATATTATTATACAAATTCATTTTAATCCAAAATTTTGTTTTTCATAGCACATTGTTATTCGAATAAATAATTTAAGAAATGTTTAATTTCAAACTAAATATAAACACACCATTATGTTTTACCAGAGACTGCAAATGCAATACAAAACGTAAATTAAAAAGGAATAGCAATTGTTTTTTTTTCTAATACTGCACAGATAAATATCCTCGATTCGCACAGAATTCCTTCTTGATTGATGTCGAAAAATATAACTATTATTATGACGTAACTATTTAACAAAGGAAATCAGTTTCCTAATTTCAACTATTGATGCACATGTAGTCAATCTGCATTTATTACTAATAAAGGAATTCAACACATACCTTGATTTAGTCATAGATTATGTGCATATGCTATGGATTTAATCATGTCAATATAAGAAAAGTGAATCCATTCAGCGTTTGTGTTCTCTGCCTAAATACAATAGACGTATTCAAACATGTTCATGCTGTATGAAAACAATTAACGATTTACGCTTGTGTCCAACTGTTTTGATATCCAGTAAGACTGTTATATCAATTATTTAATTTTTTGGGACCCAGATGTGCGGCTTCTAGTTTACATAAAAAGCGTATTTTTTTAAAATCAAATTAGAAGAACATCAATCAGGAGCTGCATAGCTGTATGACTGCCACTAAATATAAATCTCATTTAATTCATCCATTTATTCGTTTATACAAATTGACTACAACGTCTCTTATATATATATATATATATATATATATATATATATATATATATATATATATATATATATATATATATATATATTATATATATATATATATATTGTTCAATATATTAAATAAAATAAATGTGGGGGTGGTGGTGAATTAACTAAATAAACGGTGTTTTAAGGAACTATTTCAAAATTGTCAAGGAGAAAAATTCAAGTAATGTCTTGCACTGAAATGTAAATTCAATGGTAGTCAAGAGACAACGGAATATTTGAATCACAAAAACTGTATATTACATTCCAAAGTTCCAGTAATAGTTAGAGCATGTAAAGATGAGTATGAGTCTTATCATTTTCATTCCCCTGGATCGTATCCCCTGATAATACAATTTTCTCAAACATTATCTTACTATTTTATTACAGAAGCGTCTATCATGTACGGGAATGTTTCTTGACTATATTACCATCTCCCATAGTCTAGCAAAAATAAGAATTTTATACATGTTCACACCAGTAGACACTGATTAGAGTTCGATTAAGCTAGGCCATGTCTTCCTGGGAGCTCCGTTGGTCTTGGGCATCACATGTGGCATACAACACGTGGGGAGTGGTGTTATCATAACGTCATCGCTTCGTGATGGTCCGCTTGAGAAACAAAATGGTTATGGTATACCATTGTGTAATGTGTTATATACATGGTCTTGAAAATGTATTTTTCGCTGCTAAATCAGTATGTAAAGTATCACTAAGTATATGAGCTACAAGATTTTGTGAAATCATGACACAAGAGGAAATATCAGATGTTGAATCAGGCATCACAATAAACTGCTGATGTTGAGAACTTCTGGTGGCGGGCGGTGTACTTCAACTGTCGCTAGAAATAACAAACGATGTATGTGTGTTTCAAGCATGATCTTAGGCAGACTAAGGTATGCGGTCAAATTTGTTTTAACAACGTTTCAGCCTTAATACACGTCCAGTCAATTGTTTATCTCATCTAGAGAAATGTATTTTCTTATTATAAATATTGATAGCGCTTTCTTCTTTTAACAGTCTGAACAGTAAAACATTTAATCATATTTCGAAACTATCTTGGCATATATATATATATATATATATATATATATACCAGACAATGCAGTTTTCTTTGTCAACAACCATCGTTTATACGTGTGATCTGAACGATTAAAAAAAATAAGTCTTGAAGACACTTCTTCATCACTCACATACGCACAAACAAACACCACCACCACCATAGACCGCACTCGCATACACACAGTGATACTTAAATATTTGTATGTAGTACAATATTTTAAAAGCCTTCTGTCATAGTTAAATGCAGTAGATGTTTGTCAAACCATGTGATCGAATACATTGTGTTATGAATAGGGACTTAAATTTAGCAGCAAAACCACACAAGCATTATATTTTTACAATAGAATATGTTTTTTTTTTAAACAAAATATTTGATCAGAGAAATTAAAGAAATTAAAAGTCATTTAATTCTTGGGACTTCGTATAATGCCTTAAATTGTTCTGGCACGCTTTCACTTATCCAGAAACTGTCTGAAGATACTTACAATGTGTATAGGTGCTTCCATTGCGCTAGAGCCTCTGAAAAATGACATTATATGTATTAGTATATAAGTGTTTACTTCAATGTAATCTTGCTAATATCCCAAAAGCTATTGACTGTTTCACATAATCCTGCAGCTTTAATTATATATTCGAGTTATTGAATAAATATAATACATTCATTTGGCATTGGGTGCTAAATAATACAGTTTTCACTCTGCTAGAGGCAAGAAACAAATATCATTTACTAATTGCTAATTTTTTCTCAATGCATCTCACAAAAACGTTTCAACGAATAATATATTTTCTGTCTATAGTATCTTTATGAAGTCTACATACAATCACCAAATCCACCGAATCTTATTCACCAAACTATTATAGAACAATCATAACTTATTTGTTTGCAATGACTTTAATAGTCATAAAATGGTCTCCACAAACTATCGAATCGATCAATAAACAGCGCGTGCATGATTGCTTTATCAAGACAATTGCACTATTATTTTTACATGATGTATATATGACCTTCATGCAGGTAATATGGCCAAAATATCTCTGGACGTGACCAAATGACCGGCCGTGGAGTTTGAATTAGATTCCTACCTCGTAGTATACGTGTACTGTACATCAATTATAGCCCGATACTGAATAAAGCATTTAAATGAGATATACACAAATCACTTACATTAAAACGTGTATGAATTAATTAGTTGATACAATCCTGCATAAATGGGAATGACGGTGCGCTACTTGATGCGCGAGGGTCATGTGTGAGAAGGGATTTCTGTGGGTCACTTTGGAGGAAATATGAAACTATTCTGCCCAACAACATGTACCATTTACCACACCTACACAAAGCTGAACAAAGCATACATGCTGATCATCACATAATCACTCTGGCAAGACGGTACATACTAGCAAAGTGGGGAAGTGAGAAAGGTTACTAACATTCATCTGAAAAGCTTTGACGCTAAGATTCTGGGCAATATCACACATACTGACTTGCTTATTTTTTAGCAGTCCCCTTATCCTAATGTCATGGCCATTTAAAGAACACAATAAATGAAACTTCCCTTAGGGTATAAAAGTACTGTAATTATTTCACGAACATAGTCGAGACTAGAAACAAATGAAACAATCGAACATTGAAATGAAGCACAGTTCCGAGTAAACATGATAGAGGATATTTTTCAATAAAGCTGATATTATTTGAAATAACATCTAAAGATTGAACTTCAATACATACATAAATACATTCTGAAACTAAATAATTGGACAATATCTCTCCTATATTAAGTACAGAGTTCAAACCTTATAAGAAGATAATTGTATATACATAAATATATTGACATTGGGAAAAATTACAATTTTCCTAATAAATAAAATTTAAAAAACAACAATTGTAAATTAATTTAATATGTCTATCTAAGCTTGTGCAGTTTAGCCAAAGTTTCTCCAAAACCAGTATACATAACGGTACGCAAATCTTAAATGCTAATACAATATTCAGTTCACTGCTTGAACCTAGTGTATAATGAAAACATTCCTGGTTGATTTATGATTGAACAACCGATATTGTAACATAGAAACTGTGTTTATCCGTGCCTCTGGGACATGTGTCCTTTTCCCTTTGGATTTATAGTGTTCCCCATTCCATTTATCCGTGTCAATGAGACTTGGTTCCTTTTCCATTTTTTAAAACCATTTTCCATACCATTTTTCCCTGTTCTGACCCGGCAGTTATGAAAGAATAACAAGGATTACCAGACTCATAATGATATAAAATAGAAGAGGTTGTCCTTTACCAGTGACGAAAGTTTTCAAACTCCAAGCGTTCTTCTTTGTTTTAGTATTGTTTTTAAAGACAGTCGATTAGGATAGGCCATGAGTAGATGATTTTACCTGTACAAGTTTACTGGCCACTGCATTGGGTATGTTTGATGTGTACTTTACCCTCTGAATCTCATCCTGTTTTTAAGTATAACAATCCTTGGAAATAACATGATGTTCATTGCCGTAGTTGACACAATGCTTTGTGGCTCTACAATCAATCGGATTCCTGACGAGAATGGTCCCCACATCGGCAACATATTTTGACTTTTGAACAGCGATCTTCATGATCGCTACATTTTGTACAGTTATAGAGTCAAATGTGGTTTGGAATGTAGATCTCGACCTTCACTTGTGAAACCCCAACATTGACCATTTTTGTTACTATAGGCTGTGTTGGTGTCCTGCAGATTGTTATTACGTTTTATACATATTATATGTACTGCTCAGACACCTTCATTCTTTATTATATCGATGATATAAGTGTCGTTGGCACCAGCCAAGTCACGACAGCGTATGACGCCTTTGGACGTACTGAGTGTCGTGTGAGCTAATGAGGTCACTGAAATATTGCAAAATGTTCTCATTTTCTTGATATTCTCTGTTTGAACTTTTCGTTAACTCTCATTTCTTACATTCATATATTAATTTCATACATTTTTTTATATTGATGTATGTATGCCATTATTTACTATCACATTAATAATTATGCAAACCAATGCGATATTTTATTTTGCAAGCATTTGCATGGTGACAGGACAAAGAACATTCTCCTCAGCACTCTATATAATTATAGGTAATTGTAAATGTAAATTAAGTGAAGAGTTATGGATACTAGATATAATTTTTCCATGAAATTGATTAAATGAAGAACATAAAGATATTTATATTATGGGAAATAGCTTTGTAGAACACAAATATGTGTGTCATGCTATGAAACTTTATTATCAGACAAGCTTGGGACCAATATCAATTTCTAAACACAGATTAACATAACATATAATGATTAAGAAAAGCCAAATGTACTATAAGTAAATTACGCTCAAAACATTTAACGGTTTATATATATATATATATATATATATATATATATATATATTAAACCTTCACCCAATGTAACGTTTGAGGGAATATGCCATTTAAATGATTTGATTATAAAAGATAATAAACGAATGGTGTCTAGTCCGAGACATTTTAAGCGTGGAAACTTATTTTAACCTCTACGGTAAAACAATGGGATTATTATGTGGAAACAAGAAAGAGATGTTTGTAAATGTGTTCGTGCATTCTTATCTCTGGTTTCATTGAATGTTTCTAAACAACGTAGTATAATAGTGTGAAGTGCATTCAGCACACAAAGCCATTATAAATCACGTGCTGTTAGTCATCAAAGATAGGAAGTATTGTTAGTTCAATATCACAACATATTGATCGGTAAATTCTGAATATTGTGTTTGCTGATAGCTAAATATCCTAATTGTTTCTTTGTTTTAGGGAATATGCCATTTAAATGATTTGATTATACAGGATAATAAACGAATGGCGCATGTTCTAGTCCGAGACATTTTAAAGCGTGGAAACTTATTTTAACCTCTACGGTAAAACAAAGGAATTATTATGTTGAAACAAGGAAGAGCAGTTTGTAAATGAGTTCGTTCTTTCTTATCTCAGGTTTTATTAGATGTTTCTAAACAACGTAGTATAATATTGTGGAGTGTCTTTAGCACACAAAGCCCTTAAAAATCACGTGTTGTTAGTCATCAAAGATACGAAGCATTGTTAGTTCAATACCACAACAGATATTTTGATCTGTAAATCCTGAATAATGTGTTTGCTGATAGCTGGATTTCCTAATTCTCTCTCTCTCTCTCTCTCTCTCTCTCTCTCTCTCTCTCTCTCTCTCTGTATGTTTGCCTCTGTCTGTCAGTCGGTTTGTCTCTGTCTTTTTGTATGCATGCATGCATGTATGTGTGCATGCGTATGTATGTATGTATGTATGTATGTATGTATGTATGTATGTATGTATGTATGTATGTATGTATGTATGTATGTATAACGTGATAAAGAACTCCAGTTATCTACCTTTTGCCCTTTATAGATAAACAATTTAAAACTTCGGCCATAAATATTGATAACCTGGTGCAAATCAATCTTTCATCACCAACCTTTGTGTCAACTGTCCAAGAGATACCATTGCGTATTGCATTATTCAACGCCCAACCAATAGGACCATTGGCAAAACGCACAGAAATAGTTATCAACGACCAGAATATCAACGTCTTCATCCTGACAGTATTATGGCTTAAAACGTCAAGCGATGAGCCCAAGCGCGAAAATTTAGCTCCCACCGCTTCCTCCATCTAGTCATAGCCCCACCCCACCACTTTCACGGAGGTGGAATTATTGCCACACATCGTTTTGTACTAACCTAAACAACACATACACTGTATCAAAGGTCAGTCAATTTTTTCTATCTCTACCACCCTCCTCCTAGTAGCAAAAACATGCTGACTGAATCTCTCAATTTGGAGCAGTTTCTGAATCCTCTGATGTATGAACATTGGAAATGTGGCAAACTAAGTATTCTTGGAGACTTCAACTTCCACACTGACTGTCCTGGAAACCCATACATTTATTCATGTTTTCAACCTTAATCAGTCAGTTAGCCAACTCACTCATAAAATTGGTCATATTGTAGACTGGATTCTTCATAGACATGGTGATAATAATATGCAATTCTGCCTTGTATCCCACGAACTTGCATCAGGTCACATCTGCATTATATACCATCAAGAAGTATCAATTCCCTAACCCTAAAACCGTAATTTGCTACTAAGAAAATCTTCCGTATGATAAAAAAATCAAACTAATGCATGACATCTGATAAAACCTAACAACTTGCTTACCTCCTGTAGCAGAACAACACTATAACTGCCTGTGTTCATTGCTTGAAAATCATGGCCCAGCCAAAAAATGCAGAGTATAAATATAAATGTGTTTTCCTTGGTATAGCAATGTTAGGGGCCAGATTCGCACTGCTTAAAGTCATAGCCGTAAAACAGAGAGGCTATGGCTTACCACCAGACTCACTATTAATAAATAAATATATGAAAGCTAAGAAGAACATCACAAACATAGTCTATTTAGCGCAATTACCCACTACAGTACTCAGATCACGTAGAGTTCTAGCTGCAAGGAGCTCTTCGAGATAATGAACAAACTAATGTCGAGGAACAAATGTACACACCATTTTACTACCTACTCTCCAGTACCTATATGCAAATTTCTTCCGTGACAAAGCAAAAACCATTTTAGATAGACTTGACAACATAACTTCATATGACTCGTGGTCACCATACATATAAGATACAGAACTTCAGCGACAACAAATAGGAGCATTTGAACCTGTCTCTATGAATTTAGATGATGAAGAGTGCACTAATGTGATCCATTTCAACATCATTGCTGACCAAACATTGCCTTCACTAACTGATGTTATTTATATCTTTCTCTCATCTGGGAATTTCCATCAATGTTACAAACTGCCATCGTAACGTCTCTGCTGAATAAACCAACACTTGACAACGATTTAAAGAACTACCGTCAAATTTCAATTCTCCCGTTCATAAATAAAATCTTAGAACCCAACTTGTAAATCATTTCAATTCAAACAGTCTTTTAAGCAATGTACCGTCTGCATATCGACCTTGCCACAACAGTTAAACTACTCTTCTCAAAGTATTTAGTGACATTTTGTCTGGTTTGGATAGCGGAAAAATTACGGTTCTCACACTCCTTGATTTGGGTGCAGCATTTGGTGCAATATACCATGATATATTACTTCACCATCTCCATCATCTATTTGGCATTTAGCATACAGCCTTAAAGTGGTTCAAGTCGTAATTAGTAAACATTACAAAACTTTTATCTGCAAATGGAATATAATTCTAGTCCATTTGATCTATGTTGTGGTGTTCCTCAGGGGTTTGTTATTGGACCTGCTCTTTTCATTCTATGCATTCAGCCGCTCTCAAGTGTCATAGATCATTACCCAATGACTCACCAGTTGTACTCTGATGACACCCAAACATACAAGTCAAGCCACCGAACTGACGTTGATACTACCTTCTATGGAGTAGTGGGGTGCATTTTGAATGTGAAATCATGGATGACATGGAACAATTTGCAGATGAATGATGATAAACTTGAGGCTATACTGATCACAACACAACTAATTTCTCATTCACATCCTTTACGATATATATCAGCAACAAGAACATTAAATTCACACAGTCAAGACTAAACCGAGGTGTTATTCTAGATGACACTCTCAACATGGTACAATACTAATATGTCATGAAAATATGCAAGGCTGCATATCTTGAGCTGAGACGCACCAGCTCCATTCGCAAATATCTTTCAGTTGATGCCACTAAAACGCTTGTGTGATCATTAGTACTTTCAGGACTGGACAATTCTAACTCAATTCTGTCTGGTTTAGCAGCAGAGGGGGCGAATCAGACAACTTTTTTTTGTTTTTATTTTTGATTATACCCCCTCCAAAATAACACTAGACCCTTCTCGCGAAAAAATAAGTCTCTGACCCTTGTCTGAAAACATTCGCGTCGCAACGTCGTTGTCACTCACCCCCTCTGCTGCTAGAACTTTCAGTTGGGGTTAACCGAATATTTGATCCAGTCCGATACGATATCGTGTTCGAGACCTTGTCTGGGGGACGAAAATCCCCTTAGGATTTCACAAACAGACTAATTTGTAAAACCTCCTCTTGTAAATCAATCAGATTATTAGACTGGTCAGTGAGTTTGAAATTAATTCTGGTTAATGAATTATTATGACATCGCATATAGACTGGATTCACCGGGGACTCAATTAATAAAAACCCTGGAGGAGCTGTTGGTGCAAATGAATACAAAATATATCCTTGCTGAGCTTGATTTGATCGTTCTAAATTTATTTGATAGCTTCCTTCGATCACATCACATACTAAATTGAGCGCAATCACCGTTGAAATATTCACATTGAACGGAGCAATATGCCTGCCACCACCATCTGGGTCATTATTATGGGTCAGGATAGTTGTTTGTGGTTGTGATGGTGTTTTTTTCCACGTATCATGGATTTTTTTGAAACCTTCATCGATGGCATCATCGAGAGATTTTTGTAGTTCTGAGATATTATATCCTGGAAGTTTGAATGTTGGAATATCTCCTATGCGGATCTTATAGTCTATTGCAAATAAATCTCTTGTTTTAGGACTACTGTCACCTAATACTTCTTGAATAATTTGTGAATGAAATGTTTCCATGTCATTGATGATTTTGTTACATGTTTCTACGACACTGATAAATTCATCTCGGGTGAGAGCGCCGGATCTAAGAGATATAAACAACAACGAAATATCGTTATTGAAAGCTGTGAAATTTTCAGTGATTTTATCCCGGTTAGCAAGATGATGAATAAGTCGTACTCTTTCATCATATTCTACCCTAATGAAAAAATATGACTTATCATAATCTTTATAACTCCTTACTGGATTATCAGATTTTGTCCTGTCTGTGATATAATCGGTTTTTTGTGGTTCTGGTAATTTAACGGTTTTTCCTCCGGGTGGTAATTCAGGCCATCCTAGTACTGTTCTTATTGAGCTTTGATAGATATCTACGACATAACCCTCTGTGCTTATTTCAATGGCAGATGATAGTGTCGGCACATGAACTGTTATAGCTATTTTTGATTCTTTTCCAGTAATCGATTTTATTCTACGCGCGAATTCATCATTGATTTGTTCAATTTGATATGATCCGGTTGGTATGGAAACAACGTTCCAGTCTGGGGTACCGTCGGGTTTATTCTTATTTGCAAATACCAGGGAATTATTGGGTTGTTGACCACCAAATGGTTTTGACCTAATATTTGGCCAACTGTGGTATACTCGTAATTTTGCTAGCGCTATCTCCTTCACTGGGACCGGAGAGGGGAAATTCACACTGAATTCTGGATTCGTTGAGGTTATTGAGATCATGCTTGTTTGTACTGGGTTTGTGTTCTCCACTATTTGTTGAAGTAATTCCATCTGTGTTGTCATTGTTATTATATTCATGATGTATTTCTAATTTTGGCATCGCAGAATCATATATATCTACCATCGCTGAAAACTCACTCTCTGATATAATTGTATCATCGAGAGATGACGATATCAATGAGGATAATTGCGAGTATGCAGTGGACACAACATGAAATTGAATTATGTAGTCTTGTAGTTTCCGTTGGCTGCATGAGGATATTTTTTTTGTGATTATTGAAATTATTCCAGCGATTGTTGTTGCCGCATAAATGCAAATTGGAACAGCTATCGGAGCCATCATTGTCACTGAAGACAGTATAATACCAGCTCCGGTGATTACACCACTCACAGCGTACACAGTAACATCAATTGCGGTAATTCTCCTGCGATATTTTTTAATTTTCAATTCATACTCCTCAGACAAGGTTTTGAGTCTAGTTTGATACTCTCTGACCTGACCTGATGATTGAGATGATGAAATCATTTTTATTTTAAATATGCTAGCGTTTTCAATTACGATTTACTTAAATTCGCTACGAATTCCACATACCACGTTGTTGAGACCCTAACCAAATGTTTATCAGTAGATTTGATTGTGAACTTTTCAGTTGTATTCTTGTCGATGATCGTTGAAATCGTATTATTGACCCCAGATGAACTGGACGATGAAATCTCAAATTGAGACGATGGTGTTACTAGTGTTAATCGATAAATACCCTTGACGGTTGCAGTGATATCTAATGTGTTGTTTGTAGGTGTCCACTCAAATGATCCATGTTGGATTGTGTATACTAAGTTGTTGGTTTTCTCATGAGGAATTTTTGTTTTTTCAATGGCTGTTATCATCCTCGAAAGATCACCTTTGATGCCTTCGATGGAAGTTTTCGTCTCATCAATGGATTTTTTAATATCAGGGAGTTTTAGTTCAATTTTATCTAACGGGTTTCCAATAAATGTATCAATGGCGTCGGTTGTTGTTTTTGTTGCTTCGTTGATAACCTTTTGATCATCAACAAACGTTTTAATTTCAGCGATAGATGGTGTAACTACAATTGGGGATCCAAAGAACTTATGAACGACATTTCTACGGAAACTATTGTAGTTTTTTAAATGATCTTCAAATTCTTTATCGTGGTTTGTAAATCGATCTGTAATCGTCGAAAAAAGTACACCCGGTTTGAGTTTACCCTGATCGGAAAATAGCGCAACGGTGTTCTCGATTGCGTTTTGTTGTTTAACCAAAATATCATCCAGAGAAATATTACTGGATTTCAATTTACCCTGTTTGTCTTGAAATACAACTATTTCATTCGGGTCAACACTTGTTAAGTTCAACGTCTCAGCGATTTCATCTTTAATTTTTTTTTGTATATCCTTGATAGAATCAGAGGTTGCAGTGTCATCGGGTTTGGGTTTCAGAGGTCTTCCCCAAATATCAATCATGATATTTTATATATCTCTCTCTAAAAAGCGATTACTAGTGTAGTCATTTACGACAATATGTGGTGGTTTTCCCCTTGGGTTACCCAAGGAGTTAGAAATAGCGTCAAGGACATTTAATACTTCACTGCCGCATATTGGTGGGTCATTGATTTGTTGTGTTGGTAGCGTAGAATACCAAGTCTTCATTGGAAGGGTTTTTATATACCGCATAAACTCTTTTGGTGGGGCTAATCCATATGAATCAAAATAGACAATCCCACGTGGATCAATAGCGTATGCAACCCAGTGAGTTCCAGGTCCGGTGCTGTTATCGAGATTAATAATACCTGTTTCAGTTTTGTTTGGTTGATGTGGTAATTGATCTTTCATAAAAACACCTCTGAAATTTTTAATCGCTAGTTTTTTAGCAGCATCCATTAAATCAAAATTGGACATTGGAACCATCGAAGATTTGGGAACCATAGGTTCGGAAATTGAAGATTTCTGAATTAATAAACCGTTCTTGGTAGTCTCAGGCCTGATCCGTGAACGGATCTTCCGCTGTACCATGAATACGGGGTTCCTGGTAGTCTTAGACCCTTTCCGCTGTACCACGAATACGGGGTTCCTGGTAGTCTTAGACCCAATCCTTGAACGGATCGTCTCTTTTTTTTATATCCTTGTCCAGCTGCCTTCTTTAGTGCCATTCCTGCTGCAGTACCAACGGCTCCTAACGCCGCTGCTTTAGCCACCGCTGGGGCTGCTGCTGCAATCAATGCTGGTAACGCAGCAAACAATGGAAATATACCACCCGTTTTCATCATATTTTTAATAGCAGCCGCAGAGAGAGTAATCTGAACTCCCTTTTTATCCTTGAAAGCATCTTTGAAATGTTTCACTTGACGAGTTGTCAGCGATAATTTATTTGCACCACCAGTCATTTGATTAGGTTTCAACGTGATTGTGGTTCCACATTTTTTAGCCGATTCTGATTGCAATTTTTTGATTTGACCAGGTGTCAATGACACATTGATATTACTATATGACATGTTATACATAATTGATTGATTCTAAATCGTAAAACGATTCAATGGAAATATCCTTCGGATTTTCAATTACATATTTTCCACTGGTGCATCTACCACTCTCATTCTTCCTCCAACACCTTCGAGTATCATTGATTTATCACTGAGAATGACAGCAACTGCTCTATAATTCGTGATAAGGAGGGGAGCAACCCCAGCAACTGGTGGACCAGTCGGACGGGTTACACGGGCTCTAAAGTGTATATCAACGACAGATTGTCTCATCAAATCAAGATGTTCCAATGAAAAGTAATAAATCGGATAGAGGCTTTTAAAATCCAATTGTGATATTTGCAAACCGGTATCCACATTTTGATCACGTGCCATAAATGACAACAGGTTATGATAGACACGTGCAATATGATTCTGACCGTAATCAAGTTGTATATCCTCGGATGGTTCCTGCTGTCCGTTTATTCTCAGCGAGACTTCACTAACACCTAACTGATCAAATATCATATGACTTCGTTCTTGATTACCAACTCGCGCAGCATTCTGTAACGCAATAAATATATGACGTGGAGCTGAAACCCCTTGTTTTGATGCCAGGTGCCATGTGAATGTACCATCAACACTGTCTTGTTTAATATCCGTGGTCACTGATAACCAACTTAACAACGACTTTCCTCCTTGGTCCATAAATGATAGTAGTCGCTGTTCGTCTGTGATTGATGGAGTTAACACTGGCATCCACAATGATAGTTTTGTTAAAATGACTTTACCGGCAGCAACCCCAGCATTACGCCAGATTGCATCATCATCAGTACCCTTTCGTACAAGCGCTATTGTGTGTTTGGCTCCATAAATAACTTTTCTAACATTTCTACAGAATCCAAATATATGATGCAGTGGAATCGCACATGAAAATCGTCGACGCTGCCCATGCAACGTTGCTACACGTGTTGCAAATCCTAAATTGAGATTACCATTAACGCCTCCGAGAATATCAAACGCAGCTGGGGGTCTAATTCGACGTTCTGGATTAGCTGCTTCTTGTTGATTGGCTTCTGCAGTACCCTGTGCTGTTAACACTTTAATGAATTGAAGGTGATCAGCGGTATCAGAGGTATCCTTTGCAAACATCATAGATGGACCCGCTGATCTTGTATAATCATCAGAATATCTTGCTAACCCTATGATTGTTGTGGCCATATCAACTTCACGGTCAATGGATTCAATTTCTTTTCCATCAATGAGATATCTAGCGCTTTCAAATAACGCCATGATGCCGTTATTAACAAAACCAACTCGGACATTTGAGTTATTGTCATATGGGATATCAGCTGCAACATTTGTTACAAGTTCTCCTTCTACTTCAATAAATGCCTCACACGGTAGAAAATATTTACTGGTATCATGAACTTGAAGTTCAATTCGCGATCGGAGATCTGGTTGTACTGCGTGATAAGAATAAAATTGATAATCGCGTACAGAATCATCTTTACGCACTGGGGCGTCTATATCAAATGCTGGATCAGATGATTTTTTGAACATTTTATTCTATTTATCAGAGTCTAAATCGGATTTTCCATTTCATCGTGAAAAACGCTAGCGTTTTCGTCGTGGTTTTCTAAAGCCACTTCCTGCTATCATATTTGCAATATTGCTTTGGTCTCCTTGATTTACCATCGACGCTAGTTTTTCATCTACTGCGTTATTTATAATTTTACTAACACTTGCAGGCATTTCTTCTGTAGACGGTAACGGTTTCTTTTTTCGACTCACTAATGATGTTATTTTATCCTTCGCAGTTGAAAACGCTTTCCCGGCAAGATCTCCAACAGTACTAATACCCTTATCACGAATAACATCAATGGCTTTCATTCCAAGTTGTTTAGCTAACGGCATCACTTTTGGGGCTGTTCTTGAAAAGAATCCTAAAATGGTCTTGCCGAGGCCATCTCCGTAGTATGCTCTATAAACTGGAAACCGTGAATTAACTACATAGACGAGGGTTGGTTTATCATGATTGTAATGGATGATCATTATTATAAAAACAATAGTGTTTTCAATTGTTATTTAATCGCTATGATACCCATTTGCTAACTCGTCAATGAAATCTCGATAAGTTTTGATATCCATGATACCACCGGCAAATAATCGTCTACAAATATCAGCTGCTTCATTAATTATTTCTGGAGAGTTATTTCCAGCTCGGAACCCTCCTACAAGAACATCTAATCGTGATATATCATTGATAACACTATCAGGACAAGTGTTTCCAATCCTTGGATTTTGCAATCCACTTCCGCTATAACCAGCTGCTTCATCTAGTTTTTCTAAATCCGTAGTTTGTAAATAATCATCATCATCATCATCATCAGGTGGTAGTTGTTGTTTTTTAGGTTCTTCTTGTTTTTTTTGTCTCCGTGTTGGTGTTTGACGTCGTTCTTCTAAATCATCATCATCAGGTGGTAGTTGTTGTTTTTTTTGTCTTCTTGTTTGTCTACGTGTTGGTGTTTGACGTTTTAGTTCTTGCCGTTCTTCTATTTCTCGTTGTCGCTCTTCTATTTGTTCTCTTTTATAATTACTAATTCCCTTTTTAAATTCCTTGTATCCTATCTCATCCTTATTCAAACGACCAATCCCTTTATTTAGTTTATACAAATAATCGAACCAATCATTACTTGATATTCTATCATTTTTATACTCGTCCTTTAAAAAATCTTTTTTTGAATTATAGCTTTGAGCAGCAAAATTACCAAAGGCTTGATAATCCTTTGATTTCAATAAACTAGGTTTTTTTATTAATATTTTAGCATGATCAGTAAATTTATTCAACAGAGAAACAGTCGTTTTTTTCGGATCAGTTTTTTCAGTTTGTTCAGTTTTCGCTGCTAGTTTTTCAAGCTCACCAATAACAGATTTCCCCGTCTCGGGACTATCTCCCAGTAAAGCACGCTCTACTCCTTTCGTTGCTGTGGTTACTGGTTTAAACAACTCTTCAGACCCCAGAGCAAAATCAGTTTGTAAACTCTGTCGTTGTTGCAGTTTATTCCTGACAGAGTCGCGAATTGGTATAAATTTCTTAATTGCATCTAGTCGCTCACGAGCCAATCGGGTCGTTAATGCTTCATTGACCATTATTTGAAATCAGAAACCATTTTTCAATTGTAAAACAATTTTTCCCATCGATGATTCCATCCTTAACGGTCCAATTTTTTATTGCTGTGAAATATTTTTATTTTTTATCCATTGATTTTGCCTGTTTTGGTGCCATTTTGGTGGTTTTCAGTTGAAAATCTCAAAGAGATTTTACAGTCAAGTAGTCGATTTTACATGGGATTTTCCATAAGGAAAAGCTGTTAAAACTCATTTTTGATGATTTTTAGCCATTTTTCATCAATTTTTGCCTGTTTTCAGTGATGTTTGGTCATTTTTCATCGATTTTCATCAAAAAACCTCGTAAAGTCAAGTAGTCGATTTTGCATTGGATTTTCCATAGAGAAAAGTTCTTAAAAGTTAGGATTCTATTTTATTTTCGCAGTGTGAAATATTTTCACTGATTCAATCAAAAATGACAAAAAAAAAATGAAAATCTCAAGGTGATTTTACTGTCTGACAAAATCTTTTGAGGGGAGCCGGTCAATCAAAATAGTTCATTTTCTTGAATTAACGCTCGTAAGTTTCTAATTTTAGAATTAACTTCCTTTTTCAATTCATATTCGTTACCCAATTCTTTTCGTATTCCTTCCACGATAGTATATAACGGAACAAACACATCTACTTCACTGGAAAATGCAAGAGAGTCTCGAATAGAATTTTGAATTTTTTTGATGAGTGCATATTTCTTTGGCAACATATACTTGTTAGTGCTAACTCCGTATTCTATATCCTGAAAATCCGACTTGATTTGATCAGGATTTAACCCATCTGACA
The DNA here is from genome assembly GCA_029339505.1 of Unio delphinus. Taxonomy (NCBI): domain Eukaryota; kingdom Metazoa; phylum Mollusca; class Bivalvia; order Unionida; family Unionidae; genus Unio; species Unio delphinus. The sequence goes on along the minus strand of JAQISU010000154.1, from coordinate 3,789,723 downwards.
ATCTAATATTCTGATTTTTCAATTTTGCAATTTCAACTATGATGCTATTCATAATTTCAGAATTCATATATGATAATACATATTTCTAATTCATTTTTCAAAAATAAAAGAGCCGTTAATATTTTAAAAATTCAGTCTGTATATATAACTATCTTTTTTAAAAATTAATTCTGTATATATAAATATATTTTTTAAAAATTCAGTCTGTATATATAAATATATTTTTTTAAAATTCAGTCTGTATATATAAATATCTTTTTTAAAATTAATTCTGTATATATAAATATATTTTTTAAAATTAATTCTGTATATATAACTATCTTTTTTAAAAATTCAGTCTGTATATATAACTATCTTTTTTAAAAATTCAGTCTGTATATATAAATATAAATGCAAACAAAAATAAATATCAACCATGATGAGCGATTATCAGTCATTTGGCCCCCTTGATATAGGCCGTTGTGGTTCTATTTGCATTCATTGGGTCCCTTATTAGGCCTTTGTGTCTTTCATAGGGTCCTTTGTTAGAGCATTTTTCTGTTTCTGTTTTATATCAGAATGTTTTTTTTTGTTTTTGCTCTTTGAGATATGACCCTATGACCGTTTCTATTAGCCTATAATTCATTCTGGGGTTACCCAATGTGCATCCACGTTTTGGCCGGTAATTCATTTTTGAACACCATACGGGGTAACCCAAATGTGATGGAGAGCTAATTACATCCATGGATGGTATTTATTTTAGGTCATTTATATTTACATTCACCGGAAACATATTCCCCTAAGAGTGAATCTAACTCGTCAAATAACGGGTTATAATCACAAGAGGGTATGTTTACGTGAAATGACCTAGAGGTTACATATATACGACAACACATCTTTGGAACTCCTTGGTTGCCTTCACATCCAAGTAAGCCCAAGGGAAACCCGAAACATACATCTCCGGAAGGGAGGCCTAACATGGCAAACGCCATCTTAGACCGCCCAGAAGATATGCTTGGGGTGACGTCACAACATATACTTAATTAAGGACAGCACAAATACCGTATATATTTCCACTGAGTGTTGTGGCAAATTGTAGGTATACATATACTTAATTAACTTAATTAAGGATGGATTATAATTCAATGATGATGGGATTATAATTCAATGATGATGGGATTATGATGATGGGATTATAATTCAATGTGATGATGTAATGTAGGGCATTTATGTGTTTACATTCACATAACATGCAACCCATGAAATTAAATTCATGGTTGCGTAAGTTGTCAAAAACCGACAACCCACTGCTACCGTAAATTTGATAGCATGGGTTTTGCATGTTATGTGAATGTAAAAACAGAGGGGGCGCCTTCCTCCCCTCAATTAAATAGAAAAAAAAAAAAAAACATCCAACCGTTTCACCATCAGACAATTGTCTGCTATGGGGCGCGAACATGTGAAGAATAATTGTCTGGGTTTACAAGCCAAACACGATACCATTAGACCACTGTTCACGTCTATAAAGAATAACGTTTTTTAACGTATATATGTTGTAACTATTCATATGGTATATAAAGGAAATTAATACATCAATCCGCAAGTATGCTATTTTATTTTCTTGAATTACTTATTAATGGTGTTTCACAGTATTTAAATGAGACAGAATATTTGACTTAAACACTAGAACAAAGAATATAATTGTTTGAAAACATGTCTTTTCTTACAAAACAATGCCCAGCGCTGAATCACAATACCCATTAAACAAGTTAACACAATCTAAGGGAGAAAGTATACACGTGTGTTATCCTGTAACGCCTGTATCTCCGGATCACATCCTATGTTATGAAATACGCATTAATCGCACGTGACACAGAATATTTGACTTAAACACTAAAAAAAAAAGAAAATATATCTTTTCCTAAAAAGAAATACCAAGCCGCTAAATCACAATGATAACTCCCTTGGTTATTATCATTTAAGAGTAGTCTCCCTTGGTGTTATAGACGGTACGCGTGTACTGTATTTTGACATACGAAAATAGAATTTTCTGATAATACTATTACGGAATGCTTCATAATTAACAAGCACGGAGGGGTGAGGTCTGAATTCTTGGTTCATTTGTATAATAACACTATTTTTCTAATTCATTGTTTGGTTTAATTATAAGTCTCTGTATATAATCTTGAGCAGTCTTTATTATTTTGTCATCGTTGGGGTCAATGGCAGTATTTTTTATTTTTTTATCATAATAGCGTTTTAGTTCCCTGTATCGTTTTCCGCCGCACATAATGCATAATTGCGACCCCCCCCTGACCCCAACCCCACATTGAATACAGGGTAACGGACCTCGGCTTCCCCGACGAAAGCTTTGCATATGATACCAACAGAATTCATTTCTGCATGATTTGTTACACGGTGTCACTGATCCAATCATAAGCCATTTGCAATGATTCATTATACTTAAATCTTTCATTTAAATGCTTGTTTTAATTATAGTATGGAGGAGTTCGAGAGATTATCGAAAATTAAGCCCTGGAAAAGTGTTCAATTCAATCTTGATAGAGTTTCTGATACACCAAAGAATAAAATTCTTGATAGAACCTTGATTAGTAAAATCAGAGACTGTTTTAATGAATTCAAGCGTGATGGGGCAGCTCATTGCTGGTCAACATTTCGAATTGATGGTGTTGTTGACGCTACCATGAATGATGAAAAAGCAGCAGTGATAATCTCACGTCTTGGGGAAGAAAGAAATTTTTTTCGAATAAAATTCCTTATCCATGATAATGGAAAATGGATAATTAGGGACAAATACGAGCCTATTCTTAAGGACAAAAAAACTGTCACTGTGACTCAGGATTCAAAACCAGGAATTTTGACTGGACTTGATAAACCCTACTACGAAAGATCTTATCCTGTCACAGTAGTTGTTTACGGGATATATCCACTCAATGAAAAACCTGATATTTCAAAACTAGCACCCATGAAATATTCGACAGGGCTCAATTGTGTAGCAACACGAATAATAGAACACTTCACAAATGCGTCCCGGGGAAATAAACTAACTGATCTAAGACGAAAAAAAATAACCGAATGGGAACTGACAGTGAAACAGCATGGGGCAACAATTCAAGATATAGCCAAATTAGAAACATCATTGAGATTTCCAATATCGGTAAGGACAATCACCGGAGAAGTATTATACGAATCGAAATATAAATCACAGGGAGCTCCCATTGAAATTATTGATCATAACGCACACGCGTGGTCATCTACAGTAACAATATTCCCACGGGATAGAACCGTAAAATATCTGTTTGGAACCGAAGAGTTTTTTTCAGAGCAGAAATTATTTGATGCTATTTACCATTTGAGTAAAAACGATTCTGTGTCAGTGTGGCTATTTCATAGTACTTCAGACGAAGAATGTAGATTTGATCAGTTTGTAAGGTCCAACGGAGAATTGTACCGTACTGAAGAGCTGCATAATCAAATGAAACAACTAGCTAGTGAATTTTCTCCCCAGAGTTCTCTGGGGGAAGACAACGATCAATTATTAGCAAACTGTTTTACACTTCCATCAGTTGTAGCACATTTTGCTAGGAAGAAAAACGCGTGGAAACCAACCCGAAGTGAGTTCTTATCAGATGTCAAATTGTCCTGTCTTGAATACAGCCATGGAGGATTATGGAACACAAAATACACAGCTGATACCGTTATTTCAGTTGATATGATTGCATGTTATCCAGGAAGTTTTCTTGGGTATGGAGAGTGTGAGAAATATTTCAAACGATTTGGACACCCTACACACGAAATGACCCGTGTTGCTATTAATGGACCACTGCCACATTTCGATTTAACCGGATTCGCTTGTGTAGTATCATTTGAAATGGCTGAAGGACTTCATCCGTGTAGTTATCTTTGGATTGGTAAATACATGTCTGAAAAACACTGGATGCCAATAGTGTTATTACGGTATATGCTTGATTGTAAGATGTTAAAATCATTAATTGTCAGTGAAGCAATTATATCCTATCGAGCACAGAAATCAGTCTGGTTACCACAACCTGATCTAGAAAAAATAATTAGCGAAGAGCGAAAACTGTTTCCTGATTTTAATGAACAACAAATCATGGATTGGTCCAGACAGTTATTTGAAATCAGAAACAATGAAGCAAAAGATCTTGGACGAAGAATAATCGGTAAATTTACCCAAGGTGGCAAAGATGATAATACGAGATATTCTTCACGATTGATTATAGACAATGCTGAATACGATTTTGTAATCAAAGATTTAACGAATAGGGGCTTATATGTCAATCGTAAGGACGCATTTATGTCAGATGGAACCAAATTGGGTACAATTGTTACTTACACTGATGGATACCATCAGCAGTACACATATTTGAGAGCTTCTATGCTTGGTTATGCTTCTATTAATTTATTTTCAATGATCAATAGATTTCCTACCACCGCAGTTGCTACTGACTCATTTTACATAAATAGCAAAATGGCTGATTTTAAGGCTACTGGCAACGAGAATTGGGGGTCATGGAGAATTAAGAAGGAAATGCTTCATGATTATATTCCATCAGCAGATGTTACCATTGAAAATAATTACTTAGAAAGCAATCAGTGTTCAGAATTTTCTAGTGCACCACCGATTTCTGATCCAATCTGTAGATATAAAACAGTTTATTTAAACGGTTGTGGCGGGTCAGGAAAAACAACCCGGGCAATTGAGTTATTTCGTGTTTCCAATCCAAACATGATTGTGCTAACACCGACTCACAGACTCGCCAGAGAGATGAAACAACGAGGGATAAATGCCTGCACTTATCATAGTTTCTTTAGATGGAAGGGAGATAAATGGACTCCTGAGCGCATGGGAGAGAAATTTATTCCTGAAATTATCATGTGGGATGAAATAGACACAGTGTCCGAAGATGTCTTAAAAATATTTCTTGAGTGGTTGTTATTGAAGAATACAAAAGTCGTAATGTGCGGGGATCACGGCCAACCTCCACCATTTGTCGGTGCATCCCCCCATGAATGGCTAAAGGGTTTTGTAGACTATTATGAAGAAATTGATACCGATCATAGATCACTTGATAATGAATTAAAAGAATTTAAGAAACTAATTAGATTACAACCGGATAGAATCCAGTGTGAAATAGCCCGTGAAATAATTTCGGAAACTCCCATAAATGAGTTTTGGGAAGCGTGGAGACCAAATGATTTAATCATTGCAAGTAGAAAAATAGTCAGGGATACACTTCAGATGAAGTTATTTGAATTGCATAAACAAAAATTTGCAACACTTCCAGTACCGTTATGTTATAGGCCATCGGATACACGAAAACAGAACATCGAAGTTGATATTCCAGGACCAAAATCCGAAGGATTTCAAAGACAGATTCTCGTATTAAATGATATTGTGCTGGTTGATATCAATGTCGTTGAAGATGCATTGCGTGCTAATAAATCCCCATGGACGCTAGGTTATGCAGCAACAATACACTCTTCACAGGGATTGACTATATCGGATATAACTGTTTGGATAGTAGATAATCGCATAGAATGGTCGAATTTAGTCTATCTCGCAGTGTCTAGAGTACGAAAAATAAATCAACTTCGAAGAATTGTCTTCGATGATGAAATCATTAGCAATGATAATGACACCACAATAGATGATATTATTGATAAAAAACTCTCCGGTTACAAACAACAAGACAAAAAAAAAACAACGAGAATTTGATATTGATGCTGAATTAATAATTACTCTGAAGCAACAACAGAATAATCACTGCGCGAGTTGCAATTGTATAATGCGTTGGCAGTATTCGGATAAGGATCCTCGCCAATTCACCGTAGACAGAAAAAATAACAATCTCGGTCATGTCAGAAATAATGTGAAGTTGACTTGTCTTGAGTGCAATAGACGCAAGGGTGCTAGTTAAGCCCATGTGGTGGTAATTGAGTATCCTCAGGTATCACTTGTAATTGTTGTCTAGTAAAACCCCGTTGAGGGGCAGTTGAATCCAGTTTATAGATTGGAAGTCTACCCGTAGATCGTGTTATACTAGATATCTTATGTGCAGTAACACTCCAAATAGGATCAGTAGCCCTTTTTGTGCCACCCTCAAGCTCTCCTGGTTCGTATAAGTACCTCACAATGACATTACTACCAAGAATTGGTTGGGAAACGCTAAAATCTTTTTGAATTTCCATTTCAGGTATTGACTTCTTTTTAATCGCATTGATAGGTTTCATGTTGATGGTTCTAGTAATCTCGTTATTCAGTGCAGTAATCACAGCTGGTAACCTTTTAACCCATTCACGGGATCTTTTTTCTTGGATGAATTCTTTTGCGTATTGATATCCAAATAACCGTTCAGCAAGGGTTTTATTAAACCGTTCTACAATGGCCTGATCACGATGTAGCGCAGTATGTCCTCGTCTGATAGTGACTTTATGATTTTTCATTGTAGATAACACTGCACCCTGAAATTCCTTGCCCGGATCAACTTGTAACAGATTTGGCCAGTGCAGAGGACTCCTTCGATAAATTCTTTCAAATGCAGAAGCCACTTCAGTGGCTGATTTTGTTTTTAACGGTTCTGCTTCTTTGTATCGACTTGCAATATCAACTACGGTTAATGCGTATTTGTAACCACGATCATGTGGCAGAAATAATAGATCAGCCTGATGAACTTCATTGGGTCCGGTCACATCAAAATGCGAGAAATTGATTTGTTTAGGCGGTGGTAGATAAATTTGCCATAGTGCCTGTTTGGATAACCAATGAGCCGCAGTGGTTTTTTTCACTTTCGCAGCGCTAGCGAGTTTATGTATTGCTGATTTACCCCTCCAGTATCCTCTTGGGGAATAATAAATAGATTCCATGTTGTTATTAATTACCAGCCCCTAACATCAATTTACTTTTCATAGCCGATTTTATCAAAAAGGAAGCCAATTTTTCTTTGAAAGATTTATCAGAAATAGCATTTAACGCATGAATTAATTTCACATCTGCTAGATGCCTGTGCTGCAGATTGCTGCTTTTATAAGCAACATCATGAAGGTGACAGGCCTTATCAATAGCGTTTATTGGTTCCTCACCGGGTCGGGGCTGAATTTGATCATTGAGTCTGATATCAAGTCTTGTTCCCGGTCCACAGTAGCTATATCCTGGAAGGTGCTTTTCTCCAGGGTATTTTGCCCATGGAGTTCCAGGGAGTTTTGCTAATTTGGCTGCGATATCACCTCCTCGTTTTTTTTTAAAGGTTCCTTGAGTTCCTTGGGTTTAGAAACAAATCTAAATTTCTTTGTACTACATTGTACGCATTTACCAGAAAGCGCTGATCGGTTATTTTTAGTTGTAATCGTCGTCAAGTCATCTGTGCCAGTACGCGCCTTACACTTCACGCAATATAGATCCATAATTTATGTATAGAGATATGAATATAATTGATTTTTCAGCGACTAAAACAAGAGAACCAGTGAAGCATCATGCAGCGCTACCAAACTCTATCCGCGCAATTATAATCGGACCATCTGGATCCGGTAAAACGCAATTGTTGCTCAATTTAATAATGAGATGGATGAAGTGGGATAAGTTGTATTTAATTGCCCCTAGCGTAGATGATCAACGATGCTATGAAGTGCTAAAAGATTTTAATGAAAACGCTGCAGAGATTGCCGCCGAGGATGTTATTGAATTTATAACCGATATTGACGAGGCGCCATCCGTGAATGACCTCGATGGAAGTATCAACAATTTAGTTGTATACGACGATGTCATGTTAGATAATCAAAAAAATCCTGCTAGAATATTTTCCAGAGGCAGGCATAAAAACACTGATGTGATCTATGTCACTCAACGCTACACTCAGATTCCAAAAGTGATTAGAGATAACTGTAATATGCTTGCTGTATTCAACGGTGTTGATACACATACGCTACGAAATATTTGGCAGACATGGTGTTCTGATATGGACTTCAATCAATTTAGAAATTTCTTTAGTCATGCTCAGTCTACCCCACACGGATTTGTAACAATAAATTTACATGACCCTCGAACACGATATCGTATCGGACTGGATCAAATATTCGGTTAACCCCAACTGAAAGTTCTAGCAGCAGAGGGGGTGAGTGACAACGACGTTGCGACGCGAATGTTTTCAGACAAGGGTCAGAGACTTATTTTTTCGCGAGAAGGGTCTAGTGTTATTTTGGAGGGGGTATAATCAAAAATAAAAACAAAAAAAAGTTGTCTGATTCGCCCCCTCTGCTGCTGGTTTGTATCAATATCCACTCCAAAACCTTCACACAGTTCACAAACAGCTGCCCGGATCATCTTTAGAGTTCCACGATCAGAGCACATCTCCCCACAGCTCTGTTCCATACACTGGCTATGCATTCTATCCAGAATCAAACACAAAATTTGTTCTATGTGCTACGTTTTACTGACGGACTCAAGTACAACATACATATCTGGTCTCACCCATGTCTACACACCAGAAATATACTTACGCTCATCTTCTGACAATTGTAATCTCATTGTTTCCACCATGAAAACGAAGTCAGTTGGATAACATCCTTTTGCATATCAGGTCCTAGCAATATGGAACACATTGCTTATTGAAATTAGACACAAAGACACGGTGATCCTTTTCTAGAGTGCTCTTAAAACTCGCCTATTTCGTCTGCAAACTTAAAAACCTAATAACATTTCGTACCTTAAACATTTTCTGCATTTTCTGCATTTCTTATGTTTTCCAATTTTATGCTTTTTGGTGTTTGTTTTTCTGTAATCTTTTTGTGTTCTTTATTTCACCTTTATAGTATAGTTTCTTGTGACAATAATCTGCACGTAAATGACGAAAGATACAATTTCACAAGAAAAGGATATTTTATAGTATGTTTTCCACTTACGGATATTAAAAGGCTTGCCTAACAAAACTACATTTTATATTTAAAAAATGTCAATATATTTGCTTACACTGATAGGTTATATTACTTTTTCAATAACCTAACTGTTCCTGAGATGTTGATAGTATTATCTTATGTTTCGCTGTGTTTTGTCCAAAAAATTATATCGCCGATGTACAAAAAGAAACAGGTTAAAATCGCTCTTGCAGGTATTGATCAATAAATGAGCAAAATAAGGTGGAGTATCTTCTAAAAAGATAAAAATTTAATATAGCTGAGTCGTAAATATTTATATTTATGTTATAGACGAAACCGTATAATTGATGCAAATCAACTTGCTTCTAATCCATGTGCCTATTATACATTTTTTCATTGGGGAAAATACGTTTAATCAGGGGCTGACGAATATATGGTTTAAACTAATGTGTATTTTTATAGCATTTACAAATTTGTTTTCAACCAACATTATTTGTTTAGTTCTGACAATAATGATATCGTATTTCAGATACGAGATATCCAGCGATAAATCTATAAATCATAAGTAGATTATGTTTAGTTACTGATTAGTCAAGCATTAATGACAGATGTCCACTATATCGGGTTACGGATATTTTCCTCAAATCTCATGGAAAAGTAGCTTAGTAAAAGCCCTTAATACGGTGGATTGTATTGAAGTACACTGACTCTTACATATTCTGTGTTCGTAGCATTAGATGCATAAACGCATTAGTGCTGTGCATTTCAAAAGAAATCAATTGCGTGCAGGTAACCTACTCTTTAAAGAAGAACTTAACTTTGGATCTCCAAAAACCTGTCATTATTTGGTGGACACAATTCTATTTAAAGCTAATTGAATGATAAATAAAAATTCCAAAGTTGAATGCCATTTTAAAGGACCATTGCAGTAAAATAATTCATATTTCAGGTTTATATTCATAGCCGTTTTTTTCTTTGAAGAACTAAGACGTTATTTGAAATATGTTTTGTACAGTTGTGAAAATCTTACCAGACTAGTCAATAATTGCATTTTCCTATGTTTCAAAATTATGTCATTGAAACTGACTTGGTCAAATTCCTATCCACGATTGTTAATGGCAATAATTATTCATTATAACTGGACTGGGGTGCCTATTCAGTTTTTGTGACAAATATTTACCGCTAATATTAGGTTCAATTGTCGTTGAATATATGCTGCATATAAAATAACAAACATTACTTGTTTTTGATCGTGTTTATAGATACGGAAATTTAAAAAAAAAACGACATATATTTTGTATTTGGGATCATTACTGTAAATTAATTTTAAGAAGTTACCTGTGCAGTAATTCTTCGAAACTTCCGGGTAGCATACAATCAAACGTACCTTTGAAAGACAATTAATTATATTAAAATGACATCACTATTACTCTATAAACAGTAACTAAAGTACTGGCTTGGAACAGTGAATACGTTTTGGCCATATCCTTTGTGTGTTGCAGACTTTACTCTTTACAGTGACATTTAAGAGATATATTTGTAACAGGTGACATTGAGAAATATATACTTCCTAATTTTTCATACCAAACATTTTCACGTCAGAGATTTATACAACAAGGCGTATGCGTATTTATATTTTAGCTTATGGAACTCAAAGGGATACATATTGTAAAGCCACATTATCATATCACAAATAAACGACGTTTTTTTTTGTTCAATGATTCTAAAACATCAATCCCGTTAACTATTATATTTAATATGTCACTGAGTGCAACAGCTATCTGATCATATTTTATATTTTAAACGGCGTCCCACGCTAAGACTGACACAAATATAATGACTATATTTGGTGTTGTGAAATATTCAGTTGCTACTTATTTACATACGTTTATTCGGATTACTCATTCATAAGCACAATGTACACATATAATCTCCGGAAATGGCTAATATATATATATATATATATATATATATATATATATATATATATATATACATCACCTTATTAGGTAGCCAATAACCTTTAACTATTAATTCTGTCGGCATCCGTCCGTCTTCGAGAGACGATGGTGTAGCTTCCGATTTGGGTGTCCTATCTGCACCTTTGCGAGTGGCTGAAGAGTCCGACCCTTGAGTGACAGTCTCTGTTGCACTTGCTGCAGGTGTATGCTCATGCTTGCTGAGGATGTTTTTGGTTCGCCTTCCTCCTGGCTCTCAGCCAGGTTTGTGTTTCTCATCTCCTCAGCTTTCTGAGTGCCCTGTCTGACAGCAAGACGCCACGCGGAGCGGTCGTCAGCACAGCTCTCCAAATTGTTTATGTTGATGTTGGCTGTCTTCATGTCCTTTTTGCAGACATCTTTGTAGCGCAGACGTCGCCTTCCAGTCGTTCGTGCACCTTCTACTAGCTCGCCGTACAGCAGGTCCTTGGGTATGCGGCCTGGGTCCATTCTCCTAACATGGCCTAGCCAGCGAAGGCGCCTCTCGCTGAGAATGGAGAACATGCTGTTCATGCCGGTGCATTTCAGAACCTCTGTGTTGGGAACTTGCCACTGTATACGCAGAATGCGCCGCAAGCATCTCAGGTGGAAGCTGTTGAGTTTCCTCACGTGACTCGCATAGGTGGTCCATGCCTCGCTGCTGTAAAGGAGTGTGGTGAGCACGTTTGCCTGGTAGACGCGCAGTTTGGTCTTCTCGGTGAGGTTGTGATTGTCCCAGACCCTCTGGTTCAGTCTCGCCATAACTGCTGATGCCTTGGCAGTCCGGCCATTTATATCAGAATCAACGGAGAGCGAGTTGGAGATGGTGGACCCAAGGTATGTGTAGTCCTCAACAACTTCCAGGTTGTACCCATCAATGGCGATGGTGGGAGAGGAGTCTGCGTCCTGCACTATTACATTCGTCTTCTTCAGACTGATGGTCAGTCCGAACTCCTTGCAGGCGTGAGAGAGGCGGCATACTAGCTGCTGCAGTCCATCTTCCGTGTGTGATGTCAAGGCTGCATCGTCGGCGAAGAGCGATTCACGGATGAGAACCTTTGTAACTTTAATCTTTGCCCGGAGACGGGCGATGTTAAACAGCTTTCCGTCAGTCCTGGTGTGTATACACACACCCTCGCTGCAGTCCTTGAAGGCGTACTGGAGGGGAATGGAAAAGAAAATAGCAAAGAGAGTTGGCGCAAGGACACAGCCTTGCTTCACTCCGCTGCTGAATGGGAAGGCCTCTGATGTTGCGCCGTTGAAGCACACTGTGCTGTGCATGTTCTCGTGGGACGATGTTATGATAGCGAGCAGTCGTGGGGGGTAGCCTATCTTCTTAAGGATCCTGAAGAGTCCGCTCCGGCTGACCAGGTCAAATGCCTTGGTCAGGTCTATGAAGGCAATGTAGAGGGGCATCTGCTGCTCACGACACTTTTCCTGCAGCGATCGTAGTGAGAAGATCATGTCTACAGTTAACCTGCCTGCTCGGAAGCCACACTGGGACTCGGGGTAGACTCGGGATGCTAGGGTCTGCAAGCGCGTCAGGACGACACGAGCGAATGCCTTTCCAACAATGCTGAGGAGAGAGATGCCCCGGTAGTTGTTGAAATCACTGCGGTCTCCTTTGTTCTTGTATAGAGTGACAATGTTTGCATCTCGCATGTCCTGGGGGATGTGTCCTTGTCCCCAGCAAAGGCAGAGAAGTTCGTGCAGAGGCTGGATTAGTGCTGGTTTCCCTATCTTTAGGACTTCAAGCGGAATGCCGTCACTCCCAGGGGCCTTCCCACAAGAGAGGCAGTCGATGGCTTTGCTACGCTCTTCCAAGGTGGGTGGTGTGTCTAGTTCCTCCAAGACTGGCAGGTCTGGGATGGCGTCTAGGGCGGTGTCCGTGACGACGTTTTGGGTTGCATACAGCTCAAGATAGTGCTCAACCCAGCGCTGCAGCTGTTTGCTCTGGTCTTTGATGACTTCGCCAGTCTTGAACTTGAGTGGGGCGATATTGGAGGTGGGTGGGCCTGTTGCCTTCTTGATACCCTCGTACATGCCCCTTGCATCCCCGGTTTCGGCAGCTATCTGTATACTGGTGCAGAGGTTCAGCCAGTAGGTGTTAGCGCAGTGACGGGCGGTCTGCCGGGCACTTTTCCTGGCTGTCCTGAGGACCTGTAATGTACCAAGGCTAGGCGCAGTCTTGTAAGTCAGGAGGGCTTTCCTCTTCGCCTCAGTCACGGGTTCCATCTCCTCTTAATATAACAATGACATATACGGTATATAATTTGCGTGTATAAATTTATATAAAGAGACAGAAAGAAAACAATAGACATAATCAAGTAACGTTTGCTAAACACAACGATGTTTAATGTTCTTAGAGTGTCTTGTCTACTGTTTTGCATTTGAATAGAATACTCATTAGAAGTCGAATGCACACAGGCTCTTTAGGTACTTGTCTTGCACTGGTCGTTGTCAATTTAGTGCATTTATCTATGTCTGACAGACAGGATCGCTTGCTGGATGTAGTGCACTTAGATGGACTGTTTTTCACCATTATTATGCGTTGAACATTTGGTGTCTAAGTTAGGTGACAAAACTAGATTGCGCGCTGGACGTTTGGGGTCTAATGTAGGTGACAAAACTAGATTGTGCGCAGGACGTTTGGGGTCTAATTTAGGTGACAATACTAGATTGTGCGCAGGACGTTTGGGGTCTAATTTAGTGACAAAACTAGATTATGCGCTGAACGTTTGGGGTCTAATTTAGTGACAAAACTAGATTGTGCGCAGAACGTTTGGGGTCTAATTTAGGTGACAAAACTAGATTATGCGCAGGACGTTTGGGGTCTAATTTAGGTGACAAAACTAGAATATCCGCTGGACGTTTGGGGTCTAATTTAGGTGGGGTCTGTTTTATGTAACAGAACTAGACTATGAGCTATAAGGTTCTGGAGGTGATAAACTATGCTTTAAAGCTTAAGCTGTTATTGTATGATATGTCGCATGAACAATATTTCGGTATATCTCACAATCTCAACATCACAGCAGGACCTATTTCTTTTTAGTCATCATTTCGCTTCCTTCGGCTATTATGTTACTCACTTTACACTGATGTCTTTATGTTTTCCTCATACTAGAATTACCAGAGGTAGGTTTTGTAGTACTTTAAATTTAGGTCTTTATATTTAAATATGTTTTCTTGTATGATATGTGTAATATTTTTGTGTAACTAAACTGAATATTTGGATTTTCTTCTAAACTTGATCGCGTGCTCTTTAAAACAGTTAAAATTGCATAGATGTTGCTTTTTATAAATAAGATGTTCGATTTTTAAAACAATCATGCACGTGTCATCTCATCCTTTAGTTACTGAGTAATGTGGACGTAAGTTACGTACGTCTATTAAATAAAATGTATTTATATTAACGTTCTTGACGCCATTTAATACACACTTTCTCTTTTTTGAGTGATAAACTATTAATTAGTCAGTCTAGCACTCGTATAGTCAGACAAGAGTTCTTATTATATATGCATAACGTCCGATACCAGTCAGATAAATTGATAACATCAATAAATAGCTATATCCGTCGTATTCTAGTCAATGCGATACATTCATTTACGTTTCGTTGGAAATTAAAATGACCTTTGTGTTAGGATAGGCAATGACGTGTATAAATGATACATCTTCTACTGCACCATCTTGGCTATCCTAATTTTGTACCGTACTAATTGAAAAACTCGGTGCATGAATGATGAAATTACCTTATAACCTGTCAATTAAGTCAAGACACATAAAGCGCAAGCCTACGATCCGATCCTATTGGATATCGCCTTCAAATGTCATTATCATTGATAGATATCGGTTGCTTTTTTTTCTCTCACGAATCTAAAAATAACACCTATATATACAGAGGATATCTAATAGACACCTGGCACTTTATTCGGCTTCCACATATGTAGATGGTCGATGAAAACACGTTCAGGAGTATTTTGCTGACAATGATTAAGCGATTAACGTGCCAGACACGTGATCGGGAGTGCAGGAACTGATCATAGCAACAGATAGTAGCTATTTTAGTATGCGTTTGCTTAAGACGCTTTACTACAGTTGCATCAATTTTGAATACTTGTCTTAAAAACTGCATTAGTATTATATAATTTTCAAGAATCGTTTTGTCTTTAAGTACGAAAACAAATCAAAGTTTGGTGAAGGTGTTGAGGTGTGCTGGAATTGTGTTGTTTTCTTGGTGGGGGTGGGGAAAGAGGTTAGAACAATACTTTAAGTGGTTGATGAAAATTTCTGAATAATTTTGGGGCTGCAAACATCTTGTACATAAATGCATTTATTGTTGCCGTTTCGGAATGTAGTCCGATGTTCGTGATGATCTTACGCATTTCACTGTCTCTTATTGATGCATAAACTATCATAAACGTTTCGGCGTATTTAGTTGTAAGTAATTCAAGAATTACTGGAAAAAAATAAGAATATATCAAAAAACAAATTTGACAATGTATTAACTTTGCAACCAACAAACACGAACACACAGACAGACAGACAGACATACATACATACATACATACATACATACATACATACATACATACATACATACAGCGTCATCTTCGTAGGTCTGGCTTTTTCGACTGATTGGTTCTTAAAGGAGTAAGAATTTATCACCTTATTATGAAGCATTACAAATCTCGTAAATGCTGACGTGTATTCCTTCCCATCTTTGTATGTTGTATGGTACTTCAGTAAACCTTTTCAAGTTCAATAGTACCTCAAGCCCTACGCCATAAAACACATTACTTTTATTAAAACACATATATATTAATATTATATTCATTGGCACCTATAACTACATTATTCCGTTAAATATCTGTAGGACAGTCCATTTCACTAAACGAATACATCATACCACAAGTTGATAGCTTGCCGAAAGTGTTGGTTTGATTCGAACCACTTTAAACATGCACATTAGGTACATACATCAGAATCATACATACGACTGAAACATTACCATACAACTTTCATGTTTCTTTAACAATAAAATGTAGCAGATTATATTGACGATACAGTAACCTTTCCGTTTGATGTGGAATGAACTACTATATTTTTCCAGCGATCAACACCTTGATAGCTCAGAAAATAGATTTTTTGCGATAGTCCTATGCATTATGATATCCTTGAACAATGTTCTGATTACACATTTGTGTGATATGTAGTATACGGAATTTTACATAGCCATGTCAAACAAGAATGCAATATAGACCTTTTCCTATTATTACTTTTTAACTTGCTAAATATATTATATTACCGCGTCCGGTACAGTAATGCGTATATTACGTAGGGCAACTCCAGCAACCTACATGTCTTTTATCAATAGATAATTTGTCATTATAGATCTTCGCAGGTAGTAGTAATCACAAATATGCCAGACCATTGTTTGTGTGTTGGTTGTAACAGCTGACCACAAAATTGATTTGAGATTTAAAAAAATTCTCGATTCCAAAGTAGAACATTTTAAGGAATCGGGGGACCGGGGTGTCATCCGCAGTCCGAACTGGCCGCCAACCGATCACACCAGGATATGCGGCAAACATTTCATTACGGATAAGATATATATGAATTATTTGTGTATAAATTGAGATATATATATATATATATATATATATATATATATATATATATATATATATATATATATATATATATATATATATATGTGTGTGTGTGTGTGTGTGTGTGTGTGTGTGTGTGTGTGTGTGTGTGTGTGTGAAGGCGTCATGATGGATAGGTGTTTTAGGGACTTTGGATTTCTTGTGTTTATTCACTTCAAAATAAATGGGTTATCCGCAAATGGTAACCAAAAAAATTGCTTGCTTTAAATGTAAAAATGGAATTGGATTTATACAAAGTGCTTTTTTGTTTTGTAGCAACCAGTTGATTTTTGTCTTTCTATATATGTATATAGTTTGTCCATCTAGAGACCCAGAGTTCCAGACTTTGTACCAACAATGGTCAGTTACACACATGTTGGCATAAAGAAAGACCATGTACTTCAGGTCAAAGTCGAGCTTAATCAGCGTTTGTTTGAAATGAGCATACAAACAAGGAAACACTTGCAGTTCAAGCTAAACTGTGTCTAGATAATGTTGATGTTGAAGAGAACAGTGTGTCTAGTACATCAACACAGACAGACAGAAGTTTGTGTGACTTTTAAACACAGACAGACATTGATGTTTCACTTCTGCAAGGGATACTGGCAACGAACAGAAATTTTTAAGTCCAGCTAGGTACACTTCTGAAAGAACCATATGTGCTTGTGACTGATATGGCGGCAAAATTACATGAACTTAATGAAGTGTAATGCAAAAATGTATAACTTATGAAGACATTAAAGGATGCTGATGAAACAAATTCCATTTTAATGGAATCACTAAAGCACAAGTTTATATCATTTAAATATATGCAACATAATGACAAGAACATACAATTATATACAGGTCTTTTTGTGTTTATTTGAAGAAACGTGTACTCGTACAAGTAACACAAAATAAAACTAAAGCAAAAGGATGAACTTTTAATGACATTAATAAAGTTGAGAAGAAATCTGGTAATACTATGCACTAAACACGTATATTTGTCCGAACTGTAATTAGGTCATCCTGGTAAAACAAATTCACCCATCCCTCCCCTTTCAGTAATGGATCGTCCAACTTTGTAAGTCCTATTCGATGCAGTTTGTGCTCTTGTCTACGTTTCTCTGTAATAGGGAGGTTACTGAAATATTCACTCATGATTTGCAAACACAAAATTTCTGTAAATGGTGTATAGATGTCAAATATATACGTCATTGTCAGACTGCTTAAACGTTGCCCAACGTTGATTGCTCATACGTTAAATATTGGCGTGGAAACACAGAAATTCTACTTCTGGAAAAAAGGTATTTAAAAATATCTGAACAGAAACAATAGTCCTACGCACAACACATTGTACAATTACATTTGCCTACATAAGCAAACAAAATATATCGTGGTGTCTTCAAATTAAAATTGAAAAACGAACACTGTATGCAATGTAAAATGAATAATATCATGTTAAACAGTTGCTGTTGATAAAAACAGAAGACAGGACAAAACCTTACAAATCTTACCTCTTGTATGATTAGATGTTTCCAAACAACGTAGTATAATAGTGTGAAGTGCATTCAGCACACAAAGCCATTATAAATCACGTGTTGTAAGTCATCAAAGATACGAAGTATTGCTAGTTCAATATCACAACTTATTGATCGGTAAATTCTGAATATTGTGTTTGCTGATAGCTAAATATCCTAATTGTTTCTTTGTTTTAGGGAATATGCCATTTAAATGATTTGATTATAAAGGATAATAAACTAATGGTGCGTGTTCTAGTCCGAGACATTTTAAAGCGTGGAAACTCATTTTAACCTCTACGGTAAAACAAAGGAATTATTATGTTGAAACAAGGAAGAGAAGTTTGTAAATGAGTTCGTTTTTCTTATCTCTGGTTTTATTAGATGTTTCTAAACAACGTAGTATAATATTGTGGAGTGCATTTAGCATACAAAGCCATTAAAAATCACGTGTTGTTAGTCCTCAAAGATACGAAGTATTGTTAGTTCAATACCACAACAGCCACTTTGATCGGTAAATCCTGAATAATGTGTTTGCTCTCTCTCTCTCTCTCTCTCTCTCTCTCTCTCTCTCTCTCTCTCTCTCTCTGTATGTATGTTTGCCTCTGTGTCTGTCAGCCTGTCTGTCTATCTGTCTTATGTATGCATGCATGCATGCATGCATGTATGTATGTATGTATGTATGTATGTATGTATGTATGTATGTATGCATGCATGCATGCATGTATGTATGTATCTTGTAAAACAGGACAAAGAACTCCAGTTATCTACTTTTCGCCCTTTATAGATAAACAATTTAAAAATTTGGCCATTAATATTAATAACCTGGTGCAAATCAATCTTACATCGTCAACCGTTGTGTCAACTGTCCAAGAGATACCATTGCGTATTGCAGTATGCAATGTAAAATGAATAATATCATGTTATTTAGTTGCCGTTGATAAAAGCAGAAGTCAGGACAAAACCTTACAAATCAGTAAAGTTTTAAACGGGGGAAAATCAGTATAGGAAAATACAAACTTTGACATATCATACCATATAATCAGTTATATATATATATATATATATATATATATATATATATATATATATATATATACATATACATATATACGTGTGTATGTGTTTGTGTGTGTGTGTGATCACATAAATTTCCTTCCATCTCACAGACACTTAAGCACATACAGATGCATCCGTCTATGGATTTTGGATTGTTTTTCACGTTAGTGGAGAAAGACCGGTCAGGAAGGGATGTTTTTCGCCTGAACAAGTTCACTGGCCTCTGGATAGGGAATGTTTGATGCATACTTTACCCTCTGAATCTCCTCCAGTGTCAATGTATCACAATGAGTGGTAATTCTGAGATGATCCTTTACGTAGATGACACAATGCAGAGTTGCTCTACAATCGCATTCCTGATGAGAATGGTCTCCGCATCGGCCACATATTTTGACGTTTTGAACAACGGTCTTCATGATGGCCATATTTCTGACACTTATATCATCGGCCTTCACTTGGGAAGAGCTAACTTTGACCACTTTGGGTACCGTTGGTTTGTTGAAGGTGAATACAAATGTGTTGGAGCCCTGCAGATTGTTATTACGTTTTAATATGTATTTTTCGTACTGCTGTAACGCCTTCATTTTTCATCCCTTCGATGATATTTGTGGCGTCGACTCCATCCAAGTCACAACAGCGTATCACGGCTTTGGACGTATTGTGTGCTGTGAGCGAACGAGGTCACTGGAATATCGAAGAATGTTTTCATTTTCTTGATATTGTCGGTTTGACCTTTTCGCTCACACTAAACAAGAAGTCAACCCGATTTCAACGTTTTTTTTTACATTTTTTGGTGTACCAATATATTTCGTTGTAGTTTTCTCAATTACCAAAGGAGAAAGTGCTGTATTTGGTTATGTGGCATCTTTTGACTGTATAATCATGAAGCGTGGAAATGACTCCACACTACATGGTTCGTCACGTCCGACTAAGTTTTCGTTCGTTTTAGCTGATGTTTTAAGAAATTTACATGATGGTTGGTTTAAACTCAGAATCCGTGCTCCCAGCCCACCATGGAGCCGCACTAGGGGAGACTATTAAGTGCCAATTATACAGATGTTATCATCAGTAGATAAAATTATCTATAATTTAAACGTGAAGTCATCACCTTCAAGGGTAGGTAAAATTACCTCCCGATTGACCATTTAAATCACTGCAGTCTAAGAAGTCTTCTAAGACTTGGGAAAGGGAACGATTAAAGGATAGACTGTATGGGCAACGGTGGTATCAAGAAAGATACAAGAAGAAAGATAAAGAGGTGAGAAAGCAAATAAAGACTTCCTAGGGCTCGGCGTGACCAGCGGATTTGTCGAGACCGGGCCCATCCTGACGACCCATCTTATGAGACGTAGATGCCAAAGCAGTTTATATCATCAGAAAGCCTCCGCTCAACAACCAGGACCATTTCCTCCACAGCCACGGGATGCAACCCACAGCAAACGGGTAGCTTCATAGTGAGGCAAATCATCCAATTATACTACCCCGACCCGCAGAGGTCAGAGTATTCGTATGTAATGTAAATACCGCCCCTTCTGTTTAAAATATTTGCATCTGTTTTCATTAAAAATAAACTATTTACATCTGCCGTTGATCGGAAAGCTTTATATTTTAATGTTACCATCTTACCGTTTTACTTTGAACTATTTGTTTTTTTTATATCGCTGGTCAATATTAAAACTTGTACCTTTCTAAAACATTTATACATATAACCAATTGTATGGCGCTAAATAGACTAAATGTGCTGTGCACCGTTAAAATACAATCAATCAATCAATCTACAAGATAGATACTTACAAACAAGACTTGAATTGTCTTCTCGTTTATACTGAAATTAAGTTCATGTTTCATTCAATTATGGGCTATCGCTAAGAGGTTTGGAAACGAGCCACATATTTTGCAACATTTTCATTTAGGCTAAATCATAAACATTTATGACATGATCTGTCATTCATGACCTGATCTGTGTGAGTTGAGCCCATACTCATGGTGGTAGCTCAGATTTTTACAAAGTGGATTTCTTTCTTTTTTTATCTTCATTTCTTCTACAACTAGACCATCAGCTTTCCCTACATTCCTAATGTTGGTCATATCCTCCATAACCTAAACTAAATTGGTGGACCGCTGTTACACTGTGATTTCAACTTAATATTTTATTCTGGTTGAAACCATTTAAAACGACTGTTAAATCGTATATTCTGCCTAAACAAAAAGCGCATATTAATGTATATATTTTATGCAAATTTGTATATGTCACTTATAAGCATACATGATTGCCATATCACTAAACTCGGTGTGTTTTATGTTGTATTCTGTTAACGTTTGTCAATAAGTACATTTACTATGGTGAATACGAAACCAATCAATGCTCATGAATTCGTATAAGGTGTTACCGTCCTACTACGCATAGGCTGTACATTAGCTTGTGTCCTTACTGAAACAAACACAAACTTGTTAAAGCTTGTTTATTTTTACCTGTGTAAGGAGGAGTGCCATTATCCCGAGTTCACACTTTGCCATCCGTTACCTTGGCTATAATTCTTGGATAGTTTAAATTTTCGGATAATTTATCGGTTTGTTATATTCGACATTTACAGAACAAAGTCATTTTCATTCTTCTTTATTTTTTTCTTCAAATGTGACGAGAAGCACAGAAAGGTAAGTAGTTTTAGCTTATTGGAAGAACCGAGGACACATTCATAACTAAAACAAAGGAAATGAAAATGTAATCAATTTAATTTATAATGTTATATATTCTATATTTATAACGCCCATCAATAATTATCAATTTATATCAACCACAAACACACATCTTTGCCTATTTTATTAGTATTTTATTTCATATTTACTAATTCTTGGCGTCGAACACACTTTATTTGTAGACATTGACATTATGTACACATCAAGACAAAAATATTGATCTAACTCAGATTCATGTCATAACTTATATTTAAGCAATCCATCACCTTTAGTAAATATTTAATCTTTTTACAATCACGTTGCTATCTTGATTCCGTTAGGTAGTTAGCAAATAACCCCAGATATAGATAGATAGATAGAAACATACATACATACATACATACATACATACATACATACATACATACATACATACATACATACGTGTGTGTGTGTGTTATGTATGTTAATAAGATACATCTGTGTTGTTTTATCCACACCAACACAAGTATTACATCGATGTATTGTTACCCTGTCGAGGACAGTATTATTGTGCTATTCGGAAAATATTAAATTATCCAATTTCTCACCACGTTAAACAATAAACAGACACGAAAATGGTGTATATGTTTCCATTGGGCGTGTAGACGATCATACATGATAGCGTCGCGTGAAACAGATGTTAGTGATTTTTTTCCGCGAGATAAATATCGTAATTTGAACTAATTTGTTTTTTAAATTGCTGGTCGTTATTAAAACGTTTACCTTTAATAACTTTGTATACAAATAAATTATTTTTTGGCGCTGAATAGCCTCAAAGTGCTGGTTTGCCATTACAATTCAATAAATAAATCAATCAACCTAGTTTAGTTTCTCTCAACTAGAATTCTCAATTATAAGAGGCCCATGTAACTGCCATAGGTTGGAAATTTATGAGAATATGGTATTACAATTATTTTAGATTGAATCAGGTTTTTCACCAAAAAACTAATGCATTCATTAGATTGTTTAAAAATAACTATGACCTAACTGTCAAAATATTTTTGTATAATGTATTATATAATACATTCATAAATTTTAATAAATCTTAACTTTGAGTTTAAGCTATATATCAATTGTTGCATATGAAGTTTTAAAACGTTTTTCGGTGACTGTGTGTTTCATTTGTGTGTATTTATTGCTTGTCATTTATGGTCACAGCATATAAATACCAGTGATTAGATGCACATTATATATACTTTACGGTTTTTTGGGGGGTGGGGGATCTTTTAATTTAATAGGTTTATCATTTGTATTGCGTATGAATGTTATTGGTCTGTTCCGCAATTATTATCATTGTTTCCTTATATATTAATTTGTTTTCATATTTATTTCTTTACAATTTTGTGTTATTGTTGGCGGATGTATTTTTTTCATTTAGCTTTAAAAACTCAGAAGATATATCTTTAATACACTTTGTAATATATCTTTGACAAGTGTACATATGGCAGTCTCCAATTTAGTAAACACAGACTTGATATATTTGCCTTGTTCTACATGTATGTCAAGTTAGACGCGTATTCCAAAGGCAACATGCAGTAACAATTTTGTTAGGAATTGAGTTCCTGATCATAATATTTTATTATTTACATGACTAACGATTTGTTTTCATTAATTTTGAAATTGTTTTAATTGTATTATTCACCCTGTTTTCTAATCTCCTTCAGAAAGCTCTGTATAAAGACCGCACTTCACAAAATAATTCTAACTAAAATGCACTTTGCGAAAAGTAATTACTGTGCGTATTTTCATTTAATCAAATATCTCAATTGCCCAATATAGATGGTTAATAATTGCATGCTTGGCTGATGCATAAGACAGTATGCATTTAAAATAAATTGATTTGATTGTAATGTACTCTGGGGCTAGAAGTAAAGCGAAACGCAGATAGTATAATTATTTCTTCGACACTATCAGTTATAACATTTTCAAAATGTTTAATATTAACTACATGAAGAACATAAGGCATTCCTTCTTTAACCAAACATTTGATTTATTTACAGATATGTGATGTAAGCAAAGATATTATTAATTAATATCACATCCTTTAACAAAAACACGAATAAAGAAATATTTAGTAAAACAATTCTGCCATTTGCATCAGAGTTTTCAAGTTACAACATGATATGTTATCATTTGCGCATCAACCTTTACAATGTCAATGGTTGGAATGATAATGTTTTCAACCTGCCAGGCGACATAATGTGGAATGTTGCTTGTGAGAAAGATAATCAAAAATTAAGATTTCATGTTCCGCATACCAGTTTAACTCCTTCGGTAAGGTGAATTATGTTAGGTTTACTCGGACTTTAGTGATATGCAAGATTTGAACAATTTATTCATAACAATGAATAGAAACGCATAGTAAAGATAAACTGAAATAGGTAAAGAAGGAAGAAATATACTACTAATAATTACTACAAAGTGAAGGAGGTAAAAGGGATAAGTCTGGGGAAAATTATTTGTTCAGATGACACATTAACCGCAAATGTCGTTTGAATAAATGTCATGTTTACCTATATCTGCACGTTACCCTGATTGCAAAAGCTTGTTTCGGCGAAGGAATTTAACAATTCTACTCGCGCTGGAAACCTCACAGAGCGTCGATGTATCTTTATCTGTCAATTTATTAACATTATTTTCAACTCACTCTGATGAGTACATGTTAGGCATATGCAATAACATAGGTCAAAATGCATATGGGCATGCAATATATTACTATACTAATTCGTCAAATGTATAAACTTGGTCAGATATTGAATATATTCATTTACTTATTGGCACTTTGGTTGTGTATCACTGTCATTGTTTTCGATTCAAGATTCTGCTCATTTTTAAATAGATATGTTTCCTGACACGCATAGCTCTTGTTTGATATCTTGGTGACCAGTAATTGTCAATAATAACTGATCAAACTGTATTAATACGTGTAAGAACATTCTTCAGAGACCTTTATTATAAATATCAAACCTTAACGAACTGCTATTGATCGATACGCAAATTGTAAACATAATTACATTATTATTAAATGGCTTAGAGATTAAAAATAGTACATATTTTGAGGATCTAGTAATATACACTTTATATGATATTGCACCTAACTTACAATTTAATAATTATGAAGACTTGCCATCGCTTAATGAAAGTGCAGCATGATTTAGCTATGAAACAATAAAACGATCCATATAATTACTTGTAAAAAAGGTCCAGAACTACAAACTTAATTGTCAGGGTGAACGGGATGATGGACACGATAATACAATTTGGATCTTTGCCAAACTAGACTTTTACCACATACAGCCTTCAATGGGGACGTCGAAGCTCATATATGGACAAATACAAATAGCTGAAGCATAACAAAGATTGCATAAACTTGAATAATGGGGCTGATATATAATTAGTTTACGTTTTTGTAGGTACTTTGAAATAACATAAACATAGAAACCAAACAAGATAACGCAATGTATGGCAGTTATTTGAAGATAAATACCTTGGGAAAATTTATGGACATACATGAAACATGTATACACGTATAGCTATATTGAGTCTGTTTGAGTCATTGCAAAATATACAATTAGGTTAGTACAAAATATTTATCAAAGCCGGCATCATCACCATAACCATACAAATAAGAATAAATGCAACATATGCACCGCTGTCATGGAATCAACGACTATCACGAATGCTACGCCCAGAAAGACAGTTATTATAGGCGACGCTTTGGAAGACTTAACGAATGTTTGTATTACCAACTTAACGAAAGCAATATGATGTTCATTCATTCATTTGTGTGTAATCTTCAGATTATATTCCAGGATATTTTTGATTAGGGATGAAGCTTTATACTTATTACATTTCACAGTAGATAATGTACACATTTGGAACTCGACACATGTTTTTACTGAAACAGAAATAACATTTAAAGCGTAATATATTTAATACAATCTAACAATTATAAGCTGTAAATCATTTCATTAATTAAATTTATGCATTTATTAAACTAGGAAGTACTGCAACACGTTAATGTAGACACATTCCTGGAAAAATTAAGATAAAGATTCAAAGACAGTGTAAATAATTTTTTATGTTTAACTAACTAAGCATGCACGACAATATGTAATATTTCATGTCTTCTTTTAAATGCAACTCGCGATAGTACTTCTTTAAAAGCATATAATATTGATCTTGTACCGTATTAAAGAATGGTATACTATTTCATTCTCAATTTAAAAGATTATAAACAGCAAAACAAGTAAAACAACAAGGAAAATAGCAAAATATTACACGAAAATAAATTATAACTTTGGTTATCTGGACAATACTTTATAATTGGTCTTTAATATTGATGGGAATCAGCTTTATATAAATTAATTTTGTTAATTGTGTGGCTTGCACAACTTTGAACTTGGCTTAAGCATCATCTTCTTAACTAATTTATTGTATTAGGATCTAATAACGTATGTTGCACCATAATCGCCGGAATATATAACGTGTGCCACAAGATCAACATCATCAAGTGTTCGAAATATTTACAACTGGACTATTGACATCAAGATTACTTCCAAAAATATTTATATTCATAAAAGAAGAGGATATTTTATCTAACTTAGCTACATACATTTACCAGTAATATTCTTTTATTCACAACCGTATAGTTTGAATAGCAAATATATTTACATCTTAATGTAATATTTAATTTGGTTACTGTACGGGTTTGCCGAAAACACAAAATGAAACAACCGTTACAATCATACGTGTGGGGACCCGACTGGTTTAAAGCACTCTAAGTTACGGATCACTGCCATCTCACCTCTTTCTGCGTGGGTTCGAGTCTAAGATTCGGCTAATGTAGTTATGTGAGAAAACTTATCAGTCGCTTCTCGTAGGGATGTGGTTCTTTCCGTCGGTTTTCCAGGGTTGTTCCTCTACCAATAATACTGGTCGCCATATATAACATATCATGTGCTGCAAAAATGGCGTTAAACCCTACAACAACAACAACAACAACAACAATCATAGGTGAGGCACACTGGATAACTACTTCATCTGGTGTGCGTTCTTCTAAATTACAAGTAACTAAAGGCCTTATTTTTTTATAACCTAAATACGCTCTGATTTGTCCTAGAAAACGTTTTAAAATATGTAACTCCTTCATATAAGATTTTCTACAATGTGATGTTTTTTTTCATTATTTAGATGTACTATATTTACTTATATGATTTGATTTTAAGTATGCAGTTATCAAAGTTACTATATTCGGGATCTTCCGTATCTCATTATCAATATCATTGCGATTATTTTATTTGGGTTAAATATATCTGTCTTGGTAAAATTTATAAGCTGGAGAAATGGTTTTGCAGACTTAGCTGGCAATCTGACAAACTGGGCTTTCCAGTTGATCGTTTTCATTGTCGTCCTCTTGCATTTTCAGCCTCATTGCGCCTAGATTATAATGGCACTTGTTTTAATTAAGTTATTAAAACCCTTTTGACCCTTTGCATATATTTAGTTAAAGAATGTTAAGTAGACTTTTTTAGGCTTTGGTTGTTTGTTGGACTGCCCAAGCTGCTACCACGTCGGATTTGTTGACTGCTATTTTTTTGGGATTGTTCATATTTTGGTATATGGTTTTGTGTGGTCATTTTCATTACATTTAATTAATACAGACAACATGCATCGTTTTACAGGAACAATAGACAAGCCAGAGCTCCAACCAAAAAGATATATCCGGTGGCGAACGCGGTTTTTAGATGCGTAAATAAGGAAACAAACAATTCCCAGTATAAAATAAAACATTCAAGAAAATAAAATAAATTTTAAAACTTATAACAGTATCGCTTCAATCAATATCACTGCCGCCAACACAAAAAAGAGATAAAGCAACAGTGTTTCATTTCATTCCATATCTCTTCTTCGATTCAACTTGCAAAGAATACTTTAGAAAACCTTCAATGTAAGTAAAAAATGTGATGAATCAATATCCGATACTGTATAAAGAGTAATACAATTTAAAGTTGACATTACATACGCAGATTATATATGTAGATAGCCATTCACAATTATTAGCATAAGACATAGTCGATGAATATATGGAAGTCTAACAAAATTCGAATTATTGCATCATTAATGTAGTTTTCTGTAACGTTAAAGTACTATCTCAAGCCAAATATCACCTGCACAGAAAAATCGACACCGGAAATTTGCATTTCCTTTTGTACATTTTAAAAGTGTAACTCGTACAAGGTTGATCAAAGTTAATCTTCCTGATCAATTGAAATATTTATTTATTCCGATTTATTAGTCTAACGATCAGTTTTGTAGTACTTTCGATAAGTCAGATGACTTATGTGCATCTACATTTAACAGGTAAGACATTTAAATTTGTTGTAGAAGTCAATTAGTTTTTTTGTATTACTATCCTTATCATCATCATCGTCACAACTTTCTGTATTATTGGTATCAAAATGTTGATGTTAAACATGTATATTCATTATATTTTAACCCAAACTTTTCATACAGCATATAATACTTTTATAAAAGGTTGTACCTTCCACCGTATAAGACGTGTTCATCAAATGTATTATAAAATATTGAAAGAAAAGTGTAGAAATAATTGTTTCATATTGTCATTGGAATATGTGTTTACTGTCAAATATTGGTTCTCACTGAATATATCAGACATTAAGAAAAGGCTGGTTGATACAACGAATGTATCCTATTGAAAACCCCTCCATATATAACCATACTACATATATCGATCTTCTATAGTGCCATTAGAAACTAAGATCACTCATCTAAATCACATAATGTTTATTTGCAATTGAAAACATATAGGTGCATTTTATGTTGGAATCCTTACTTGATATTTTCAAATACATCTTTATCAGTTTGATAGAAGTCACACACATTGTCGCTTCTGTATTTTTTTTAATAACGCTTATTGCTGTATACGGCCACTTTTAAGAATTTTATAATTATGAAAACCATGACGTGCTTCTAGCAAATCGTGCACCATTATACGTGATTTGCTATTAGACAATACTTTGATATGGTTATGGGGGCAAACAAGAGGACGGTCCATACGGTTATCTATTTTGGCGGTCTATTGAACTAAATATTGTAGTACTATCGATGAACACCAAGATCCAAAATAAATCTATATTCAATAATTGGAGCCTTCAGAGAGATATACGTGAGAAACTATGTTAACGTTGGAGGAAGATCAAACGTGTTTCCCTACAATTTAACCCATGTATATCATGACTGGTAAACTCATGTTTTTATTGACGTTTACGGAGAATATTATGTTATGGTCATTATGCAAATTGTATGAACATTGAATATCAGCGTGTCTGAATTGTACATAATAGTATGGCCTTCTTCATTCACATCAACGTTGGTCCGAACACTTAATTTACACTGCACAAATCCTCAATGTACTCCAAATATTTAGTATGATACTTTTAAAACCATTGCCGATCAACATGTTGCACCTTCCACGTATCAAACAACAAATACAACACATGTCTATGTCTGACTGTATATGGTGGATTTCTCAAACATAATCCACCCATCCAGTGTTTCATTGTGCCAGAAATATATATTCGTGTTTTTCAAGATATGTATATACATATATATACATATATGTGTGTGTGTGTGTGTTTGTGTGTGTGTGTGACTGTATTGGTAATATTATGTTAATTTTGTATTGATGTATATCTTGTATGTATACAGTCTCGGGAATTATAAGTGAATTTATGATCTTGATAATGACAGATTTATTTCAAAGTTTGAATGTAAACATGACATTGAGTTACGAATGCTAGGGTACAAACAGAGTCGCACTTACTAACAAAAAGCCAGGGGAAAAAACTGCTCTTGTCATGTTTGTTCAACCTTGGATTGAGTGCTCTAACTTGGATAATATTGGTCGTAAATTATCTAAGGGTAATACAAAATCTGATGGAAGTACATAATTTCTACAACCATCAAATGTTATGATACCGCTGTCATTATTTTAAACACGCTCATTACTTCTACTTAACAACACGTATCTGGTTGTAAACTATAAAGCTTATATGTTGCGTAATGTTTACCGTGGCAAACAGTATATTATAGTGCGGTTTATGCTCACACCATTGAAATGCATTGCTCCAAAAATGGATCGATGCGTCAATCTCTATAACGAACTAAAGGAATCAAAGAGTGCCACTGATTGAGTGTAAAATAATCTCTCTTTAGAAGGAATTTTGACAGCTATGCGTGTAAACTATGCAGATTTTGGGGTTGTTCTGTAAAATTTTCTAACTTAAATGTACAACTAAAATTCATTTACATGCTTTTTTTGTTTAAATATTTGCATGATAAATATTAATGAATACCCAAGATGGCATAATATTTCTGTCATGAAAGACTTCAGATGTTAAGCAAAGTCACATCACTCGAAGAAAGTGTTAATATATTTTTTGTTTGTATTTGCACGTTGTTTTTGTTGCGTCGAAGAGATCATATATTCAGAAACAACAATATTTATGTTATGTATTGAGCATGTATTATCGTTAAATATTAATTGTAACGATCTGCAGTGAATTTTGCTAGTCATTTCTTGAGTATTGATTTGCCTATATAACATTTTGTTAAAACACGTTCATAAATATTATGGCTGGCATGATATATGTTACCGAAACAAACGAAAAATCTATTAACATGAAATAATCCTATACATTGCTGTCTCTTTGGTAAAGAAAGACTGATGTTGGCATCGATAAAGCCTTCTCAAATTCAAATCTACCTGTCTGTCTTGAAGAAACTGTAACTAACGTCCACCTACTCGTCGGCCACGCTACCTTTGATGTGGTCATAAGCTTCACATCTACGTGACATTTCTACCCCACCCCTTGCCGCGTTTCTGCTCTCTCGACCCAACTAAGACCATCTTACGTAAGGGCATTAGCTTTACCTTGATAATTTTACACATCAAACACGTCGGTCAGAATTACCTTTTATACATGTACAAGTGGGTCGGAATAAATCGTGACCCCCCCCCCCCCCCCCCACGCTTGAGAATAAAATCGGGATTTTATTCCCTCAAAATCATTTCAAATGAAAAAGTATTACAACAAAATAAAGAACAAATCATCTCAATGCTACACACTGAGTAAGAATATGAAAATCTACACAGAATGATCTATACCATTTCAGCGCTTCTGCTCATGAAATCTGCGCCTACGTTCTCAGATCCTTTCACGTATCGGATATGCATCTGGTACTGCTGTAAGAACAGCGACCATCGTATCAATCGTCCATTCGATAACTTCGCCTGTGCAAGATAGGCGAGTGGTTGGTGGTCGGTCTCCAATATGAACTTCCGTCCGTACAAGTACCGCTCGAACCGTTTTATCCCGAACACGATACCGAGACATTCCCTCTCCGATACGGAGTAGTTCTTCTCGGCAGCAGACAGCTTCCGACTGCCGTATGCAACAGGGAAAAGCGTCTTATCATGCTACTGTAGTAGTACTGTTCCCAGTCCCGTGTCACATGCGTCGGTGCGAAGAACGAAGTCTTTTTCCAGATCCGGTAGACGGACAACTGCGTCGGATGTAAGTCTATCCTTCAGCGTTTGGAAAGCATGCTCACACCTATCTGTCCAAATAAACTTACTCGGGGTCCGTTTCTTGGTTAGGTCCGACAATGGCCCCGCAATCGCGCTGAAATTAGTTACATACCTCCTGTAATACCCGGCCAATCCCAGGAATGACCTCACCTCCGTCTTCGTTGTGGGCCGTGCGGCTTTTCGCAGCTGCTCCACCTTTGACTTCTCTGGGGACAGCGTGCCTTGGCTCAGCGTATGTCCCAAATAGTCCAATGTCCTGAAACCAAGATGACATTTGGAAGGGCGGGCTGTCAATCCCTCCTGATGTAGCCGCTCCAAAACGTCAACTAACAGAGTGAGGTGTTCACCCCACGTCTCCGTAGCTAACAAGAGGTCGTCCATGAAGTTGTGGACACCCCTATTGCGCAAGGGCTCCAACAACTTCCGCATCATCCTAGTAAAGACGCTGGGCGCGTTCTGTACCCCTAACGGCATGACCAACGATTGGTATGTCCCGTCGGGAGTAGCAAAAGCGAGCTTCGCTCCATCTTCCTTCCTTACCGGAATTTGTCAATACCCCTTGGACAAATCCAGCTTCGAGAAATATTTCGCTTTCGAGACAGAAGCAAAAATATGTTCTGGGTCGGGTAGCATTTCAACTTGAAATTCTGTCACCTGATTCAGCTTCTGGTAGTCGACGCAAAATCGATGGGTACCGTCCTTCTTCTGCACTAGGACTACTGGAGAGCTGTACGGAGAGTCCTTAGGTTCGATTACTCCCAGTGCAATAATCTGTTCGATCTCCTCCCTTACGACTTGTCGTTTTGCGTGGGGCAATGGGTTGGGTTTTCGCTGAACTGGACGGTCGTCCATCAGCTTTAAACCGAACTCGACATGTGCCGTCCTCCCGGGTATTTACGTTAGCATATCGGAATACCCGGCCAGCAAGATCTCTATCTTTTCTAGCTGTACCGCAGTCAACATGGGGTCACACTCCACGTCCGAGGGTGTCTCGGTCCTCGTTAACCGACAGCTCGGGACAGTGTTGGTACCTTCCATATCGCCTTCGGTGTCCTCTGTGACTATCGTGGCGACAACAAAATCGCTGACGGTCTCTCTTTCTGTTCCCGCTTCAGCGTGTTTGTGCAACTGCGCCAAAGTTGCGTCTACCTGTTGCAACTTCCTCAACTCGGCTGGAAGAACGTTACTCACCGGTGTCGCTGTAACTTGGATCGGCCTCCCTTTCGTCTGTCGGCTCTGGGACCTGGTCTCCACAGCACTCACCGGCATCGGTGTGCAGGTTTCGGGGTTTGGCTGGGGTAGAACATAACGGCATCACAGTATGACGTCATGTGATAGTCCATCTATGCACGCAGTTTCAATTTTCCCCTTCACGTACGGTGAATCGAGGTCGATGACAGCCACTGGCAATGAGTCACGCGCGCTGTTCGCGTACTGAACTTCAATTACCTCCCCGGTATAATCCTCAGGCTTGACGTATTTCTTGTCGACAAGTGCTGGGACGCTACACCCAGTATCATACAAGATGGTGGCACCTTCTCCGTTGACAGTTGCGGCTGCAAGATTTGTTAGTTTGCAACTCGCCTCCGGCACGCACTCCTTTCTAGCGACGGCGTTCACCTGGGTCTGCCTGCCCTTGGAACAGTCCCTGGTAAAATGCCCCAGGCTCTTGCAGTTGAAACACGTCGGCAACCCTCGCCGACCTGCAAGTCCCGCTTTCGTGGGAGAGGCCTGTCCAGGTCGATGGGTGGCATCCCTACCTGTAGATCCCCCTCCTACCCTCCCGTCGCCCTGACGGTTACGCACAGCCGGCTGAACCTTAACATCACGACGCGACTCAGTTGGTCTGGGTCGGTCCGCACCCCCGGAACCTCCACTCTTCGAGTGCGCCTGCTCGTATCGCTCCGCCTTGAATATAACCTCGCGCAGCCCGTCGTACGTTCGTTCGACTTCAGCAATCTTCATCTACTTCTCAAACAAACCTCGAACGCGGTTGTGTAATTGAGAGTGACTTTCAGTTACCTTTTTCGTCGAGTCCCGAAAAAGTTTCCGGTACGTCTCGGCGGTCAGCGATAGTGGCAAAAAAGGACCTTCTTGAGAGCATTATAGCCATCAGCATCGTCTGCAGCTAAGCCGTGGTAGACTTCCCGAGCATCACCTTGCAAAAAGGCTGAGACTTTAATCGCCCAATGTTGTTCAGGAACCTTATGAACGTGGGCAAGTTTCTCAAACTGCACGAGAAAATCGTCGATAGCCTCCTCCCTATCGTTGAAACGTGGCATGTTTATCTGGACCATTCGGTGGTTGATAAAAGGTCGTCCGGTCCCTCCGGAATTCGTACTGGCGTCGTCCCGGTAGTTAGCCCTGGCTTCTACCCTCACCCTTTCCATTTCAAGAATGTGAGCGAGTTCTCTTTCATTTGTGGCCCCTGATATCCTGGCCAGCTCCAGCTCTTTCTGGGTTTCTCTATCTGCTGCTTCCTTGGCCAGCGCGTTTTCCGCTGATATCTTTGCCATCTCCAGCTCTCTCTGTGCTTTCCTTTCGGCGGCAATTGGGGCTATCTCCGCTGCTTTTTCCGCCTTCCATTCTTTGATCCGTTCTTCAATGAATGTCGCCAGACGATCCCCTTCATATCCGAGATCTTCCGACCCCATGACACGGTACTCCTTGATCATTTGCCTTTCAGTAGCCATTATTATACTAATAGAAAGTGATACCTTGTCTCTTAATTGCAAAGCTCAGATATAACAAGTTTCTAGTTAAATACTTACATGCAGACAGCAACTAATTTCGTTCAGGTAAGATATTTGTTCGATATCTGCTCCACAAGTACTGCAATTAACGAAAGATCTACAAAGCATGCAAATATCAAATATACAACAAAAGAAGAGAAAATCATAAAAATTCAAAATACACAGGATGGAAAATATCTCACACTGTTCACTAATAATCCTACAAATAACTTTAGGTCATACAAAAATATTATCAAATCCCAGACGAAGCGCCCACTGTGGCGGCCCGTGTTCTAGGGTTGGGGTTGTTCTGAGATATGTAAATGACTTACGAGGAAGTTACCCTGACCCGTAATTACAAATTTTAAATTATTGATAATAGATTTATAACTGTTAACCCCCAGTCAACAATGCCGACTGTTACATTATAAATAAACACGAAAATAAAATTCAATTAATAACAATTTAATAAAATGTGAACTTTATACGATAATTAACAATCACTCGTCTCTCCCTTGACCAAGTGACGGCCTAGTTCATCAAGTGATTCCTTAGTGTGAGTATAATTTCCCCTGTCCTTGTGATATACTCATCTAATTTTCTCTGTTACACGCTTCCTTCCGTCTTTCTCCTCCTTCCCTTTCCTCCTTTGACTCTTTGTCCCTCCTGTCTTCTCCACTCCCGTTCCACGTTTGTCCTGTCTATCTACTCCAGCTTATAATTTCCTTCTCTCCTCGTAGCTCCTTCTACTTCTCCTTCCTTCCTATATATATATATATATATATATATATATATATATATATATATATATATATATATATATATATATATATATATATATATATATATATATATATATATATATATATATATATATATATATATATATATACGACAATCCTTCAGTTAAAATTGCAGTCGTATAAAGCAGAGATCGAACACGATTTCACTGACCTTGAAGCTGTATATCTCTTAGATTCTCAGAATTTAAGATTTACGCGCCAACTCACGGCTGGCAAACGGAGTTCCTGTCCTTAGTGAAAATCAATTCCAGTGGATTATAACGAAATAATTTAATTTCTATCGACATAAGATATTATTCTTACAAGGGCTCACCCATATCGCATTCTGATTGGGTGGCGCTTGGACCCTGTCCAATCGTCGAACGGTCAATTCAAATCTACCTGTCTGTCTTGGAGAAACTGTAACTAACGTCCACCTACTCGTCGGCCACGCTACCTTTGATGTGGTCATAAGCTTCACATCTACGTGACATTTTTAACCCTCTTGCCGCGTTTCTGCTCTCTCGACCCAACTAAGACCATCTTAAGTAAGGGGATAAGCTTTACCTTGGCCAATTTTACACATCAAACACGTCGGTCAGAATTACCTTTTATACATGTACAAGTGGGTCGGGATAAATCGTGACACAAATGTTTCCTTGATAAGGACATAAGTATAATTAGAAGGTCTTTGCTAAAGAAATAGTAGAAATATGGTAACACAATTTCCTACAATCAGTACACATCATTGACAATACAACTGTCACAAATTGTGAACTAGGCCAGCTATACAAATGTACAGTACCCAAAACACATAATGCTCTATACAAATAAAACATTGACAAAGAAACACTAATGTAACATGTGGTCTGGCTAAATAATGAATATAAACTAAACACAACAAATATAAACTCTGAGAGTATATATAATCGAATAGCGGAATCAAGAAAAGACAGCTGATTCATGCTGCTGAATAGCATATACAACACAAATGGGTGATCCCCAGGGGTTATGTGGTACAGCCTGAATATCAAACTGAAATCTCTCCATGTAATCAAAGTGGCTCCTAACCTACTACCAAAATATATACCCCAGTACTTTCCTCCAGAAACGTAACCACACAAATTGCCTCCGATAAAGGTCTAACATAGCTCAACAATCTCCAGCTTAAACTTACAATGAGGCACACCATCATTCAATGGAACTGTCGAGTACTAAACGCTAACTACAATGATATTATTCTGCTCTTAAATGAACATGATTCTGCCGTACTATAATTACATTAAACATTCTTTAAAGACACGCAAAACATTACATTTAAAAACTATTCTCTGTTTAACACCAAATTTGAAAATGCAGAAAGGGCTTCAGAAGCAGGCTATGTTGTTGTAAACATTAGAACCCCTCACAGTATTTTCCCTTTAAGCACAAATGGACAAGCCATAGCTGTAAGCGTGACTCTATATCGAGTGAGTGCCATTTGCACTATTTACGTACCACCAAAAGGCAACCTAGCACCAACTGAATTAGACAACCTTGTTCAACAACTTATCGCGCCCTTTGCTTTACTTGGGGATTTTAATGTCCATAACATTCTATGGTGATGAAACCATAATCACAAAAGAGGTCACAATGTAGAAGCATTCATTTCTAGATACGATTTGTGTCTGTATAACACAAAATCACCGACATATTTACAGCCAGGAACGGGTATAAACACGTGTATAGGTTTGGCATTTTGATCTCCCTCGCTGATTTTTTTACTAAGAATGGAATGTCGTTGACGACCTTCACAGCAGTGATCACTTCCAGTCTCCCTTGAGAATATCAACTCTACAACTGATGATGCAATTTCACAATGGAATATAATGAAGACCGACTGGCTTACGTTTGAAACACTCTGTAAAACTATAATTAATGAGGTTACAGTATTCAACGTTATTGATCAAATACATCATTTTACTTCCATTCTATTTGAGATTGCTTAAAAATCTATTCCAAAGTCCTCACCGAACTATACAAACAAAATCCTTGGGTAACTAAGGAATGTAAGAAAAACTTCCACAATCGTCCAAGGCCCGTAAACGTAAGAAAATACCATAGTATCCGAACTTAAGCACGCAGCACAATCAAAGAAAGAAAAAGAGCATCGTGGAAGAAATAAGTCTCTTCTTTCAACTCTCGTTTCTCAGTTAAGACAGTTTGGGACACTATTCGCAAAATATATGCAAAGAGCAAAAATCAATTCTCTCCAGCATCTGAAAACAAAATAACAATTTTAGTTCGACACAGCAGAAAATATGTTGCCCATTTACTAGTAGGAATATGTAAACTCGTTTGCTTTCATCGTCAACCAAGTACAAAGTTGATATACAAAATTAAAATAGATGCAATTGGAACACATCTTTTGTGGGTGAAGCTGTTTTAGATTTCATAATTATGATGAGTTTGCATAATGTTTATGTTTTGTAATGCTTTACAAATATATTAAACGTACCTATGATGTATATGATGTATTTTAGTATCTTTTTCTTTTCAGAAATAGGCGATGGATATCATGTTACCTGTCAGCTGTATGACCGTTTTTCTGCTGCTTATGAGTGAGATAAAGCACAACAAATGTACTAGCACAATCGGTAATTTCAACGTAGTTACTGCAATACTAATATATTAAAAGTCCATGCACTACATACCTTTGACACAAACTATGCATAATAGTATCATGACAATGTTGAGGCACTGAATAGAAAATAACAAACCAATATAATAATATTACTCTTTAATTAATTTATTACTGTTAACACCTAGTTGAAGATTACTTAGA
Organism: Unio delphinus; assembly: GCA_029339505.1. Lineage (NCBI taxonomy): Eukaryota > Metazoa > Mollusca > Bivalvia > Unionida > Unionidae > Unio > Unio delphinus. The sequence continues at coordinate 3,751,980 of JAQISU010000154.1, read as the reverse complement.
TTGCCACGAATAATTATGTTTGAATATGTAAAACAAACTATGAGCAAAATTAATCGCCATAACATCTTAAATTACTCAGATGATTATTCACTTTTTTTCTAGACTCAAATAAGCAAGATCTAGGTTTATTATATTTCGATCAAATGAAATCATATGGCTTTCATGAAGAATTAAAAGTCGAGTCCATTTATTCTAAATGTAACAATAACAATATGAACACACAAGTGCACGCACTCATATGGATCTGTGCCGGTTTACACATTTCATACACTCATTTGAACATCTTCAATATTTTAAATCTTTCATACACTATCAAACACCTAGTGATTTAATAATGCTAAATTCAGTGCTAACTAGGATCAATCATTTTCTTGTCGATGGAATTAACCCAGTAATAAGTGTTTGTAAAGACTAGCTTGAACCTAATTTAGTATAAAAGAATCTGCTTCAAACTAAAATAACAAAGAAATAAAAAAATTATATGTAAACCATCTAAAATCTTACATTTCAAGGCGATGAATGACCCAAATATTTAATCTTCATAGCTATCAATCGTATATTACTGCTATTAGTATCAATTGTAGAGAAGGCGTGGAAGAACGCAGTGAACTCTTAGACGATGTGTCAATCAACATTTTAACTTTCATAGGAAACATCTATCAACTATAAATACCATTGAAAATATCACTCCATAATGGAATAGGTATTACTAACTATCCATTCTAACTAATGGCTTATACCAAAAAATGTATTTCGGAAAACACGTAAATGCAACATTTGGTTAAACTGGATTAATTAAAAATAAAAAAAATGTCTGTGACATAGAGAAATGTTTTGATACAAACACAAATCAGTTGTTTTATAGAATTAATGAAAGACGTAAATATTTTCAATAAGAAAATGTGGGTATTCCATACGTTTCAAAATGTTATGTAACGTGTATACCTCAATAGATTTCAATAACTTCTCACCTGTTTTGTTTACACCCTTAACATTACCCTTTGATTGGGAAACTATATTTATTACCTTTTACGTATTGTCGTTTTATCTAAACCTTTGATTTTATAAAAGAAGAATCAGACTGAGAACAAATCGTGATTGCCATTTTATGTCTGAACATATTTGCACAGAACAAACGGATAGCACCACGATGCAACCACCAAAAGTATCCACAGAGACATCAACAACAGCAGCTACGAGCGTCCATACCTTGAGCGCGACATTCACCTCAGCGACGACAAGAACTGAAAGTGACACCACATCTGCAACTACACATCCGTCAACAAGTACTAAATCCCCAATGACTAATGAAAAAACAGATAAAGACACTACTACAGGTAAAAATAAGTCTATATCAGCAACAACACTTTTTAAAAAATAACAACCCTTATCACATTGCCGACGACTTCTAGCAGTCTTTCGGTTTGATCTTGAGAAATCTTATTTCTTTTATTATCGGGTTACGATTAATGTGCTTTTCTTTAACTATAGATTTATATCTTATAACAAAAAAACAACAAGACTGATGATATTAATATCCTGTACTTTATCTTGAATTCTGAAAGTGACATTCTACCAAATCAAAAATGATTCAAAATTCATCCGAAGATCAGAAAGATCTCTTAACATGTCCTTGTCACGAGTTTGTATTGCACATTAATGCCAATATTCATCATTTATAAACAGATCATTAATTTGATTGCTTGTATTATCCATTTAAAATTAGGAGAACTAAAAAGGTATAATTCATTTTTGGATAAACGAAAATATTCCAAAGAAATGTAATACGTTGTGCAAAACATTGCAAGCTAAATACATTTGAGCAATTCAGATGATCAGTAATCGTTTCAATTCATTTCCGAAACTAGACACATGAATCATAAACATGAAATTTTCTAGGCGATCTATAACGGTAAAATAATGGGTTCTCACCTATTGCTTTAAAGACGAGATGTTGAAAGGCAGTGAAAATAAAGGATTCGATGTAATTTTCAATAGAATTGTTATGAATGTTGGAGCGGTATACTTGATAGAAATCTCTTGCACATATCATTTTGTTAATTATGTACAAAAAATATGAACGAAGGTGAGGAAGTTTCATCTCAAGCCTTAATGTTCGAATACATCTTTACGTTAATTCCCTTATTTTCACTGTTGGTGAAAAGGCTCATGGGTAAGAAAATAACGTGTTTGATGTTGCTATTTGATATGCATAGTTATATCTGCGTCACAGAGATATACCGAAACAAATCATTGATGTTTAAGTGCCGTAGAATTCGGTTATTTGAGAAGAGGAACATACTCCTCAGATATCATTATCTTCATACAGCGTTGGTACTTCTAAACGGATCCTAAAAACATCATTGAATAATGTAGAAGGCACTACAGACAATACCGACTTGTCATTAATCCTAATTTATTTGCACAGAACAAACTACAACAAGTAGCAGCGAAGTGGAACTAACAACAGCCTCCTCAAAGACAACGACACATGTAATTAATAGTACGACCATCCCTACCTCCAGCTCGACAGTCACCTCAGCGACGTCAAGTCCTAAAAGTGACACTATAGCTATAACTACAAAACTATCAACAAGTATCAGCACTATATCGTCAACAGCTACAACAACAACCGGTAAAGATACCAATATATGTAAACTAAGTCTATATGACCAATAACACTTAATAACACAACAAAGACAATTACCTTCTTGCCGACGACCGAAACAACATTTAAAATTAACCCAGTACTAACGGGATTCTAATTCTCGAAATCATAACCAGTATGTGTGCATTTCTTTAAGTTATTAAGATCATCCTGTTGAAACTATGTTCAGTCTAGACGGAACATTTATACCAGTTGTTGTAGAACCAAAGTTTTCAGGTATTACCATCGACAGGAAACTAACGTTTCTTTGACACCTAAACAATTTGAAACGTTTATGCCTAGAATCACTAGATCTACTTAAAGTAGTGGCGCACACTGACTTAGGTGCTGACAGAAAGATCATCATCAAACTATACTGAACATTTCCTTGCTCCAAACTAGACTATGTTTGAGTTGTTTATGGTTCACCTAGGAAATCATATATTAATACGCTTGACCCAATTCACTATCAAGTAATAAATCTCGCTCTCTGAGAGCATTTCAGACATTATTATGAAAAAAACTTCTCATTTAAGCAAACATAGAACCTTTATCACATCGCAGAGAACTGCTTTCATCACAGTATGCTGTCAGACTAATATCAAACTCTCTGAGCACTCCTTGTTTGGCATTATATCAACCCAAACATAAACCTCATATGTATGAAACCCAAATATAATACTACTCGTTTACACTAGAATATCATCCAGCCTTGACAGTAGCAAATGGATCTTTCTAAAATTAAGAAACGTTTGTCTCGGAAACATCTTTCTGGCTATGTAAGCTACCAAAAGAAGCTCGTCAAATAAATCATCAATGTGTTTAGGCGAAATTAGAGTAATATACGTTCCCTGCGATACATCGATAATACAAGTATTTTAAACGCATTATGTTAATTGACCCACTAGCTGTACTTCAGTCAATACTCGATAGTAAACAGATAGCCTATTAATAACCATTATTGTCCTGAATACTACTGAGCTGATAACACCCACAATATAGTATAATGATGGTTACCTAGCCATATTGGTAAAAACGGTAATGAAAATACAGTTCTCGCTTTTAAAATGGCCCTATAAAGAGAACCATCTGATTGAGCAGCAGAGGGGGCGAATCGGACAAACATTTTAGGCAAATATTTGTTAGGCAAACCCTCTTACGAAAACGAAAAAAAATTTGACCACCCTAGGTGCAGATTTGTTGTCGCGCCCCCTCTGCTGCTATGGGTTAACCGAATATTTGATCAAGTCCGACACGATATCGCGTTCGAGGATCTGATAAATTTATCGTTAGAAATCCATGTGGAATTGACTGAGCGTGACTAAAGAAATTTCTAAAGAGATTATAATACATAACACCGCCGCACCAACTTTGCCAAATATTTCGTAGCGTATGTGTGTCAACTCCGTTGAATACAGCAAGAATATTGCAGTTAACTCTGATCACTTTTGGTATTTGAGTGTACCGTTCAGTGACATATATCACGTCAGTGTTTTTATGTCTGCCTCTGGATAATATCCTTGCGCGAATATTTTGATTGTCTAACATGATATCGTCCTATACGACTAAATTGTTAATACTTACATCGATATGATCAATGATTGGTGCTTCCTCGATATCGGTTATAAACTCAATGATATCCTCAAAGATTTCAGATTTTGCTTTCTCGTTAAAATTATTTAACACCTCGTAACATCGCTGATCATCTGTACTCGGGGCAATTAAATACAACTTCTGCCATTTCAACCATCTCGTTATTAAATTAAGTAACAATTGTGTTTTGCCACTTCCAGATGGTCCGATTATAATTATTCTAATTGAATTCGGCAACATCGCATGGTGTTTAATAGGTTCCCGTCGTCGGGTAACTGAATAATCAATTACATTCATGTTATTATAAATATATTATGGATCTACATTGTGTGAAATGTAAGAAGCGTACTGGCACAAACGACTTGACGACGAGTACAACTAAAAATAACCGATCAGAACTTTCTGGTAAGTGTGTACAATGTAGTACAAAGAAATTTAGATTTGTTTTCCTTGATAAAATCAAGGATTTAAAAAAAAGAGGAGGTGATATTGCAGCCACGTTAGTAAAACTTCCAAGAACACTATGGGCAAAGTATCCAGGAGAAAAACATCTTCCATTGTATAGTTATTGTGGATCCGGGACCATACTAGATATCAGACTCGATGATCAAAACCAACCCCGACCAGGTGAAAATCCAATAAACGCTATTGATAAGGCGTGTCATGCTCATGATGTTGCTTATAAAAGCAGCAATCTGCAACACTGACATATCGCAGATGTAAAATTAAATCACGCGTTGAATTCTATCACTGATAAATCCTTCAAAGAAAAATTGGCTTCATGGTTGATCAAATCAGCAATTAAATGTAAATTGATGTTAGTTGCTGGTAATTAATAACATGGAATCTATTTATTATTCTCCATAAGGATACTGGAGGGGTAAAGCAGCAGTTGGTAAACTCGCTAGCGCCGCAAAGGTGATAAATACTACAGCAGCGGCTTGGTTATCTGAACAGGCGATATGGCAAATTTATCTACCGCCACCTAAACAAATTAACTACACGCATTTTGATGTGACCGTCCCTAATGAAGTTCATCAAGCTGATATATATCTGCCGCATGATGGTGTTTACAAGTATGCGCTAACCGTAGTTGATGTTGCGAGTCAATACAAACAGGCAGAACCGCTAAAGACAGAATCATCAATTGAAGTCGCTTCTGCGTTTGAAATTATTTATCGAAGGGGTCCTCTGCGCTGGCCAAATCTATTACAAGTTGATCCTGGCAAGGAATTTCAGGGTGCGGTTCTATCAACAATGAAGAATCATAATGTCACTATCAGACGAGGACATACTGCACTACATCGCGATCAGGCAATTGTTGAACGATTTAATCAAACGCTTGCTGAGCGGTTATTTGAATATCAATACGCAAAAGAATTCATCCAGGATAAACAATCTCGTGAATGGGTCAAGACATTACCAGCTGTGATTACCGCGCTGAATAATGAGATTACTCGAACAATTAATATGAAACCTAACAACGCGATTAAAAAGAAGTATATGCCCGTAAAACCGCAAAGAGATTTTTCAAAACTACCAATACTCGGCAATGTCACTGTGAGGTATTTATATGAACCAGGAGAGCTCGAAGATGGCTAAAAAAGAGCTACTGATCCTATTTGGAGTTTCACCGCACTTAAAATATTCAGCATAACACGATCTACGGGTGGACCAGCAATCTATAGATTAGATTCAACTGCTCCTCAGCATATTTTACTTGTGAACAACTACAAGTGGTACCCGAGGATAATCAATTACCACCGCGTGGTCTTAACTAGCACCTCTTCGTCTGTTGCATTCAAGACACGTCAGCATCACATTATCTCTGATATGACCAACACTGCTATTTTTTCTGTCTATGGGAAATTGGCGAGGATCTTTATCCGACCAACACCAACTCATTATACAATTGCAACTGGCGCAGTGATTATTCTGTTGTTGTTTCAACGTGGTTATTAATTCGGCATCCATGTCAAATTCTCTGTTATTTTTTTATCCTGCTGTTTATAACCAGAAAGTTTTTTTCTGATTATGTCATCGCTGACAATATCACTTATAGTGTCGTTATAGTCTAGAACAACTCTTCGAAGCTGATTTATTCTTCGTACTCTGGACACTGCAAGATAAACTAAATTTGACCACTCGATGTGATTATCTATAATCCAAACAATTGTATCTGATATAGTCAATCCTTGTGAGGAGTGTATTGTCGCTGCGTAACCTAGCGTCCATGGGGATTTTCAGTGCGCAATGCATCTTCGACGACGTTGATATCAACCAGCACAATATCATTTAACACTAAATTCTGCTTTTCACTTTGTCCAGGAATATCAACTTCGATATTCTGTTTTCGTGTATCCTTGGGTCTATAACACAGTGGTGTTGCAAGTGTTGCAAATTTTTCTTTATGCAAGTCAAATAAATTCATCTGAAGCGTGTCTCTGACTATCTTTCTACCTGCCACTATCAAATCGTTTGGTCTCCACGTTTCCCAGAAATCTTTAAATGGAGTTTCCGAAATTATTTCACGCACTATTTCACATTGGATTCTATCCGGTTGTAATCTGATTAGTTTCTTGAATTCGCGTAATTTGTCATCAAGCGCTTTGTGGTCGGTATTAATTTCTTCATAATAGTCTACAAAATTCTTCAGCCAATCATGTGGGGATAAGCCGACAAATGGTGGTGGTTGACCATGCCATAATCGCCACACATTATCATTCTTGCATTCGACAGTAATAACCACTCGAGAAACTTTTGTAATACATCTAACGACACCACTTCGCTGTGTTTCGCGTTTATATAAAATAAATCAGTGGCTACTCTAACTGCGGTGTCAGAAAATCTATTTATCATCGAAAATAAATTGATTGAACCATAACCCAGCATAGATGCCCTCAAATGTGTATACTGAAGATTTTTTCCATCGTTGTAAGTAACAATTGTACCCAATTTGGTTCCATCGGACAAGAAAGCGTCTTTACGATTTACGTATATACCCTTAGATGTTACATCCGCGATTATAAAATCGTATTCGACGTTATCTATAATCAATCGTGAAGAATATCTTGTATTGTCATATTTTTCACCCTGATTGAATTTACCGATTATTCTTCAACCGAGTTCTTTTGCTTGTTTATTTTCAATTTCAAATAGCTGTTTGGACCATTTCATAATATATTCTTCGTCGAGATCAGGGAATTGTTTTTTGTTTTCGGTGATTATATTATCTAGATTAGATTGTGGTAACCAAACCTCAGTCTCCGCTCCATATGATATAATCGCTTCACTGACAATCAGCGATATCAGCATTTTAGAATCAATCATATATCGTAATAACACTATTGGCATCAAATGGTTCTCAGAGATGTGTCTACCAATCCATATATAACAGCACGGATGAAGTCCTGTAGCCAATGCAAATGATACCACACGAGCGAATCTGGTTAAATCAAAATCAGGTAGTGGTCCATTAATCGCTACACGGGTCATCTCGTGTGTGGGATGTCCAAATCGCTTGAAGTACTTAGCGCATTCTCCGTACCCGAGAAAACTCCCGGGATAACACGCAACCATATCAACCGAAATAATAGTTTCAGAGGTGTATTTTGTATTCTATAATCCGCAGTGGTTATATTCGATGCAGCTTGATATGATATCTGATAGAAATTCAGCTCTTGTTGGTTTCCACGTGTTTCTTTTTCTCGCAAAATGAGCTGCAACCAATGGAATTGTAAAAGAGTTTGTTAGTAATTGTTCATATATCGTAATAACACTATTGGCATCAAATGGTTCTCAGAGATGTGTCTACCAATCCATATATAACAGCACGGATGAAGTTCTGTAGCCAATGCAAATGATACCACACGAGCGAATCCGGTTAAATCAAAATCAGATAGTGGTCCATTAATCGCAACACGGACCATCTCGTGTGTGGGATGTCCAAATCGCTTGAAGTACTTAGCGCATTCTCCGTACCCGAGAAAATTCCCGGGATAACACGCAACCATATCAACCGAAATAATAGTTTCAGAGGTGTATTTTGTATTCTATAATCCGCAGTGGTTATATTCGATGCAGCTTGATTTGATATCTGATAGAAATTCAGCACTTGTTGGTTTCCACGTGTTTCTTTTTCTCGCAAAATGAGCTGCAACCAATGGAATTGTAAAACAGTTTGTTAGTAATTGTTCTTTGTGTTCTGTTGAAAAACCACTGGCTAGTTTTTTCATCGCTTCATGGAGGGCTTCAGTGTGGTATAATTCTCCATTGGGTCTTACAAATTGATCGAATTTGCCCTCTTCCTTTTCAAAACTGTGAAGTAACCACACTGACACAGGATCGCTTTTACTCAACTGGTGAATAAAACCAAATAATTTCTCCTAAGAAAATTCCAGGGAGAACTCCGCGGGTATATATTTTATTGTTCTATCCCGTATAAGTATTGTTATCGCAGGTGTCCACGCGTCTTCGTTGTGGTCAATAATTTTGATTGGAGCTCCTTTTGATTTATATTTTGATTCATGTAATACTTATCCTGTTATCGTCATTACCGATATTTGGAACCTTAATGATGTTTCTAGTTTGGTTATATCTTGAATTGTTGTCCCCCCCCCCCCGCTCCTACACTGTTAGCCCCCATTCGTTTATTTTTTTGCGTCTTACATCAGTCAATTTGTTTCCACGCAACGCATTTGTGAAGTATTCTATTATTCGTTACGCTACACAATTCATTCTTGACGAATATTTCATGGGTTTTAGTTTTTCAATAATCGGTTTATCATTTAGCGGATATATCCCATAAACAACTGCTGTTACAGGATAAGATTTTTCGTAGTATGGTTTGTCAATTCCAGTCAGAATTCCTGGTTTGGAATCTTGACTCACAGTGATAGTTTTTGTTATCCTTCAAGATTGGTTCAAATTTATCTCTGATAATCCAATCTCGGTTTTCCGAACGAATAATGAATTTCACTCTAAAAAAATACTTTTTCTTGTCAAGATGTGAGATTATCACTGTTGCTTTTTCATCGTTCATAGTAGCATCAACCCTACCATCAATTCGAGATGTTGACCAACAGTGAGATGCTCCATCGTGTTTGAATTCATTAAAACAATCACTAATTTTACCCAACATGGTTCTATCATCTATTAGACTCTTTGGTGCTACGTAGACTCTACCGAGATTGAATTTTTCATTCTTCCAGGGTTTATATTTCGATAATCTCTTACACTCCTTCATATTATAATTAAAACAAGTATTTAAATAAAAAATTTATATATAATCAATCATTGCAAATGGCTCATGATTGGATCAGTAATCCCGTGTAACAAATCATGCAGAAAGGAATTATGTTGATATCATATGAAAACTGTCCGTGGTGGAAGTCTTAGCCCCTTACCCTGCCTTCGATGTGGGGTAGGGGGTAGAGGAAAATCACAGTTATGTCTCGGTTGTGGTGGTAAGAGATACAGAGAGTTGAAGCGTTATTATGATAAGAGAATCAAAGATTCAATTAAGGATTCCGTCAATGACTCTACCTCTGACTGTGTCAGTGTCAATGACAAAATTATAAGAACTCCTCATGATTATATTCGGAGATTCTCAGTTAGAATTTAAGCAAATAATAAATTAGACAAATAGTAATATAGTATATAAATGAACCAAGAATTTCCCGTGATCAGCAATTATGAAGCATCCCGTAATGGTATTGTCAGACACTACAAGCTGAAGAAGCCAGTCGGTGTTGTGACTAATCAGGGATAATTGAGATTTAGTGGAAAGAAGAAATATTATTGTCATCGTTTCGTGTATGAGGTATATAACGGGTTTATCAGGGATGGTTTTGTTATTGATCACATAAATGGTATTAAGACTGATGATTCTTTGAATAATCTACAGGCTGTTACACAGAGTGAGAATACCAAACGGGGAAAAACTGGCACTTGTAAAACAGTTGCACGGAGACCCATAAGATCATTTAATGCAGAAAATAACGAGGAAATGGTATTTCAATCGATGACTGAAGCCGGTAGATATTTCGATATTTGTAGTGCCTCAGTACGATTTGATGCAGAACGAGTACAAAATTCGGCTTGTTCTAAAAAGACTGGAAAAAGGATTATATTTACATACGTCAGAATCATGTTTTCTACTATGTGTATATAACACCAAGGAAGATAACTCGTACGGGTATGCCGACCTATGAAAGTATGGTTGTTTCAGTTATGTTGTTGTATTGTGCTGTGCTGTCCTATATAACCTTTCACGAATATAATTCTGGATTCGTTTAATAAAGGCGTATCTTTTCAGTAACACGTATTTGTTATTCATAGCGCTGTATTGATGTCCTCAAACTCCGAAGTATTTGATCATAGTTTAAACTATCTAATAATTGAAACCCTTGACTTTTCAAATTTGAAATTTGAGTTATGATCTCACTGATATATTCAAAATTTATATTATACATAATAAAAATATTTCTAATATATGATATTGATATATTTTTCAAAAAAATTGTGGTCAATTTTGACCCTTTTTTTGTATGAAATCTTTTCATGTCAAGGTGTTATTCACATTTTGGCACGCCTAGAGATATTATGCGATTTTATATGATGTATTATGATGATGAACTCCGTCCGTGGTAAGGCGTTATTCCCATCTTAGCACGCCTAGAGATATATGTGAAAAACCCCATTTGGTACTACTCAGGTGTGTTTTCATCGGAGAAGCCCAGAGGTTATACTTATAAGACAATACATCTCGTAGGGTCCCTTTTAGGTGTAATTTACATCTAATCGGGCCCAGAGTATATAACTAAACATAATCCCCTGAGAGGAATTCTAACTCGCCAAATAGCGGATTAGACCCCCAAGAAGATATGCTTGGCGAATTACGTTACATTCACATATATATGTATATACGACAATGAATGAATTATATAAAATGAATGATGTCAACGGTGTGGTATTATGACCCTCAATTTTTTTGGGAAAAATATATCAATATCATATATTAGAAATATCTTGTTATTATGTATATATGAATTCTGAGGATATTAATGAGATCATAACTGAAATTTCAAATTTGAAAAGTCAAGGATTTCAATTATTAGATAGTTTAACCTGTGATCAAATTACTTCAGAGTTTGAAGATATTGAATACAGCGTTTTAAATAAAAAATACATGTTACCGAAAAGATACGCCTTCATTAAAAGAATCCAGAATTCCGTTCGTGAATCTCTTGCATTCTGTAATGACGTCAGTAAGTTTGTCCAGTTATTCGCAGTTGTAGAAAGGATCAGAAAACAATTGGGGCAGCAGTACGAATTGAGACGAGCCGTTAATTAAAAAATCAGAAGTATAAGAATGCTGATCAGTCAAACCCAAAACCCTCCCTCGGCCGAGTACACTCAAAATCAATGAAAACACTTTGCCTCCGCCATTTTGCTCTACATTCCGACTATGTCCTGATACAAAAATGAGCCTACTAAGCGTGTATACAATACTTTAATGAGCGTCTGTTGAACAAATAATACAAGCACTACATCGACATATATAAATACCTTTCGAACAGATGTTGCGAGTATACAATGGACAGGTATGTGCGTTCAACTAGAACGAAATTAGCAGCAAAGAGGGTGAATCAGACAATGTTTCGGGCAAATATTTGTTAAGCTAAACCCTATTACAAAAACGAAAAAAAATATCTTACAACGATGTGCCAGAGTCGTTGTCATTCACCCTCTCTGCTGCTATGTGGTTAACGATTGTTATGATAATAGAGGGTGAATCAGACAACCTTTACAGGCGTCGATTCTGTAATCTAAGGCTTCTTCGTAAATCGTAAAAAAAGGCGTCGATTCGATAAATTGAGGCCTCCTCGATGAGTTCGTCAGTGACGCCATTGTCGTTGTCATTCACCCTCTCTGCTGCTACAGGTTAACCAAATATTTGATCGAGTCCGATACGATTTCGTGTCCGAGGATCATGTAAATTTATTGTTATAAATCCATGCGGGGTCGACTGAGCGTTACTAAAGAAATTTTTTAATTGATTGAAGTCCATATCAGAGCACCATGTCTGCCAAATATTTCGTAGCGTATGTGTATCAACGCCGTTGAATACAGCAAGAATATTACAGTTATCTCTGATCACTTTTGGAATCTGAGTGTAGCGTTGAGTGACATATATCTCATCAGTGTTTTTGTGCCTGCCTCGGGAAAATATTCTAGCTGGGTTTTTTTGTTTATCTAACATGACATTATCGTATACAACTAAATTGTTGATACTTCCGTTGAGGTCTTCTACTGATGGTGCCTCTTCAATATCGGTTATAACTTCAATAATACACTCGCCAGCAATCTCTGAAGCGTTTTCATTAAAATCTTTTAGCACTTCATAGCATCGTTGATCATCTACGCTAGGAGCAACTAAATACAATTTATCCCACTTCATCCATCTCATTATTAAATTGAGCAACAATTGCGTCTTGCCGGATCCAGATGGCCCGATTATAATTGCGCGGATAGAGTTTGGTAGCGCTGCATGATGCTTAACTGGTTCTCTTGTTTCAATCGCTGAAAAATCAATTATATCCATATCTCTATACATAAATTATGGATCTATATTGTGTGAAGTGTAAAACGCGTACTAGCACAAATGATGTGACGACGATTACAACTAAAAATAACAGATCTGCACTTACTGGTAGATGTGCAACATGTGGTACAAAAAATTTAGATTTATTTCTATGAAATCCGGAAATGTTTTTAAAAAAAACGAGGAGGTGATATCGCAGCCAAATTGGCAAAGCTCCCTTGAACCCCATAGGCAAAATACCCCGGAGAAAAGCACCTTCCAGGATATAGCTACTGTGGCCCCGGAACACGATTAGATATCAGACTTGATGATCAAAATCAGCCCCGACCCGGCGAGTATCCCATAAACGCTATTGATAAGGCGTGTCATGCTCATGATGTTGCTTATAAAAGCAGCAATCTGCAAAATAGACATCTCGCGGATGTGAAATTAATTCATGCGTTAAATGCTGTTCCTGATAAATCTTTGAAAGAAAAATTGGCTTCGTGGTTGGTAAAATCGGCTATGAAAGGCAAATTGATGTTAGGTGCCGGTAATTAATAACAACATGGAATCTATTTATTATTCTCCAAAAGGAAACTGGCGGGGTAAAGCAGCAATCAGTAAACTCGCCAGCGCCGCAAAAGTGAAAAAGGCTACTGCGGCTAATTGGTTATCCAAACAGGCTATATGGCAAATTTATCTACCGCGCCCTAAACAAATCAATTTCTCGCATTTTGATGTTACCGGACCCAATGAAGTTCATCAAGCTGATTTATTGTTTTTACCACATGACAACGGTTACAAATACGCGCTAACCGTAGTTGACGTTGCGAGTCGATACAAACAAGCAGAACCGCTAAAAACAAAATCATCACTTGAAGTTGCTTCAGCATTTGAAAAGATTTATCGACGAGGCCCACTACGCTGGCCAAATCTGTTACAAGTTGATCCTGGCAAGGAATTTCAAGGCGCTGTTTTATCAGCGATGAAACATCACAATGTCACCATCAGACGAGGGCATACTGCGCTACATCGCGATCAGGCAATTGTTGAACGATTTAATCGGACTCTTGCTGAACGGTTATTTGGATATCAATACGCGAAGGCGTTTATTCAGGATAAAAGATCCCGTGAATGGGTTAAGAGATTACCAGCTGTGATTACCGCGCTCAATAACGAGATTACTAGAACAATTAACATGAAACCTGTCAACGCGATTAAGAAAGCGTCTATACCAAAAATGGAAATCCAAGGAATTTCACAAAAAGATTTCAAAGAACCAATTCTTGGTAGTGATGCCACTGTTAGGTATTTATACGAACCAGGAAAGTTTGAGGGTGGTAATAAAAAGAGCTACCGATCCTATTTGGAGCGTCACTACGCATAAGAAATCCGGTATAACACGATCTACTGGTAGACCTCCAATCTATAAACTGGATTCAACTGCTCCTCAGCGAGGATTTACTCGACAACAACTACAGGTAATTCCCGAGGATACTCAATTACCACCGCATGGTCTTAACTAGCGCCGTTGCGTCTGTTGCACTCAAGACAAGTCAGCATAACGTTATCTCTGATATGACCAATGCTGCTATTCTTTCTGTCTACGGTAAATTGGTGAGGATCTTTATCCGAATACTGCCAACGCATTATACAATTGCAACTCGCGCAGTGATTATTCCGTTGTTGCTTCAGCGTAATTATTAATTCAGCATCAATGTCAAATTCTCGTTGTTTTTTTGTCTTGTTGTTTGTAACCGGAGAGTTTTTTATCAATAATTTTAACATCAACGATGCTAGCATCATCCATTGTAGTGCCATTATCATCCAGGACAACTCTTCGAAGTTGATTTATTCTTCGTACTCTGGATACTGCAAGATAGACTAAATTCGACCATTCGATGTGATTATCCACCATCCAAACAATTGTATCTGATATAGTCAATCCCTGTGAAGAGTGTATTGTCGCTGCGTAACCTAACGTCCATGGGGATTTATCAGCACGCAATGCATCTTCGACGACGCTGATATCAACCAGCACAATATCATTTAACACGAGAATCTGCTTTTCACTCTTCCCTGGAATATCAACTTCAATATTCTGCTATCGTGTATCCGAAGGCCTATAACACAACGGTACTGGAAGTGTTGCAAATTTTTCTTTATGCGTTTCAAATAACTTCATCTGAAGTGTGTCTCTGACTATTTGTCTACTTGCTACTATTAAATCATTTGGTCTCCACGTTTCCCAAAAATCATTCATGGGAGTTTCTGAAATTTTTTCACGCGCTATTTCACATTGGATTTTATCCGATTGTAATCTAATCAGTGCTTTTAACTCGCGTAATTGTTCATCAATTGTTCATCAAGTGATCTATAATCAGTGGTAATTTCTTCATAATAGTCTACAAAACCCTTCAGCCATTCATGTGGGGATGCACCGATAAATGGTGGTGGTTGGCCGTAATCACCGCACGTGACGACTTTTGTATTTTTCAATAACAACCACTCAAGAAATGTTTGTAATATTTTCAACGATACTGTGCATGTTTCATCCCAAATTATGATTTCAGGAATGAATTTATCGCCCATTCGATCAGCGGTCCATTCATCGCCTTTCCATCGAAAGAAACTATGATAAGTACAGGCATTTACCCCTCGTTGTTTCATCTCTCTGGCGAGTCTGTGAGTTGGCGTTAGGACAATCATGTTTGATTTTGAAACGCTAGCGTTTCTATGATATAATTCTATTGCACGAGTTGTCTTTCCTGACCCACCACAACCGTTTAAATAAACTGTTTTGTATCTGCATATTGGATCAGATACCGGTGGTGCATTAGAAAATTCGGATTGAATCTCATCACAATTTAAATACTTTTCATCCATGGTAACATCTGCCGATCCACAATACTCATGTAGCGTTTCCTTTTTAAATCTCCAACATCCCCAATTTGCCTCCGGATCTGTGAATTTAGCTACATCTGATTTGTATTTCTCGTGGATATAAATAGAATCAGTGGCTACTCTAACTGTGGTATTAAGAAATCTATTTATCATCGAAAATAAATTGATAGAAGCATAAGCTAGCATAGAACTTCTCAAATGCGTATATTGTTTAATATATCCATCACAATAGGTAACAATTGTACCTAATCGTCTTCTATCGGGTAGGAAAGCGTCTTTACGATTTACAAGTTTTCCCTGTTTCGTTAAATCCGTTACAATAAAATCGTATTCAGCGATGTCTATGATCAACCGCGAAGAATATTTTGAATTGTCGTATCTTCCACCTTGGGTAAATTTACCGATTATTCTTCGTCCAAAATCTTTTGCTTGTTCTTTTTTAATTTCAAATAACTTCTTAGACCAATTCATGATTTGTTCTTCATTGAAATCTGGAAACTGTTTTCGCTGTTCGCTAATTATACGATCTAGATCGGGTTGTGGTAGCCAAACTTCTTTCTGAGCTCGATAGCATATAATAGCTTCGGAAACAATCAACGATATTAGCATACCACAATCAATTATATATCGTAGTAACACTATTGGCATCCAGGCCTTTTCAGATATATGTCTACCAAGCCAAACATAACTACACGGATGTAACCCTGTAGCGAGTTCAAATGATATCACACGAGCGAATCCGGTTAAATCAAAATCAGGTAATGGCCCATTAATCGCAACACGAGTCATTTCATGTGTGGGGTGTCCAAATCGTTTAAAATAGTTACTACATTCTCCATACCCGAGAAAACTTCCAGGATAACACGCGGATATATCAATTGAAATCATACCGCCACGATGGTATTTCGTATTCCACAGTCCTCCATGACTAAATTCGACGCAACTCAATTTAACGTCCTCGAGAAAATCACTTTGTGTTGGACGCCATGAGTTTTTTTCTCTTGCGAAGTGAGCTACCACTGATGGAATTGTGAAGCTATCCGTTAATAGTTTTTCATGGGAACTCTCCGGTGAAAAATCACTAGCGATTTTTCTCATTCTGTTATCTAATTCTTCAACGCGATATAATTCACCATTTGGTCTTACAAATTGATCAAATCCTATTTCGGGATCTTCATCACTTCTAAGTAACCACACTGACACAGGATCATCCTTACACAGCGTGTGAATAGCATCGAATAATTTCTCATTATAAAAAACATCCCCGACGAACTCCTTAGGGATATATCTCACGGTTCTATCTCGTGGAAATATTGTTACTGCAGGTGTCCACGCGTGTTTGTTATGATCAATAATTTGTATTGGCGCTCCTTGTGATTGATATTTCGGTTCGTATAATACTTCTCCGGTTATTGTCGTTACTGATATTGGGAATCTTAATGATGTTTCTAATTTATCTATATCAGAAATCTTTGCACCGTGCTGTTTCACTGTCAGTTCCCATTCGGTTATTTTCCTACGTCGCAGATCAGTTAGTTTATTTCCTCGGGATGCATTTGTGAAGTGTTCCATTACCCGTGTTGCTACACAATTCAGTGAACTAGAATATTTCATAGGAGCTAGTTTTGCAATATCGGGTTTATCATTTAACGGATATATCCCATAAACAATTGCTGTTACTGGATAAGATCTCTCGTAGTATGATTTGTCAATTCCAGTTAGAATTCCTGGTTTGGAATCTCTACTCACAATGACAGTTTTTTTATCCTTGAGGATTGGTTCAAATTTATCCCTGATAATCCATTTGCCTTCGACTTCGATAATGAATTTTATTCTGAAGAAATACTTCTGTTGGGAATTGCTTTGCAATTTACCCTTGAATTTCCAGCTCCTTGGCGGGCCAAGGTGTGAAATTATCTCAGCTGCTCTTTCATCGTTCATAGTAGCATCGATGTTGGGTACATTGACATCTTTATAAATAATTCGAAATGTCGACCAACAGTATGCTGCACCGTCTCGGTAGAATTTATTAAAACACTCCCTGATTTTACTTAGTATAGTTCTATCACCGATTAGACGTTTTGGTGTATCAGAGACTCTATCGAGATTGAATTTAGCATTTTTCCAGGGCTTAATTTTCGATAATCTCTTGAACTCCTTATCGAGATTGAATTTAGTATGTTTCCAGGGCCTAATTTTCGATAATCTCTTGAACTCTTTATCGAAATTGAATTTAGCATTTTTCCAGGGCTTAATTTTCGATAATCTTTGGAATTCTTTCATGGTATAATCAATGAATTTAGAATTTTTCCAAGGCTTAATTTTCGATAATCTCTTGAACTCCTTCATATTATAATTTAAATAGAAAAATATAGTATAATGAATCACTGCAAGTGGCTAATGATTGGATCAACAACCCCGTGTAACAAATCATGCAGAAGCGAATTCTGTGGGTATCATTTACAAAGCGTTCGCAACGGTTCTTTCGGTCCTCTCCCATGCCTCCAATGTGGGGCTGGGGTAAGGGGAAAATCGCATTTGTGTCTTGCTTGTGGGGGTAAACGATACAGGGAACTAAAACGCTATTATGACAAACGAATAAAAAATACCGTCATTGACCCTAACGATGACAAAATCATAAAAATCCTCAAGATTATATCAAGAGATTTATAATTAAAGCAGATATAAATTAGATAAGTAGTATTATTATACAAATGAGCCAAGATTTCAGACCCCATCCAGTGCTTGTTAATTACGAGGCCTCCAGTGATGGTGTTGTTAGAAATTGCAGACTAAAAAGGCCTGTTGGATGGGTAAATAATATGGGATACTTGATGTTTACAGCCGGGGGGAAGAAGTATCTCTGTCACAGAGCCATCTATGAAGCATTTTACCGATTAATTAAAGATGGCTTTGTGATTGATCACATAAATGGCGTGAAAACTGATAATTGTTTTGAGAATCTTCAATCCATCTCGCAGCGCGAAAATTTTTTAAAAACCAACGCTGGTAGGCACTCAAAACGCCATAGGGGGGTCAAATCGTTTGATTTAGAAACCAAAGAGGAGAAAAAATTTCAATCAATAAATAAAGCTAGTAGATACTTTGACATTTGTAGGTCTTCAATACGATTTGTTGCAGGAAATATAATTAAAACTGCTCTGTCTAAAAAAAATGGTCATAAAATAAAATTCGTATACACCTGAAACTATTCAAGGGAGATAAATCCTTTATGGATAAATCCGCCGCAATTCACACTCTACATACTAAGTTCCCTTGTATTATGACGTCAAAGAAATTTGTCGTCTGCTATTACCTGTATACCTTGACTAGGCGCGCCGCACACGTGACTGTAATGAAGTATAACATAGTTTCGGTAGAATTTTATTTTTTAACAATTTCTAAAACGTTTTATTGTCGCTTGGCTAAAACCGCATCATTTAAACAGTTGTATTTATTTAGACCATCTATTAATACACTTTCAGTACAGACCGTTCTTTATAATCCAGCGCAATACCTATGCGCTCAGCCGGAACAGTGTTTCCCATTCATTGAAGTAGGTGGGCCACTCATTATTTCAACAAGGCTGAAGTCAAATTTCATGAAATTGGATCCATTCATTTGTGAAGCCATCAACAAGGTCGTCGATTTCATAGCAGAAGAGCTTGGTTAAAATTCCTCTGTATACAGCTCTTTGTGATTTAATCGATAATGCATTTTGTCTAGAGAATTAGAACAGGGAAATATGCGCTGTTATTTAACAACTGTATTATTGTTTTACTTAAAATATTTCTCATTTAAATGTTGCAGCATTAATAAGTAATTCAAGGAAATATACCACCCTAAATTAAGTATATATAAATTGTTTCCCACTCTGTATGATTAGTCACTGACGCAGGCATGCGTGACTGATATTTACATTATATTTTAAACAACACAGTTAAATTATTATTCGTTTTGTGTGTACTTAGTATTTTATTTCCTAAATACGATGGATACAGTACAATTGTCTATTTTAAAAATCTCTTATTGTTAAGTATAATCAGAAGATATATATATATTAAAAAATCTCTATTTTGTATGACGGTTCAGTAGTCTAAACGGTAGCGTGGTTTGCCTTGTAAACACAGATCTATCAACAAATACGTGTTCGGTCCCCATAGCGGATACATTATTTGATCGGGAAACGGAAGATGTTTTTCTATTAATTGGGGAGGGGGCGGACCCCCTCAGCCAAACCAACATTGTAACTCATGCTATCGCATTCTCGGTAGCGTGGGTTGGTGTTTTTTCCAACTCATGCAACCATGAATTTGATTTCATGGGTTGCCATGTTGGTTTGGTTTACCACGCCCACGCCACAATAACATCCAATCAAACATATACCTTCTGAGAGATCTAATTCAGTGTTTGCTGAGTTATACCTCTCGCCGGAGATTATGTGTTTGTCAAAGTAATTGGGTGTAAAATAAATTGTATAAATTGATGCAAAAAGCTCTACATTCACATGAGGAACCCCATAGGGTAGCACAGAATGGGCTACCAGCTAATAGAAACGGTGTTAGGGTCACAAAAAGAGCATCTGGAATGGATATCCAAAAGAAAAGACCCTAACAAAGACACAAAGGCTTGAATAAGGGACTCATGAATGAATAACCGCTCATAATTTATACCATTTATTTTGCTTTTTTTAATAATTAAAGATAAAATATATTATATAAATAATGGATATCAAATATGTAAATGTTATAATTATTGAAATTTTAATTTTAAAAAATAGAGGGATAATATTATCTAAAGATCTCGACTGTGACAGGATTGCCTCGGAAATATGAAGACATTGAGTATCAGTCTAGTAAGGGTCGTTATGTTTTACCTAAGATGTACAGACTCGTGAAAGGAATTCAAAAGTCCATCTATGCTTGTTTGTACGGTAACGATATTGATGTATTTATAACGCTATTTAGCACCGTTGAAGCAATACGTCAAAAGCTCGGCCAAGAGTATCAAAAACGAGCTGAAATTAGTTCTAAAGTTCGTGATCTTAGAAAAATATTAAACGAGGAAAAACCAGTATTTTAACCACGTGAGCGTTACTAAAAAAAAGGCTTTCAGTAAATAATTTAAAAAATAATTTTTTTAAAATATTAAACGAGGAAAAACCAGTATCTTAACCACGTGAGCGTTACTATAAAAATAGGTTTTCAGTATATTTTATTAAAAAATTATTTTTTTTTTAGCGTTTTTTGTAACACTCACATGGGATTTTCTCCTGAATGGATACTCAGCAGTTTGGGCTTGCTCATGCAGTTATGTGCGTACTGGACGATCTGGTCGTAGTAGCAAGTAATCACCGCGACGCCTCCATTTTCACGTAGTTGTTGTTGTTGCCGCGTCGTTAACACAAATCGTTCATCGCCGTTCTCAGATATTACAATTCTGAAACCCCCAGCGATGTTATTTCTGAAACACTCGCGGATAGCGTCGTACAGTTTAACCTTGTCCGAGATGGATACGTTAGCTTGATGGTACATTATTTAATAACTCAGCATTTAATTGTGATAGTTTCACATTTGAAAATTCAGTTCACAAACGAGATATGGTAGGTGAATCGCTTACAACTAGATTAGCCCGAGAGCGGCTAGCAGCAATTAAAAAGTTTATACCGGTTCGAGACAGACTTCGTGAGAAACTTCAACAACGACAACAAGCGCAGACTGACTTTTCTGTGTCAAGTGAACAACTGTTCGCCCCTGTAACTAAGGCGACCAAAAATGTGAAAACAGCAACTGAACGAGCAATATTTGGAGATATTCCTAAGGAAGGCAAGCGACGAGAAGTGCCTGTTCTTGGTGTGCTTGAAAAAATTGCAGCAGAGACCGAACAAACAAAAAAGTCTTTAGAAACACTTCCAGTAGATATAGTAACTACTTCACGGCAACAACAAAAAAAGAGCGAGTACTAGAAGAACTAGGTGCTATTGCAAGAAAACAAGAAGACGGGGGAGAAGAAGCTACTACTATAGAAAAAATGCATTCACCGCAAAGTATATTTACATGCGATGCATACAACAAAATTAAAAAATTTAAAGATGACAATGATTTAATTAACTTTACCGTGCATAATTTTTCACTCGATCAAAGAGAAAGAGCTGTAAACAAAGAGTATAAAGAGTATATAAAAAACGACGAGAATTGGATAAAAAAAGTATACCTGGCCAACAGCAATAGACTTAGAATCACAGACAGTAACCGCAATGATTTTGAGAGTTTTAAAGACGAAGTATGGAGTAGAATAGATAAAATGGATCTAGTAGTAGTTGAAGAGGATTCAACTGAAAATGAATATTCAGGTAGCGGCATAGTTGAAAACACTAGCGTTACTTGTCCTGGTAATATTCTCAGTGATATATCACGGTTAGAAGTTCTCATCGGAGGGAAACGAGCCGGAAATAACTCACCGGAAATAATTAATGAGGCAGTTGATATCTGTAGACGATTATTTGCCGGTGGTATCATGGACATTAATGTATATCGAGAACTCATTGCTGAATTAGTTGAAAATCACAAAGATGCCCATGGTTATTACCGCGATTGATCACTAATTAAAAAACTACTAGTTTTATAACAAGATGATTATACACTACAACCATGATAACCCGTAAGCGTCTACGTGGTGAACTCACGATTGCCTGTTTACCGCGCGTGGTACGGAGATGGTTTCGGCAATACCATTGCGGGGTTATTTACAAGAATGGCTCCCAAGGTAGCGCCATTAGCTAAACAATTGTCAATGAAAGCCATTGATATTATTCGTGAAAAGGGACCCAGCAAAATCGGAGATTTCGTTGGAAATCTTGCCGGAAAGGCATTTTCTGCCGCGAAAGATAAAATAATATCATTGGTGCGAAAGAAACCAACGGTGCTGCCATCAACTACAGTGATGCCTGCAAAAATCAGCAAAGCAATAAATAGCGCAGTGGAACAAAAACTAGCGTCGTTGGCTGCTTCGGTGACTCCGTCGCCATTGACGACTTCACCGGTAACAGATAGCGCTATCATGAACGCGATAGCAGGAAGTGGTTTGAAACGAAAACAAAAACGACGATGAGTTTCACAATTGAAAACACTAGTATTTTAATAAAATGTTTAAACGAACAGCTGATCCCGCGCTTGATATGGAAGCCAAAGTGGGCAAGGACGATTCTGTCCGCGATTATCAATTTTATTCCTATCATGCAATACAACCCGACCTACGATCGCGAATTGAACTTCAAGTTCAAGATACCAGTAAATACTTTTTGCCATGTGAAGCATTTATTGAAATCGAGGGAAAACTCGTAACAAACGATGCTACTCATAATGATCCACCATATGCAAATGATCCAAATATCCGAGTTGGTTTTGTTAATAACGGCATAATGGCGTTATTTGACAGTGCAAAATATCTCATTGATGGAAAAGAAATTGAATCAATAGACCGTGATGTTGATGTTGCAACAACAATAATCGGACTAGCAAGATATTCCGATGATTATACAAGATAGGCTGGTCCGTCTATGATGTTTGTAAAGGATACCTCTGATAACGCTGACCACCTTCAATACATTAAAGTGTTAACACCGCAAGAAACTTCAGTTGATAATCAACGAGAAGCAACTAATCCAGAACGTCGAGCTAGACCCGGAGCTGCGTTTGATATTCTTGGAGGCGTTAATGATAATTTCAATTTAGGATTTGCAACACGAGTAGCAACGTTGCAAATATCACAACGATATTTTTCATGTGCAATTCCACTCCATCACATATTTGGATTCTGCAGAAATGTCAGAAAAGTCATCTATGGAGCCAAACACACAATTGCGTTAGTGCGAAAAGGCGATGACAACGATGCAATTTGGCGTACTGGTGCCGTAGATGGTAAAGTTGTTTTGAGTAAAATAGTATTATGGATGCCAGTAATGACCCCATCAATTACCACGGAAGAGCGGCTGCTCTCATTTATGGAAACAGGCGGCAAAACCATTGCTAAGTTGGCTAACAACAACAACTGATGTCAAACAGGATGATGTTGATGGTACATTTACATGGCACCTGGCATCGAAACAAGGCGTTTCAGCTCCACGTCATATATTTATAGCGCTGCAGAATCGGAATCGATTAGGCTCCCAAGAACGCAGTCATATGATATTTGATCGATTAGGGGTAAGTGAGGTTTCGCTGAGAATAAACGGACAACAAGAACCATCTGAGGATATACAGCTTGATTACGAGAGCAACCATATAGCACGTGTGTATCATAGAATGCTGTCATAGATGGGTCGTGATCAAAATGTTGATACTGGTTTACAAATATCGCAACTTGATTTTAAAAGCCGCTATCCGATTTATTACTTTTCGCTGGAACATCTTGATTTAACAAGGCAATCCGTTGTTGACATACATTTTAGGGCTCGTATATCCCCTGGTGGTGTTAATTATAGAGCGGCTGCTGTTATTCTCAGCGACAAATCAATGTTGTTAGAAGGAGCTGGCGGACGAATGAGAATCGTTGATGCACAAGTGGAAAATATGTAAATGAAACTTGAAGAGTTTCCAATTAGATCAATTGAAAGCATAAATATGTTTTACAATAAAATGACATATAGTGTTGTTAGTGTCAAGCTGACTGATGGTCAGGTCAAGAAATTGCGATCAAAATCCGCTAAAGAATGTAGAACCACAATAATGTTAAAACCAGCGCAGATGTCCGGCGGTACACATAAAATATCACTGACGGATCGTCAAATAAAACATTTCAATGATGCGCTAAAGAATAAGAGAAGGGTTCAAATTGTATTTTCAAAGGCTGCAAACATGATAAAATCAGGTGGTATATTTCCATTATTAGCTGCAATACCAGCATTGATTGCAGCGGCTACCCCAGCAGTGGCGAAAGCGGCAGCGTTAGGAGCCGTTGGTACTGCAGCAGAAATGGCACTAAAAAAGGCAACTGGGAAAGGATATAAAAAAAAGGAAAGGGTCTAAGACTACCAGGAACCCCGTATTCATGGTACAGCGGAAAAGGCCTGAGACTACCAGGAACCCCGTATTCACGGTACAGCGGAAAAGGCCTGAGACTAGGACCGGTTTATTAGTTGGAGAGTCTTTGATTGAAGAGTCTTTGACTCCAATGTCCAATTTTGATTTACTCGATGCTGCTAAAAAAACTGGCGATTAAAAATTTCAGAGGTGTCTTTATGAAAGATCAATTACCACATCAACCAAACAGCGTTGAAACCGGAATCATTAATTTAGATAACAGCACCGGACCCGGAACTCACTGGGTTGCATACGCTATTGATCCACGTGGGATTGTCTATTTTGATTTATATGGGTTAGCTCCGCCGAAAGAGTTTATGCGTTATATAAAAACTTTTCCAATGAAGACTTGGTATTCTACGCTACCAACACAACAAATGAATGACCCACAAATATGTGGCAGCGAAGTATTAAATGTCCTTGACGCTATTTCTAACTCCTTGGGTAACCCAAGGGGAAAACCACCTCATATTGTCGTAAATGAATACTCTAGTAATCGCTGGAAATCAAAGATTTTAGAGAGAGAAAGAGTTTTACAATAACAATGATTGATATTTGGGGAAGACCTCTGAAACCCAAACTCGATGACACTGCAACCCTTGATTCTATCAAGGATATAAAAAAAAATAATTGAAGATGAAATCGCTGAGACGTTGAACTTAACAAGTGTTGACCCCGGGGAAATAGTTGTATTTCAAGACAAACAGGGTAAATTGAAAACTAGTGATGTGTCGTTGGATGATATTTTAGTTAAACAACGAAACGCAATCGAGAATACTATCGTGTTATTTTCCGATCAGGGTAAACTCAAACCGGGTGTACTCGTTTCGACTATTACAGATAGAATAGAAACTTTCAACAATGAGTTGGAAAATTCTCTGCTGGAACTAACAACACTTCAATCTAGAATTGAGAATAACGGAAAACAGTTTTCAATTTTTCGTAGAAATATCGAGGATAAATTTCTTAGAACTACATTCGATAAACTCGACATAAAACTCCATGATATCAAAAAATTCATCGATGAGACGAAAATCTTCATCGAAGCAATCAAAGGTGATGCAACGAGGATGATAACAATCATTGAAAAAACAAAAATCCCTCATGAGAAAACCAGCAACGTAGTATACACGATCCAACACGGATCATTTGCGTGGACACCTACAAACAACAAATTAGATATCACTGTAACCGTTAAAGGTATTTATCGATTAACACTAGTAGCACCGACTCAATTTAATATTTCATCGTCGAGTTCATCCGGGGTCAATAATACAATTTCAACGATCATCGACAAGGATACAACGGAAAAGTTCACAATCACATCTACTGATAAAAATTTGGTTAGGGTTTCAACAACGTGGTATGTGGAATTCGTAGCGGATTTAAGTAAATAACTAAATTGAAAGGAAAATCTTTCGGATTTCACAATTGAAAACGCTAGCGTTTTTAAATAAAAATGATTTCATCAACGCAATGTCGCTATTATCAAGTCAGAGAATTTCAAACTAGACTCAAAACCCTCGCCGAGGAGTATCAAATAAAAAAAAAAATACCGACGAAGAATCACCGCAATTGATATTACTATGTACTCGATGTCAAGCGTTCTCGCTGGCGCCGGAATAATACTTGCATCGGTTACAATGATTGCCCCGGTCGTAGTTCCAATTTGCATATCTGCGGCGGCTACAATCGCGAGTATATCAACAGGGATAACAAAAAGGATATCATCATGCAGCCAGCGTAAACTACAAGACTACATAATTCAATTTCATATTGTATCAACCGCATACTCGCAATTATCCTCGATGATATCGTCGTCACTCGATAATACAATTATATCAGATAGTGAGTTCTCAGCAATGGCCAGTATTTATGATTCCGCGATATCAAAATTAGAGCGACAACATGAGAATAATAACAATGACAACACCGATGGAATTGGAAAACACGAACCCAAAAAAAATAATGATCTCAATAACCTCAACGATATCGGATAGTGAGTTCTCAGCAATGGCCAGTATTTATGATTCCGCGATATCAAAATTAGAGCGACAACATGAGTATAATAACAATGACAACACCGATGGAATTGGAAAACACGAACCCAAAAAAAAGAATGATCTCAATAACTTCAACGATATCGGATAGTGAGTTCTCAGTGATGGTCAGTATTTATGATTCTGCGATATCAAAGTTAGAGCGACAACAACAGTATAGCAACGATGACAACACCGATGGAATTACTTCAACGAATAGTGGAGAACACGAACCCAGTACAAACAAGCATGATATCAATAACATCAACGAATCCTGAATTCAGTGTGAATTTCCCTAGCCCAGTCCCCGTGAAGGAGATAGCGCTAGCAAAACTACGAGTGTATCACAGTCGGCCTAATATCAGATCAAAATCATTTGGTGGTCAACAACTCAATAATTCACCGGTGTTCTCGTATAAGAATAAAGACGACGGGACTCCAGACTGGAACGTTGTTTCGATACCAACAGGGTCATACCAAATTGAACAAATCAATAATAAATTCGCGCGTAGAATAAAATCGATTACTGGAGTAGAATCGAAAATCGCTATGACGGTTCATGAGCCGACGCTATCATCCGCAATTGAGATAAGCACAGAAGGATACGTCGTAGATATCTATCAGAGTTCTATTAGAACCGTACTAGGATGGCCTGAATTACTACCAGGGGGGAAAACCGTTGATTTTCCAGAACCACAAAAAACTGATTATATCACCGACAGAATAAAATCTGATAATCCAATAAAGAGTTATGAAGATCACCAAATCACTTTACAGTTTTTTTATATCGGAGTCCTACCACCTTAGAGGGGGAAGGAGGAGGATCCCTTAGAGTTATATGATATTGCTAGCGAACCTAGAATTATTGAAAATTTCACAGCGATGAATAATGATTTTTCACTGTTGTTAATATCTCTTAAGTCCGGCTCTCTCACCCGAGATGAATTTATCAGCGTCGTAGAAACATGCAACAAAATTATCGACGATATGGAAACGTTTAATTTAAAAATTATTCAGGATATATTAGATGACGATAAACCCCAATCGAGAATAACATTTGCATCAAAATTTAAAATCCCCGTCAAAGATATTCCAACATTTAAACTACCAGGATATAACGTACCAGAGATAAAGAAACAACTTAACGACACCATCGATGTTGGTTTTAAAATAATTCATGATGCATGGAAAAAAACAGCATCACCGGAAATAAAAATCCTCAAACATAATAATGATCCAGATGGTGGCGGTAGGCATATCGCTCCGTTCAACGTGAATATATCCTCAGTGATTGCGCTCAATTTAGTATGTGATGTTATCGAAGGAAGCTATCAAATTAATCTCGAACGATCGAATCAAGCTCAGCAAGGATATATTCTTTATTCGTTTGCACCAATAGCTCCTCCAGGATTTTTAATAATCGAGGATTCAACCAATCCAGTCTATATGCGATGTCATAATAATTCATTTACCAGAATCAATTTTAAACTCACTGACCAGTCCAATAATCTAATTGATCAACAAGAGGAGGTGTTAGCGATTAGTCTGTTTGTGAGATCCTAAGGACTCGATCAAATATTTGGTTAACCTGTAGCAGCAGAGAGGGTGAATGACAACGACAATGGCGTCATTGACGAATTCATCGAGGAGGCCTCAATTTATCGAATCGACGCCTTTTTTTACGATTTACGAAGAAGCCTTAGATTACAGAATCGACGCCTGTAAAGGTTGTCCGATTCACCCTCTATCATCATGACAATCGTTAACGACATAGCAGCAGAGAGGGTGAATGACAAAGACGCTGGCACATCGTGTAAGATATTTTTTTTCGTTTTTGTAATAAGGTTTAGCTTAACAAATATTTGCCCGAAACATTGTCTGATTCACCCTCTCTGCTGCTAAATTTGTAAAAGCGGTTTCAGTCAATAGCGACTTTGAAATCCTGTACTAGGGTTTATCAATGAACGCGTACTATAGAAGGAAATATTTTACTGATATTATCGAAGTATATACCCGTACGTGACTCCGTTAGAAATAAACTACAAACAAGACAGAGTCTTCAGACCGATTTTTCCCGCAGGAAGTGAAGAATTGTTTAAACCGATAACCACGGCAACGAATGGAGTGATATCAGCCACTGAGCGAACTATATGGGGGGATGTCCCCGAGGAGGGTAAACCACCAAGAAAAGAGACACCTCTGATTAAGGTACTTGAAAAAAGAGCAACTGAACTGAAAAATCATCAGCGTTGTCAACAAAACCCCCAACTGGCCCGAAAAAAACGATTGCTCATTTAGCGGATAAATTTACTGGGGAGGCTTAAATACTAATAAAAAACCAATGTGATCACGCTTCAAGCGGTTTTGCTATTGACAGCTATAATTCAAGGGGGGAGTTTTAGCGGGTAAGTATAAAGACGATCCAGTATTACCCGATAGCTGGCCTGGTGAGTTGTATAGAATAAATAACGAGGCTTTTTTAGATAAGAGGAGGAAGGAGTATAAAAAATTCTAAAGAGAATTTGATGATTATAAAAATCAAGGACGACAACAAGAAAGAAAGCGCCAAACACCTACACCAATACGAAAAAACAAGAAGAACCTCAATGGGATGATAATGATGATAATCCTTTTGGGCGTTTACAATATGATGATGATAATCCTTTTGGGCGTTTACAATATGATGATGATGCACTGAGTGCAACCGGGAAGGGATTTTCCAGTGGAGTATCAGGTAGTGGTC
Organism: Unio delphinus; assembly: GCA_029339505.1. Lineage (NCBI taxonomy): Eukaryota > Metazoa > Mollusca > Bivalvia > Unionida > Unionidae > Unio > Unio delphinus. The sequence goes on along the minus strand of JAQISU010000154.1, from coordinate 3,722,387 downwards.
TAGTTAGTTGTCCTGGTAATATTCTTAGTGATATAACACGAGTAGAAGTACCCATCGGAGGGAAACGAGCTGGAAATAACTCACCGGAAATAATTAATGATGCAGCTGATATCTGTACTCGGTTATTTCAAGGTGATGGTCTCGGTGATAACATTGCAGGGTTATTTGCAAGAATGGCTCCAAAAGTGGCACCAATCGCAAAACAATTATCAATGAAAGCCATTTATGTCATTCGTGATAAGGGTATTAGTACTGTTGGAGATGTTTCCGGGAAAGCATTTCAGCCGCGAACGATCAAATAACAGCGTTAGTTCGGCGGCGAAGGAAACCACCAGCGTCATTGGGACCACTACCGTCTACAGCGTCGATGCATGCAAACATTAGTAAAATAATAAATAACGCAGTAGATCAAAAATTAGCATCATTGGCAACTTCGTTGATAACTCCATCATTGACAGCCAGCAACCATGATGATATCGCAAATATGATAGCGGGAAGTGGCTTAAAAAACCACGACGTGGTCGACGACGATGATTTAGATCAACGAATATATAATAAAATGTTCAAACGGTCACCTGATACAGCGTTTGATATGGACACCCCAGTGCTCAAGAATGATTCCCTACGCGATTATCAATACTATTCCTATCATGCAATACAACCAAATATTCGATCAAAAATTGAACTTCAAGTCCATGATACCAGTAAATACTTTCTACCGTGTGAAGAGTTTGTCGAAGTAGAAGGAGAACTCGTACAATCAAATGATACTCCTGCTGTACCAGCACCCTATCCAGCTAGTACTCAAGTCGGTTTTGTCAATAATGGTATCATGGCGCTATTCGATAGTGCAAGATATCTGATTGATGGAAAAGAAATTGAGTCGATAGAACGTAATGGTGATGTAGCCACAACAATACTAGGACTAGCATGATATTCCGATGATTATACAATATTCGCAGGCCCTTCTATGATGCTTGCAAAGGATACTAAAAATACGAAATCAATTTGTCGTAAGACGACCAAGAAATCTGGCTGATACTGATGATGTTGACGCTGAGAATATGATTATAAATACTAATGTGAATTTCAATCTAGGAGCCGCAACACGCATGTCACTGTTGGAAGGGCAGCGTAGATCATTTTCATGCGCGATTCCACTGCATCATATAATTGGATTCTGTAGAAATGTCCGAAAAGTTATCTATGGAGCAAAGCATACAGTAGCACTCGTGCGAAAAGGTACTGACAATGACGCAATTAGGAGGATTCCAGCAAATCCAGCACATCCAGATGCTGATACCGCTAAAGTTGTTTTAACAAAACTAACACTGTGGATGCCAGTAATGACTCCAACACTCGCCGGAGAAGAACGATTACTATCATTTATGGATGCAGGAGGAAAATCGTTGCTAAGTTGGCTAACAACAACAACATATATTGTACAATCAACTGATAACGGTACATTTACGTGGAACCTGGCATCAAAACAATGTGTTTCAGCTCCGCGTCATATATTTATTGCGTTATAGGATACCATATTAGCGTTGAACGCCCTGTCAGATTAAAAACTTGCAATCGGAATCAGCTAAAAAATGCGGAACCACAATAACGCTGAAACCCAATCAGATGACTAGTGGTAAGAATAAATTGTCGCTGACAACTCGTCAGAAAAAACATTTCAATGACGCGCTCAAAGATAAAAAAAGCGTTCAAATCACACTCTCTGCAGCCGCGATCAAAAAATTGATAAAATCAGGTGGTATATTCCCGTTGTTAGCTGCGATTTCAGCGTTGATTTCGTCAGCGGCCCCAGCGGTATCGAAAGCTGCGGCGTTAGGAGCCGTTGGTACCGCGGCAGGGATGGCACTAAAGAAAGCTACCGGGAAAGGATATAAAAAAAAAAGGGAAAGGGTCTAAGACTACCAGGAACCCCGCATTCATGGTACAAAGGAAGCGGCCTGAGATTAGGACCGGTTTACTAGTTCCAATGTCATATTTTGATTTACTCGATGCCGCTAAAAACTATCGATTAAAAACTTCAAAGGTGTCATTATGAAAGATTAGTTGCCGGCACGGCCAAACAGCATTGAAACCGGTATCATCAATCTCGATAACAGCACCGGACCTGGAACTCACTGGGTTGCATACGCGATTGATCCACGTGCAATCGTCTATTTCGATTGATATGGATTAGGACCACCTAAAGAATTCATGCGTTATATAAACCGATTAAACACCCCGCGTTGGTATTGTACGCTACCAACACAACAAATGAATGACCCACCAATATGCGACAACAAAGTATTGAATGCCCTTGACACTATTTCAAAATCCGGAAAACAACCTCATCGGGTTGTGAATCTATACAGGAGTAGTCACTGGCAACGACGAAGTCGTCAACAAAGATTTTAGAGAAGTAATTAGTTTTACAATAACATGATTGATATTTGGGGCGACCACTATCAACGCTGAAGAAACCCGATGCCGATGGCACTGCAACCGATGATATAAAAAAATAATCGAAGATGAAATAGCCGAGATGTTGAACTTAGCAAGTGTTGATCCAAATGAAATAGTTGTATTTCAAGATCGTCAGGGTAAATTGAAAACTAGTAATGTTTCCCTTGATGAAATTTTAGTTAAACAACGAGACGCAACAGAAGATACTATAGCGCTATTTTCTGATCAGGGTAAACTCAAACCGGGCGTACTTATTTCAACTATTGTGGAACGAATTAACGATTTAGAACCATTCAAAACACTACGCGATGAATACAACGATAATATAACTAAATCCAATCGGTTTTCTGAATTACAAAATAATATAATTGACAATATTAACAAGCATCTATTATATTTCCTTGGAAATCACCAGTGACCACACCGAAACTCACTGAGATAAAAACTACTATGTTGGAACTAGCAACACTTCAATCCAAATATGAAGAACATGTAAAACAGTTTTCAACATTTCGAAAAAACATCGCAGATAACTTTCTTGGAGCCACATTCAATAAACTCGACATAAAACTCCCGGATATTAAAAAATTCTTTGAAGATATGAAAAACTTCACCGAGGCAATCAAAAACGATGCAAAGAGGATGATAGAAATCATTGAAAAAACAAAAATTCCTCATGAAAGAACCAACAACGTAGTATACACGATTCAATACGGATCATTTACGTGGACACCTACAAACAACATTTTACATATCACTGCGGCCGTCAAATGTATTTATCGATTAACACTAGTGACACCGACAAAATTTAATATATCATCGTCATGTTCATCTAGGGTCAACAATACGATATCAACGATCATTGAGAATTTTACAACTGAACAGTTCTCGATATAATCCACTGATAATAATCTGGATAGGGTTTCAGTAAATGGTATGTGGATTTCTTAGCGGATTTAAGTAAACAACTAAATTGAAATCGTAAACGATTTGAAAATAGCATGTCATCATTGGCAACGTCACAACAATATCGCTATGATCAGGTCAGAGAATTTCAAACTAAACTCAAAACACTCACTGAGGAGTACCAAACAAAAATATAAAAAACCGACGAAGAATCACCGCAGTTGATGTTACCTTGTACTCGGTGAGTGGTGTAATCACCGGAGCTGATATTATACTCTCCTCGGTGACAATCATAGCTGTTCCAGTTTGTACAGAAGCTACAACAACAATCGCGGCAATTATTTCAATAATAGCAAAACAATATCATCATGCAGCCAGCGTAAACTGCAAGATTACGTAGTTAAATTTCATGTTGTGTCAACCGCGTACTCGCAATTAGCCTCGATGATATCATCATCACTCGATGACACATTAATATCTGATAGTGAGTTTTCAGCGATGGTACGTATTTATGATTTCGCGATATCGAAATTAGAGCAGGATAATGATAATAACAATGACAACACCACAAGAACTACTTCAACGAATAGCATAGAACACAAACCCGGTGAAAACCAGCATGATCTCAATAACATCAACCAATCCTGAATTCAGTGTGAATTTCCTTACTCCGATTCCCGTGAAGGAGATAGCGCTAGCAAAACTACGAGTATACCATAATTGGCCTAATATTAGGTCGGTAGCATTTGGTGGTCAGCATCCGAATAATTCTTTGGTGTTCGCGTATAAAAATCGCAAAGACGGAATTCCAGACTGGAACGTTGTTTCGCTACCATCTGGGTCATACCAAATCGAACAAATCAATTCTGAATTTCAGCGTAGAATAAAGTCTATTAATGGAAGAGAATCAAAAATCACTATAACGGTTCACGAGCCGACATTATCATCTGCCATTCAGATAAACTGACCCGGGTATGTCGTATATATCTGACAGAGTTCGATAAGAACAATACTAGGGTGGCCTGAAATAACAGCTCCACCTGAACCACAAAAATCTGATTATGTCACGGATAAACAATCATATCACGAAATTACCACATCATATCGAGAACACCGCTGCGATATAAAACAGTCATCGTTGCCGGGTAGTTATTTTAATTTTGTTGATCGGGATTCCGATTTTTTGAGATTAAAGGTTGGACAGACTCCAGATTCAATTACATACATAAATATTGACCATAATAGAATTATTGAGTACTTTAGAGAAATCAATCAAAAACACAGTCAATAACTACAACGACTACAACAAGCTTTCAATGAGTCTAATCGGAGTGAACTTATTAAACGAATTGGAGAATTAAATCAATTTGCATCCGACATGGAAGATATCAACCAGCGAGTAATTCAAGTAATAATTAATAACGCGATGACAGCATTAATCACTCTAAACGAAATTTCTTAACCGGTTAAAATATAATAGAAGCCAATCTACCGAAATTAAAATTTCCTGGGTATAACGCGTACGAACTAAAAACATCCGTTAATGATCTCATTGATGAAACATTTAATATGATAGTCACAGCATGGAGACAGCAAAACAAGGGTCCAACTATTCTCACACATAATAATGACACAGATGGTGGTGGTAGAAATATCGCTCCTCAAAATGTGAATATATCCTCGGTGATTGCATTGAATTTAGTATGTGATGTTATCGAAGAAAGCTATCAAATAAATCTCGAGCGATCAAATCAAACTCAACAGGGATATATTTTATACTCATATGCACCAACAGCTCCTCCAGGGTTTCTAATTATTGAGCATCAAACTAATCCAGTTTATATGAGATGTCATAATAATTCGTTAACGAGAATTAATTTCAAATTCACCGACCAATCCAATAATCTGATTGATTTACTAGGTGAGGTTTTACAAATTAGTTTATTTGTGAAATCCTAGCAAGAATTGTTAACCCATATCAGCAGAGGAGGCGCGACAACAAATCTGCACCTAGGATGGTAAGATTTTATTTTTCGTTTAAGTAAAAGGATTATGCTTAACAAATATTTGCCTAAAAAGATAGTCCGATTCGCCCCATCAACTGCAGATTTAATATACTGTATGCTGCTTTTAAACCTAGCATCAATGAGTATTTTGGTCAGAAATTGCGGGCACCGTGAGTTGATGCAGTGGATAACAAACTTCACGCCATCATACACACCCTAGGAAATGGAAACCATCCTAAATTACAATGCGTAAAGGATGCTGCATACTTCCTTAATGAATAACACAACGAAACCTCGCTTGTCAAATAAATCATCAATTTGTTTAGCCGAAATTAGAGTAATATACGTTCCCTGCGATACATCGATAACACAAGTATTTTAAACGCATTATCTTAATTGACCCACTAGCTGTACTTCAGTCAATACTCAATAGTAAACAGATAGGTTATTAATAACCATTATTGTCCTGAATACTACTGAGCTGATTACCTTCCACAATAAGGTATAATGATGGTTATTTAGTTATATTAGTAAAACCGGTAATAAAAATGCAGTTCTCGCTACTAAACTGGCCTTATACCGAGAACCATCTGATTTTAATTTACTGTATGATGCTTTTAAACCTAGCATCAAAGAGTATTTTGGTCAGACGTAGCTTGCATCGTGGTATCATGCAGTGAATAAGAAACTTCACACCATCATGCACACCCTAGGAAATGGACTCCATCTTAAATTACAATCCGTCGGGAGTATGTAGTCATTGCACGAATTGGAATTGGTCATACCTATATAACGTACTCCATCACTCAAAAAGACGATAACCCATCAGGATGCGTTTCTTGCAATGAGTCATTCACTGTAAAGAACCACCTTTGCATGATTATACATAATACGTTTTGAATGGCGCCAAATGACCTTACAGTGCTTGAGCGCCGTGTAGATACATTCAGTCAATCAAACAAAGGAAAGAAGAATCATACTGAGAGCAAATCGTGATTGCCATTTTATTTCTTATCATATTTACACAGAACAAACGGATAGCACAACGAAACAACCAACAACAGTATCCACAGAGACATCAACACTAGCAGCTACTACTATGAGCGTCCCTACTTTGAGCGCGACATTCACCTCGGCGACAAGTACTAAAAGTGACACCACCTCTGCAACTACACATCCGTCAACAAGTACTATATCCACAAAGACTAATGAAACAACATATAAAGACACTACTACAGGTAAAACTAAGTCTATATCAACAACAATACTTTTAAAAAAAGAACCACCATTATCACATTGCCGACGACTTCTAGCAGTCTTTCGGTTTGACCTTGAGAAAACTTATTTCTTTTATAGTCGTGTTACAATTAGTGGGCTTTCATTTAAATATTGACTTATATCTTATAACAAAAAAGTAAACAAGACTCCTGATATGTATATCCTGTACTTTATTTTGCATTCTGAAAGTGACATTCTGCCAAATCAAAAATGATTCAAAACTCATCCGAAGATCGGAAAGATCTCTTAACATGTCCTTGTCACGTCTTTGTATTGCATATTGACGCCAATATTCATCATTTATAAACAGATCATTAATTGGTTTGCTTTTTTATTCATTTAAAATTAAGCCAATTAAAAAGGTTTATTTCATGTTTGGATAAAAGGAAATGTTCCCAAGAATCGTAATATGTTGCGCAAAACATTGCAAGCTAAATACATCTGAGTAATTCAAATAATCAGTAAGCGTATCAATTCATTTCCAAAAATAGACACATGCATCCTAAACAAGAAACTTTCGAAGCGATCTATAACGGTAGAATATTGGGTACTCACCCATTGCTTTTAAAGACGAGATGTTGAACGGCAGTGAAAAGAAACGATTAGATGTAATAATTTTTAATAGAATTGTTATGAATGTTGGAGCGGTATACTTGATAGAAATCTCTTGCACATATCATTTTGTTGATCACGTGCGCTAAATATGAAAGAAGGTGAGGAAGTTTCATCTCAAGCCGTAATTTTGGAATACAACTTTACGTTAATTCCCTTATTTCCGCTGTTGGTGAAAGGCGCATGGGTCAGAAAATAACGTGTTTGATGTTGCTGTTTGATATGCATAGTTATATCTCCGTCACAAAGATATACAGAAACAAGTCATTGATGTATAGGTGCCTTGGAATTCGGATAATTGAGAAGCAGAACATACTCGGATATCTTTATTTCCGTGCATCTTTGGTACTTCTAAACGGATCCTAAAGACATCATTGAATAATGTAGAAGACACTACAGACAATACAGACTTGTCATTATCGTATGGCCTAGGTTTTAACTACTTAATCTAAGAACTAAAACTACAGCCCTGTAATGCTGTTTGAAACGCATATTGTCTCTTGTTCGCGAAATACACATGTTCCTTGCAAATAAATTAAGGACTGTATGCAGTCTCTAAATAATTCATGGCTAGTTTTGTTTCAGAGATAATAATCCCTTGCATTTCTTTTCCCAATTTTCCTGCACCGAACTATTTTTCAAATAAATAATAACAATGCTATGGTAAAGTAAGAAAAAACAATTTTAAGAAAAACAAACGATTTTTCTTACATCGTGTAATTTAAATTGAATTGCGAAATTAATGCAACATCAAATCGCAAACTATTTGTTGAGTCTCTCCTGGATGAAAACGTACATAAATATTATAATCAGCCATTTGCCTCATCTATGCGATATATATTGCAATACATATGATATATTTAAAAACAACTAACAAGACAAATGCATCGAATTCATTCAATAATGTTAGACATCTCTAATAGCAGCAAAATATTTATTCTCAAATTCAATTTTGAAATTGAGATAGTTATTGTAAAGGAAAATAGAAGCGATCACATGTAGTTAAATTGCATAGTCAAGGTTTGACAGAAAAAAATAGTTATTCATGTCACCTTGAGAACTGATGTCGCCGCACACTTTGACAAACATTCGAACAGAGCTCATTTCGTTTGAAAACATGTTTTTCAAAAGCAATTCTTTTCTTATCCCGATTTTCGAGTATGAGCCGCTGTTGCAACCCACACAACTCGGAATCTAGTGTTAGGTCTTGCTCTATTACATGCTAAATTAAAACATGTTTTGAAAACATGTTTTTCAAAAGCAATTCTTTTCTTATCCCGATTTTCGAGTATGAGCCGCTGTTGCAACCCACACAACTCGGAATCTAGTGTTAGGTCTTGCTCTATTACATGCTGAATTAATACTGTGATACAGGTACAGATTGAAAGACATCATTGAAATATATGTACTCTTGCATTTAATAATCGGAAAGTAGAGCGTGATAAGACATATCCTTACTATGAGTGTATTTCCTTCGAAAGACATTTTCACGAGATCACTGAATTATGGAGCAAACAATACTAGCAATATATCAAAGATTGCATTTATACATGTTCAAAGTTCAACATAATGTAGTTATTTTTCCCAAAGGGTAAAATCCCTTCTCCCTTTGCCCACTTGGCTAAACTAGCTTATTTCAAAGACAAATAGAATCCGATTCCCTCTTTGAATGGTATGGGTCGCTATCAGATTCTGATATAATCGTTCTTGATATTGTATTTCTGAATTTATTTGCACAGAACAAACTACAACAAGTAGCAGCTCACTGGAACCAACAACAGTCTCCTCAAAAACAACGACACATATAACTACTAGTACGAGCGTCCCAACCTCGAGCTCGACATTCACCTCAGCGACGTCAGGTCCTAAAATTGACACCATAGCTACAACTTCAAAACCATCAACAAGTATCAGCACTACATCGTCAACAGCTACTACAGCAACAGGTAAAGACACCAATACAGGTAAACCAAAGTCTATATGACCAATAGCACATAATAACACAACAAAGACAATTACCCTCTTCCCGACGACCTAAACAAGATTCAAAATTAACCCAGTACTAACGGGATTCTAATTCTCGAAATCATAACCGGTATGTGTGCATTTCTTTAAATTATGAAGACCATCATGTTGAACCTAAATTCAGTCTAGACGGAACATTTATTCCAGCTGTTGTAGACACAAAGTTTTCAGCTATTACAATCGACTGGAACCTGACTTTTATTTGACACCTAAACAATTTGAAACTTATATTACTGGAATCACTAGATCTATTTAAAGTAGTGGCGCACACTGACTTAGGTGCTGATAGAAAGATCATCATCAACCTATATTGAACATTTCCTTGCTCCAAACTTGACTATGTTTGAGTTGTTTATGGTTCACCTAGGAAGTCATATATGAATATGCTTCACCCAATCCACTCTCAGGTAATACGACTCGTTCTCTGAGAGCATTTAAGACATCATTATGTTAAAACCTTCTCACCGAAGCAAACATAGCACCTTTATCACATCGTAGAGAAATGCTGTCATCACAGTATGCTGTCAGATTAAGATCAAACTCTCTGAACACTCCTGTCATGGCATTATTTAAACCCAAACATAAACTTCATATGTATGAAACCCAAATACAATACCTCTCGTTAGCACTAGAATATCATCCAGCCTTGGCAGTAACAATAAAAATCTTTCTAAAATTAAGAAACGTTTGTCTCGGAAACATTTTCCTGGCTATTAAGCTACCAAAAGAACTTTCTTGGTGCATGGTGGAAACGAAATCTTAAACAAGTACTCCAATGTTCTACAACTCTTAAGTCCTTCCGAATTCAAAATTCTACACAAAAAGTATACTGATGGTACAAGGTTATACAAGAGGCTGCCGCGTCCTTCCTTAATGAAAAACACATAACGAAACATCTCTCGTCAAATAAATACTCAATATGTTTAGAGTAATATACGTTCCCTGCGATACATCGATAACACAAGTATTTTGAACGCATTATCTTAATTGACCCACTAGCTGTACTTCAGTCAATACTCAATAGTAAACAGATAGCCAATTAAAAACCATTATTGTCCTGAATACTACTGAGCTGATTACCTTCCACAATATAGTATAATGATGGTAATTTAGTTATATTGGTAAAACCGGTAATAAAAATGCAGTTCTCGCTACTAAACTGGCCTTATACCGAGAACCATCTGATTTTAATTTACTGTATGATGCTTTTAAACCTAGCATCAAAGAGTATTTTGGTCAGACGTAGCTTGCATCGTGGTATCATGCAGTGAATAAGAAACTTCACGCCATCATGCACGCTAGGAAATGGACTCCGTCTTAAATTACAATCCGTCGGGAGTATGTAGTCATTGCACGAATTGGAATTGGTCATACCTATATAACGTACTCCATCACTCAAAAAGACGATAACCCATCAGGATGCGTTTCTTGCAATGAATCATTCACTGTAAAGAACTTTGTGTTTTTCGACCGGCGGCTGACGCGCGATCCGTACTGCAATGTATATGACATGGAGAAAAGGTTTGATACAAAAATCATCACTTGCATTATTACATTCCTAAATGACGTAAATATGTACTATGAGCAAAAACTTTTATTACATCAGTTTGCAAATTTTATATAACGGGTCTACCGTTCCAAGTTTTCAATAACTTCCCATCTGATTTGTTCACACCCTTTACATTACCCTTTGAATGGCAAAGTATATTTATTACCGTTTTCGTATTGTCGTTTCACCTTAACCTTTGATTTTATATCGTTGCTCGATAGGAACCTTTTACCACCTTTGCATGATTATACATAATACGTTTTGAATGGCGCCAAATGACCTTACAGTGCTTGAGCGCCGTGTAGATACATTCAGTCAATCAAACAAAGGAAAGAAGAATCATACTGAGAGCAAATCGTGATTGCCATTTTATTTCTTATCATATTTACACAGAACAAACGGATAGCACAACGAAACAACCAACAACAGTATCCACAGAGACATCAACAATAGCAGCTACTACTATGAGCGTCCCTACTTTGAGCGCGACATTCACCTCGGCGACAAGTACTAAAAGTGACACCACCTCTGCAACTACACATCCGTCAACAAGTACTATATCCCCAAAGACTAATGAAACAACATATAAAGACACTACTACGGGTAAAACTAAGTCTATATCAACAACAATACTTTTAAAAAAATAACCACCATTATCACATTGCCGACGACTTCTAGCAGTCTTTCGGTTAGATCTTGAGAAAACTTATTTCTTTTATAGCCGTGTTACAATTAGTGGGCTTTCATTTAAATATTGACTTATATCTTATAACAAAAAAGTCAACAAGACTCCTGATATTTATATCCTGTACTTTATCTTGCATTCTGAAAGTGACATTCTGCCAAATCAAAAATGATTCAAAACTCATCCGAAGATCGGAAACATCTCTTAACATGTCCTTGTCACGTCTTTGTATTGCATATTGACGCCAATATTCATCATTTATAAACAGATCATTAATTGGTTTGCTTTTTTATTCATTTAAAATTAAGCCAATTAAAAAGGTTTATTTCATGTTTGGATAAAAGGAAATGTTCCCAAGAATCGTAATATGTTGCGCAAAACATTGCAAGCTAAATACATCTGAGTAATTCAAATAATCAGTAAGCGTATCAATTCATTTCCAAAAATAGACACATGCATCCTAAACAAGAAACTTTCGAAGCGATCTATAACGATAGAATATTGGGTACTCACCCATTGCTTTTAAAGACGAGATGTTGAACGGCAGTGAAAAGAGACGATTAGATGTAATAATTTTCAATAGAATTGTTATGAATGTTGGAGCGGTATACTTGATAGAAATCTCTTGCACATATCATTTTGTTGATCACGTGCGCTAAATATGAAAGAAGGTGAGGAAGTTTCATCTCAAGCCGTAATTTTGGTATACAACTTTACGTTAATTCCCTTATTTCCGCTGTTGGTGAAAGGCGCATGGGTCAGAAAATAACGTGTTTGATGTTGCTGTTTGATATGCATAGTTATATCTCCGTCACAAAGATATACAGAAACAAGTCATTGATGTATAGGTGCCTTTGAATTCGGATAATTGAGAAGCAGAACATACTCGGATATCTTTATTTCCGTGCATCTTTGGTACTTCTAAACGGATCCTAAAGACATCATTGAATAATGTAGAAGACACTACAGACAATACAGACTTGTCATTATCGTATGGCCTAGGTTTTAACTACTTAATCTAAGAACTAAAACTACAGCCCTGTAATGCTGTTTGAAACGCATATTGTCTCTTGTTCGCGAAATACACATGTTCCTTGCAAATAAATTAAGGACTGTATGCAGTCTCTAAATAATTCATGGCTAGTTTTGTTTCAGAGATAATAATCCCTTGCATTTCTTTTCCCAATTTTCCTGCACCGAACTATTTTTCAAATAAATAATAACAATGCTATGGAAAAGTAAGAAAAAACAATTTTAAGAAAAACAAACGATTTTTCTTACATCGTGTAATTTAAATTGAATTGCGAAATTAATGCAACATCAAATCGCAAACTATTTGTTGAGTCTCTCCTGGATGAAAACGTACATAAATATTATAATCAGCCATTTGCCTCATCTATGCGATATATATTGCAATACATATGATATATTTAAAAACAACTAACAAGACAAATGCATCGAGTTCATTCAATAATGTTAGACATCTCTAATAGCAGCAAAATATTTAATCTCAAATTCAATTTTGAAATTGAGATAGTTATTGTAAAGGAAAATAGAAGCGATCACATGTAGTTAAATTGCATAGTCAAGGTTTGACAGAAAAAAATAGTTATTCATGTCACCTTGAGAACTGATGTCGCCGCACACTTTGACAAACATTCGAACAGAGCTCATTTCGTTTGAAAACATGTTTTTCAAAAGCAATTCTTTTCTTATCCCGATTTTCGAGTATGAGCCGCTGTTGCAACCCACACAACTCGGAATCTAGTGTTAGGTCTTGCTCTATTACATGCTGAATTAATACTGTGATACAGGTACAGATTGAAAGACATCATTGAAATATATGTACTCTTGCATTTTAATAATCGGAAAGTAGAGCGTGATAAGACATATCCTTACTATGAGTGTATTTCCTTCGAAAGACATTTTCACGAGATCACTGAATTATGGAGCAAACAATACTAGCAATATATCAAAGATTGCATTTATACATGTTCAAAGTTCAACATAATGTAGTTATTTTTCCCAAAGGGTAAAATCCCTTCTCCCTTTGCCCACTTGGCTAAACTAGCTTATTTCAAAGACAAAAAGAATCCGATTCCCTCTTTGAATGGTATGGGTCGCTATCAGATTCTGATATAATCGTTCTTGATATTGTATTTCTGAATTTATTTGCACAGAACAAACTACAACAAGTAGCAGCTCACTGGAACCAACAACAGTCTCCTCAAAAACAACGACACATATAACTACTAGTACGAGCGTCCCAACCTCGAGCTCGACATTCACCTCAGCGACGTCAGGTCCTAAAATTGACACCATAGCTACAACTTCAAAACCATCAACAAGTATCAGCACTACATCGTCAACAGCTACTACAGCAACAGGTAAAGACACCAATACAGGTAAACCTAAGTCTATATGACCAATAGCACATAATAACACAACAAAGACAATTACCCTCTTCCCGACGACCTAAACAAGATTCAAAATTAACCCAGTACTAACGGGATTCTAATTCTCGAAATCATAACCGGTATGTGTGCATTCTTTAAATTATGAAGACCATCATGTTGAACCTAAATTCAGTCTAGACGGAACATTTATTCCAGCTGTTGTAGACACAAAGTTTTCAGCTATTACAATCGACTGGAACCTGACTTTTATTTGACACCTAAACAATTTGAAACTCATATTACTGGGATCACTGGATCTATTTAAAGTAGTGGCGCACACTGACTTAGGTGCTGATAGAAAGATCATCATCAACCTATATTGAACATTTCCTTGCTCCAAACTTGACTATGTTTGAGTTGTTTATGGTTCACCTAGGAAGTCATATATGAATATGCTTCACCCAATCCACTCTCAGGTAATACGACTCGTTCTCTGAGAGCATTTAAGACATCATTATGTTAAAACCTTCTCACCGAAGCAAACATAGCACCTTTATCACATCGTAGAGAAATGCTGTCATCACAGTATGCTGTCAGATTAAGATCAAACTCTCTGAACACTCCTGTCATGGCATTATTTAAACCCAAACATAAACTTCATATGTATGAAACCCAAATACAATACCTCTCGTTAGCACTAGAATATCATCCAGCCTTGACAGTAACAATAAGAATCTTTCTAAAATTAAGAAACGTTTGTCTCGGAAACATTTTCCTGGCTATTAAGCTACCAAAAGAACTTTCTTGGTGCATGGTGGAAACGAAATCTTAAACAAGTACTCCAATGTTCTCCAACTCTAAAGTCCTTCCGAATTCAAAATTCTACACAAAATGTATACTGATGGTACAAGGTTATACAAGAGGCTGCCGCGTCCTTCCTTAATGAAAAACACATAACGAAACATCTCTCGTCAAATAAATACTCAATATGTTTAGAGTAATATACGTTCCCTGCGATACATCGATAACACAAGTATTTTAAACGCATTATCTTAATTGACCCACTAGCTGTACTTCAGTCAATACTCAATAGTAAACAGATAGCCAATTAAAAACCATTATTGTCCTGAATACTACTGAGCTGATTACCTTCCACAATATAGTATAATATAGTATAATGATGGTTATTTAGTTATATTGGTAAAACCGGTAATAAAAATGCAGTTCTCGCTACTAAACTGGCCTTATACCGAGAACCATCTGATTTTAATTTACTGTATGATGCTTTTAAACCTAGCATCAAAGAGTATTTTGGTCAGACGTAGCTTGCATCGTGGTATCATGCAGTGAATAAGAAACTTCACGCCATCATGCACACCCTAGGAAATGGACTCCATCTTAAATTACAATCCGTCGGGAGTATGTAGTCATTGCACGAATTGGAATTGGTCATACCTATATAACGTACTCCATCACTCAAAAAGACGATAACCCATCAGGATGCGTTTCTTGCAATGAATCATTCACTGTAAAGAACTTTATGTTTTTCGACCGGCGGCTGACGCGCGATCCGTACTGCAATGTATATGACATGGAGAAAAGGTTTGATACAAAAATCATCACTTGCATTATTACATTCCTAAATGACGTAAATATGTACTATGAGCAAAAACTTTTATTACATCAGTTTGCAAATTTTATATAACGGGTCTACCGTTCCAAGTTTTCAATAACTTCCCATCTGATTTGTTCACACCCTTTACATTACCCTTTGAATGGCAAAGTATATTTATTACCGTTTTCGTATTGTCGTTTCAACTTAACCTTTGATTTTATATCGTTGCTCGATAGGAACCTTTTACCACCTTTGCATGATTATACATAATACGTTTTGAATGGCGCCAAATGACCTTACAGTGCTTGAGCGCCGTGTAGATACATTCAGTCAATCAAACAAAGGAAAGAAGAATCATACTGAGAGCAAATCGTGATTGCCATTTTATTTCTTATCATATTTACACAGAACAAACGGATAGCACAACGAAACAACCAACAACAGTATCCACAGAGACATCAACAATAGCAGCTACTACTATGAGCGTCCCTACTTTGAGCGCGACATTCACCTCGGCGACAAGTACTAAAAGTGACACCACCTCTGCAACTACACATCCGTCAACAAGTACTATATCCCCAAAGACTAATGAAACAACATATAAAGACACTACTACAGGTAAAACTAAGTCTATATCAACAACAATACTTTTAAAAAAAGAACCACCATTATCACATTGCCGACGACTTCTAGCAGTCTTTCGGTTTGACCTTGAGAAAACTTATTTCTTTTATAGTCGTGTTACAATTAGTGGGCTTTCATTTAAATATTGACTTATATCTTATAACAAAAAAGTAAACAAGACTCCTGATATTTATATCCTGTACTTTATTTTGCATTCTGAAAGTGACATTCTGCCAAATCAAAAATGATTCAAAACTCATCCGAAGATCGGAAAGATCTCTTAACATGTCCTTGTCACGTCTTTGTATTGCATATTGACGCCAATATTCATCATTTATAAACAGATCATTAATTGGTTTGCTTTTTTATTCATTTAAAATTAAGCCAATTAAAAAGGTTTATTTCATGTTTGGATAAAAGGAAATGTTCCCAAGAATCGTAATATGTTGCGCAAAACATTGCAAGCTAAATACATCTGAGTAATTCAAATAATCAGTAAGCGTATCAATTCATTTCCAAAAATAGACACATGCATCCTAAACAAGAAACTTTCGAAGCGATCTATAACGGTTGAATATTGGGTACTCACCCATTGCTTTTAAAGACGAGATGTTGAACGGCAGTGAAAAGAAACGATTAGATGTAATAATTTTTAATAGAATTGTTATGAATGTTGGAGCGGTATACTTGATAGAAATCTCTTGCACATATCATTTTGTTGATCACGTGCGCTAAATATGAAAGAAGGTGAGGAAGTTTCATCTCAAGCCGTAATTTTGGAATACAACTTTACGTTAATTCCCTTATTTCCGCTGTTGGTGAAAGGCGCATGGGTCAGAAAATAACGTGTTTGATGTTGCTGTTTGATATGCATAGTTATCTCTCCGTCACAAAGATATACAGAAACAAGTCATTGATGTATAGGTGCCTTGGAATTCGGATAATTGAGAAGCAGAACATACTCGGATATCTTTATTTCCGTGCATCTTTGGTACTTCTAAACGGATCCTAAAGACATCATTGAATAATGTAGAAGACACTACAGACAATACAGACTTGTCATTATCGTATGGCCTAGGTTTTAATTACTTAATCTAAGAACTAAAACTACAGCCCTGTAATGCTGTTTGAAACGCATATTGTCTCTTGTTCGCGAAATACACATGTTCCTTGCAAATAAATTAAGGACTGTATGCAGTCTCTAAATAATTCATGGCTAGTTTTGTTTCAGAGATAATAATCCGTTGCATTTCTTTTCCCAATTTTCCTGCACCGTACTATTTTTCAAATAAATAATAACAATGCTATGGAAAAGTAAGAAAAAACAATTTTAAGAAAAACAAACGATTTTTCTTACATCGTGTAATTTAAATTGAATTGCGAAATTAATGCAACATCAAATCGCAAACTATTTGTTGAGTCTCTCCTGGATGAAAACGTACATAAATATTATAATCAGCCATTTGTCTCATCTATGCGATATATATTGCAATACATATGATATATTTAAAAACAACTAACAAGACAAATGCATCGAATTCATTCAATAATGTTAGACATCTCTAATAGCAGCAAAATATTTAATCTCAAATTCAATTTTGAAATTGAGATAGTTATTGTAAAGGAAAATAGAAGCGATCACATGTAGTTAAATTGCATAGTCAAGGTTTGACAGAAAAAAATAGTTATTCATGTCACCTTGAGAACTGATGTCGCCGCACACTTTGACAAACATTCGAACAGAGCTCATTTCGTTTGAAAACATGTTTTTCAAAAGCAATTCTTTCCTCATCCCGATTTTCGAGTATGAGCCGCTGTTGCAACCCACACAACTCGGAATCTAGTGTTAGGTCTTGCTCTATTACATGCTGAATTAATACTGTGATACAGGTACAGATTGAAAGACATCATTGAAATATATGTACTCTTGCATTTTAATAATCGGAAAGTAGAGCGTGATAAGACATATCCTTACTATGAGTGTATTTCCTTCGAAAGACATTTTCACGAGATCACTGAATTATGGAGCAAACAATACTAGCAATATATCAAAGATTGCATTTATACATGTTCAAAGTTCAACATAATGTAGTTATTTTTCCCAAAGGGTAAAATCCCTTCTCCCTTTGCCCACTTGGCTAAACTAGCTTATTTCAAAGACAAAAAGAATCCGATTCCCTCTTTGAATGGTATGGGTCGCTATCAGATTCTGATATAATCGTTCTTGATATTGTATTTCTGAATTTATTTGCACAGAACAAACTACAACAAGTAGCAGCTCACTGGAACCAACAACAGTCTCCTCAAAAACAACGACACATATAACTACTAGTACGAGCGTCCCAACCTCGAGCTCGACAGTCACCTCAGCGACGTCAGGTCCTAAAATTGACACCATAGCTACAACTTCAAAACCATCAACAAGTATCAGCACTACATCGTCAACAGCTACTACAGCAGCAGGTAAAGACACCAATACAGGTAAACCAAAGTCTATATGACCAATAGCACATAATAACACAACAAAGACAATTACCCTCTTCCCGACGACCTAAACAAGATTCAAAATTAACCCAGTACTAACGGGATTCTAATTCTCGAAATCATAACCGGTATGTGTGCATTTCTTTAAATTATGAAGACCATCATGTTGAACCTAAATTCAGTCTAGACGGAACATTTATTCCAGCTGTTGTAGACACAAAGTTTTCAGGTATTACAATCGACTGGAACCTGACTTTTATTTGACACCTAAACAATTTGAAACTTATATTACTGGAATCACTAGATCTATTTAAAGTAGTGGCGCACACTGACTTAGGTGCTGATAGAAAGATCATCATCAACCTATATTGAACATTTCCTTGCTCCAAACTTGACTATGTTTGAGTTGTTTATGGTTCACCTAGGAAGTCATATATGAATATGCTTCACCCAATCCACTCTCAGGTAATACGACTCGTTCTCTGAGAGCATTTAAGACATCATTATGTTAAAACCTTCTCACCGAAGCAAACATAGCACCTTTATCACATCGTAGAGAAATGCTGTCATCACAGTATGCTGTCAGATTAAGATCAAACTCTCTGAACACTCCTGTCATGGCATTATTTAAACCCAAACATAAACTTCATATGTATGAAACCCAAATACAATACCTCTCGTTAGCACTAGAATATCATCCAGCCTTGACAGTAACAATAAAAATCTTTCTAAAATTAAGAAACGTTTGTCTCGGAAACATTTTCCTGGCTATTAAGCTACCAAAAGAACTTTCTTGGTGCATGGTGGAAACGAAATCTTAAACAAGTACTCCAATGTTCTACAACTCTTAAGTCCTTCCGAATTCAAAATTCTACACAAAGTTTATGCTGATGGTACAAGGTTATACAAGAGGCTGCCGCGTCCTTCCTTAATGAAAAACACATAACGAAACATCTCTCGTCAAATAAATACTCAATATGTTTAGAGTAATATACGTTCCCTGCGATACATCGATAACACAAGTATTTTAAACGCATTATCTTAATTGACCCACTAGCTGTACTTCAGTCAATACTCAATAGTAAACAGATAGCAATTAAAAACCATTATTGTCCTGAATACTACTGAGCTGATTACCTTCCACAATATAGTATAATGATGGTTATTTAGTTATATTGGTAAAACCGGTAATAAAAATGCAGTTCTCGCTACTAAACTGGCCTTATACCGAGAACCATCTGATTTTAATTTACTGTATGATGCTTTTAAACCTAGCATCAAAGAGTATTTTGGTCAGACGTAGCTTGCATCGTGGTATCATGCAGTGAATAAGAAACTTCACGCCATCATGCACACCCTAGGAAATGGACTCCATCTTAAATTACAATCCGTCGGGAGTATGTAGTCATTGCACGAATTGGAATTGGTCATACCTATATAACGTACTCCATCACTCAAAAAGACGATAACCCATCAGGATGCGTTTCTTGCAATGAATCATTCACTGTAAAGAACTTTATGTTTTTCGACCGGCGGCTGACGCGCGATCCGTACTGCAATGTATATGACATGGAGAAAAGGTTTGATACAAAAATCATCACTTGCATTATTACATTCCTAAATGACGTAAATATGTACTATGAGCAAAAACTTTTATTACATCAGTTTGCAAATTTTATATAACGGGTCTACCGTTCCAAGTTTTCAATAACTTCCCATCTGATTTGTTCACACCCTTTACATTACCCTTTGAATGGCAAAGTATATTTATTACCGTTTTCGTATTGTCGTTTCACCTTAACCTTTGATTTTATATCGTTGGTCGATAGGAACCTTTTACCACCTTTGCATGATTATACATAATACGTTTTGAATGGCGCCAAATGACCTTACAGTGCTTGAGCGCCGTGTAGATACATTCAGTCAATCAAACAAAGGAAAGAAGAATCATACTGAGAGCAAATCGTGATTGCCATTTTATTTCTTATCATATTTACACAGAACAAACGGATAGCACAACGAAACAACCAACAACAGTATCCACAGAGACATCAACAATAGCAGCTACTACTATGAGCGTCCCTACTTTGAGCGCGACATTCACCTCGGCGACAAGTACTAAAAGTGACACCACCTCTGCAACTACACATCCGTCAACAAGTACTATATCCCCAAAGACTAATGAAACAACATATAAAGACACTACTACAGGTAAAACTAAGTCTATATCAACAACAATACTTTTAAAAAAATAACCACCATTATCACATTGCCGACGACTTCTAGCAGTCTTTCGGTTAGATCTTGAGAAAACTTATTTCTTTTATAGCCGTGTTACAATTAGTGGGCTTTCATTTAAATATTGACTTATATCTTATAACAAAAAAGTCAACAAGACTCCTGATATTTATATCCTTTACTTTATCTTGCATTCTGAAAGTGACATTCTGCCAAATCAAAAATGATTCAAAACTCATCCGAAGATCGGAAAGATCTCTTAACATGTCCTTGTCACGTCTTTGTATTGCATATTGACGCCAATATTCATCATTTATAAACAGATCATTAATTGGTTTGCTTTTTTATTCATTTAAAATTAAGCCAATTAAAAAGGTTTATTTCATGTTTGGATAAAAGGAAATGTTCCCAAGAATCGTAATATCTTGCGCAAAACATTGCAAGCTAAATACATCTGAGTAATTCAAATAATCAGTAAGCGTATCAATTCATTTCCAAAAATAGACACATGCATCCTAAACAAGAAACTTTCGAAGCGATCTATAACGGTAGAATATTGGGTACTCACCCATTGCTTTTAAAGACGAGATGTTGAACGGCAGTGAATAGAAACGATTAGATGTAATAATTTTCAATAGAATTGTTATGAATGTTGGAGCGGTATACTTGATAGAAATCTCTTGCACATATCATTTTGTTGATCACGTGCGCTAAATATGAAAGAAGGTGAGGAAGTTTCATCTCAAGCCGTAATTTTGGAATACAACTTTACGTTAATTCCCTTATTTCCGCTGTTGGTGAAAGGCGCATGGGTCAGAAAATAACGTGTTTGATGTTGCTGTTTGATATGCATAGTTATATCTCCGTCACAAAGATATACAGAAACAAGTCATTGATGTATAGGTGCCTTGGAATTCGGATAAATGAGAAGCAGAACATACTCGGATATCTTTATTTTCGTGCATCTTTGGTACTTCTAAACGGATCCTAAAGACATCATTGAATAATGTAGAAGACACTACAGACAATACAGACTTGTCATTATCGTATGGCCTAGGTTTTAACTACTTAATCTAAGAACTAAAACTACAGCCCTGTAATGCTGTTTGAAACGCATATTGTCTCTTACTTGCGAAATACACATGTTCCTTGCAAATAAATTAAGGACTGTATGCAGTCTCTAAATAATTCATGGCTAGTTTTGTTTCAGAGATAATAATCCGTTGCATTTCTTTTCCTAATTTTCCTGCACCGAACTATTTTTCAAATAAATAATAACAATGCTATGGAAAAGTAAGAAAAAACAATTTTAAGAAAAACAAACGATTTTTCTTACATCGTGTAATTTAAATTGAATTGCAAAATTAATGCAACATCAAATCGCAAACTATTTGTTGAGTCTCTCCTGGATGAAAACGTACATAAATATTATAATCAGCCATTTGCCTCATCTATGCGATATATATTGCAATACATATGATATATTTAAAAACAACTAACAAGACAAATGCATCGAATTCATTCAATAATGTTAGACATCTCTAATATCAGCAAAATATTTAATCTCAAATTCAATTTTGAAATTGAGATAGTTATTGTAAAGGAAAATAGAAGCGATCACATGTAGTTAAATTGCATAGTCAAGGTTTGACAGAAAAAAATAGTTATTCATGTCACCTTGAGAACTGATGTCGCCGCACACTTTGACAAACATTCGAACAGAGCTCATTTCGTTTGAAAACATGTTTTTCAAAAGCAATTCTTTTCTTATCCCGATTTTCGAGTATGAGCCGCTGTTGCAACCCACACAACTCGGAATCTAGTGTTAGGTCTTGCTCTATTACATGCTGAATTAATACTGTGATACAGGTACAGATTGAAAGACATCATTGAAATATATGTACTCTTGCATTTTAATAATCGGAAAGTAGAGCGTGATAAGACATATCCTTACTATGAGTGTATTTCCTTCGAAAGACATTTTCACGAGATCACTGAATTATGGAGCAAACAATACTAGCAATATATCAAAGATTGCATTTATACATGTTCAAAGTTCAACATAATGTAGTTATTTTTCCCAAAGGGTAAAATCCCTTCTCCCTTTGCCCACTTGGCTAAACTAGCTTATTTCAAAGACAAAAAGAATCCGATTCCCTCTTTGAATGGTATAGGTTGCTATCAGATTCTGATATAATCGTTCTTGATATTGTATTTCTGAATTTATTTGCACAGAACAAACTACAACAAGTAGCAGCTCACTGGAACCAACAACAGTCTCCTCAAAAACAACGACACATATAACTACTAGTACGAGCGTCCCAACCTCGAGCTCGACAGTCACCTCAGCGACGTCAGGTCCTAAAATTTACACCATAGCTACAACTTCAAAATCATCAACAAGTATCAGCACTACATCGTCAACAGCTACTACAGCAACAGGTAAAGACACCAATACAGGTAAACCTAAGCCTATATGACCAATAGCACATAATAACACAACAAAGACAATTACCCTCTTCCCGACGACCTAAACAAGATTCAAAATTAACCCAGTACTAACGGGATTCTAATTCTCGAAATCATAACCGGTATGTGTGCATTTCTTTAAATTATGAAGACCATCATGTTGAACCTAAATTCAGTCTAGACGGAACATTTATTCCAGCTGTTGTAGACACAAAGTTTTCAGCTATTACAATCGACTGGAACCTGACTTTTATTTGACACCTAAACAATTTGAAACTTATATTACTGGAATCACTAGATCTATTTAAAGTAGTGGCGCACACTGACTTAGGTGCTGATAGAAAGATCATCATCAACCTATATTGAACATTTCCTTGCTCCAAACTTGACTATGTTTGAGTTGTTTATGGTTCACCTAGGAAGTCATATATGAATATGCTTCACCCAATCCACTCTCAGGTAATACGACTCGTTCTCTGAGAGCATTTAAGACATCATTATGTTAAAACCTTCTCACCGAAGCAAACATAGCACCTTTATCACATCGTAGAGAAATGCTGTCATCACAGTATGCTGTCAGATTAAGATCAAACTCTCTGAACACTCCTGTCATGGCATTATTTAAACCCAAACATAAACTTCATATGTATGAAACCCAAATACAATACCTCTCGTTAGCACTAGAATATCATCCAGCCTTGACAGTAACAATAAGAATCTTTCTAAAATTAAGAAACGTTTGTCTCGGAAACATTTTCCTGGCTATTAAGCTACCAAAAGAACTTTCTTGGTGCATGGTGGAAACGAAATCTTAAACAAGTACTCCAATGTTCTCCAACTCTAAAGTCCTTCCGAATTCAAAATTCTACACAAAATGTATACTGATGGTACAAGGTTATACAAGAGGCTGCCGCGTCCTTCCTTAATGAAAAACACATAACGAAACATCTCTCGTCAAATAAATACTCAATATGTTTAGAGTAATATACGTTCCCTGCGATACATCGATAACACAAGTATTTTAAACGCATTATCTTAATTGACCCACTAGCTGTACTTCAGTCAATACTCAATAGTAAACAGATAGCCAATTAAAAACCATTATTGTCCTGAATACTACTGAGCTGATTACCTTCCACAATATAGTATAATGATGGTTATTTAGTTATATTGGTAAAACCGGTAATAAAAATGCAGTTCTCGCTACTAAACTGGCCTTATACCGAGAACCATCTGATTTTAATTTACTGTATGATGCTTTTAAACCTAGCATCAAAGAGTATTTTGGTCAGACGTAGCTTGCATCGTGGTATCATGCAGTGAATAAGAAACTTCACGCCATCATGCACACCCTAGGAAATGGACTCCATCTTAAATTACAATCCGTCGGGAGTATGTAGTCATTGCACGAATTGGAATTGGTCATACCTATATAACGTACTCCATCACTCAAAAAGACGATAACCCATCAGGATGCGTTTCTTGCAATGAATCATTCACTGTAAAGAACTTTATGTTTTTCGACCGGCGGCTGACGCGCGATCCGTACTGCAATGTATATGACATGGAGAAAAGGTTTGATACAAAAATCATCACTTGCATTATTACATTCCTAAATGACGTAAATATGTACTATGAGCAAAAACTTTTATTACATCAGTTTGCAAATTTTATATAACGGGTCTACCGTTCCAAGTTTTCAATAACTTCCCATCTGATTTGTTCACACCCTTTACATTACCCTTTGAATGGCAAAGTATATTTATTACCGTTTTCGTATTGTCGTTTCAACTTAACCTTTGATTTTATATCGTTGCTCGATAGGAACCTTTTACCACCTTTGCATGATTATACATAATACGTTTTGAATGGCGCCAAATGACCTTACAGTGCTTGAGCGCCGTGTAGATACATTCAGTCAATCAAACAAAGGAAAGAAGAATCATACTGAGAGCAAATCGTGATTGCCATTTTATTTCTTATCATATTTACACAGAACAAACGGATAGCACAACGAAACAACCAACAACAGTATCCACAGAGACATCAACAATAGCAGCTACTACTATGAGTGTCCCTACTTTGAGCGCGACATTCACCTCGGCGACAAGTACTAAAAGTGACACCACCTCTGCAACTACACATCCGTCAACAAGTACTATATCCCCAAAGACTAATGAAACAACATATAAAGACACTACTACAGGTAAAACTAAGTCTATATCAACAACAATACTTTTAAAAAAAGAACCACCATTATCACATTGCCGACGACTTCTAGCAGTCTTTCGGTTTGACCTTGAGAAAACTTATTTCTTTTATAGTCGTGTTACAATTAGTGGGCTTTCATTTAAATATTGACTTATATCTTATAACAAAAAAGTAAACAAGACTCCTGATATTTATATCCTGTACTTTATTTTGCATTCTGAAAGTGACATTCTGCCAAATCAAAAATGATTCAAAACTCATCCGAAGATCGGAAAGATCTCTTAACATGTCCTTGTCACGTCTTTGTATTGCATATTGACGCCAATATTCATCATTTATAAACAGATCATTAATTGGTTTGCTTTTTTATTCATTTAAAATTAAGCCAATTAAAAAGGTTTATTTCATGTTTGGATAAAAGGAAATGTTCCCAAGAATCGTAATATGTTGCGCAAAACATTGCAAGCTAAATACATCTGAGTAATTCAAATAATCAGTAAGCGTATCAATTCATTTCCAAAAATAGACACATGCATCCTAAACAAGAAACTTTCGAAGCGATCTATAACGGTAGAATATTGGGTACTCACCCATTGCTTTTAAAGACGAGATGTTGAACGGCAGTGAAAAGAAACGATTAGATGTAATAATTTTCAATAGAATTGTTATGAATGTTGGAGCGGTATACTTGATAGAAATCTCTTGCACATATCATTTTGTTGATCACGTGCGCTAAATATGAAAAAAGATGAGGAAGTTTCATCTCAAGCAGTAATTTTGGAATACAACTTTACGTTAATTCCCTTATTTCCGCTGTTGGGGAAAGGCGCATGGGTCAGAAAATAACGTGTTTGATGTTGCTGTTTGATATGCATAGTTATATCTCCGTCACAAAGATATACAGAAACAAGTCATTGATGTATAGGTGCCTTGGAATTCGGATAATTGAGAAGCAGAACATACTCGGATATCTTTATTTCCGTGCATCTTTGGTACTTCTAAACGGATCCTAAAGACATCATTGAATAATGTAGAAGACACTACAGACAATACAGACTTGTCATTATCGTATGGCCTAGGTTTTAACTACTTAATCTAAGAACTAAAACTACAGCCCTGTAATGCTGTTTGAAACGCATATTGTCTCTTGTTCGCGAAATACACATGTTCCTTGCAAATAAATTAAGGACTGTATGCAGTCTCTAAATAATTCATGGCTAGTTTTGTTTCAGAGATAATAATCCGTTGCATTTCTTTTCCCAATTTTACTGCACTGAACTATTTTTCAAATAAATAATAACAATGCTATGGTAAAGTAAGAAAAAACAATTTTAAAAAAAAACAAACGATTTTTCTTACATCGTGTAATTTAAATTGAATTGCGAAATAAATGCAACATCAAATCGCAAACTATTTGTTGAGTCTCTCCTGGATGAAAACGTACATAAATATTATAATCAGCCATTTGCCTCATCTATGCGATATATATTGCAATACATATGATATATTTAAAAACAACTAACAAGACAAATGCATCGAATTCATTCAATAATGTTAGACATCTCTAATAGCAGCAAAATATTTATTCTCAAATTCAATTTTGAAATTGAGATAGTTATTGTAAAGGAAAATAGAAGCGATCACATGTAGTTAAATTGCATAGTCAAGGCTTGACAGAAAAAAATAGTTATTCATGTCACCTTGAGAACTGATGTCGCCGCACACTTTGACAAACATTCGAACAGAGCTCATTTCGTTTGAAAACATGTTTTTCAAAAGCAATTCTTTTCTTATCCCGATTTTCGAGTATGAGCCGCTGTTGCAACCCACACAACTCGGAATCTAGTGTTAGGTCTTGCTCTATTACATGCTGAATTAATACTGTGATACAGGTACAGATTGAAAGACATCATTGAAATATATGTACTCTTGCATTTTAATAATCGGAAAGTAGAGCGTGATAAGACATATCCTTACTATGAGTGTATTTCCTTCGAAAGACATTTTCACGAGATCACTGAATTATGGAGCAAACAATACTAGCAATATATCAAAGATTGCATTTATACATGTTCAAAGTTCAACATAATGTAGTTATTTTTCCCAAAGGGTAAAATCCCTTCTCCCTTTGCCCACTTGGCTAAACTAGCTTATTTCAAAGACAAAAAAAAAATCCGATTCCCTCTCTGAATGGTATGGGTCGAAATCAGATTCTGATATAATCGTTCTTGATATTGTATTTCTGAATTTATTTGCACAGAACAAACTACAACAAGTAGCAGCTCACTGGAACCAACAACAGTCTCCTCAAAAACAACGACACATATAACTACTAGTACGAGCGTCCCAACCTCGAGCTCGACATTCACCTCAGCGACGTCAGGTCCTAAAATTGACACCATAGCTACAACTTCAAAACCATCAACAAGTATCAGCACTACATCGTCAACAGCTACTACAGCAACAGGTAAAGACACCAATACAGGTAAACCTAAGTCTATATGACCAATAGCACATAATAACACAACAAAGACAATTAGCCTCTTCCCGACGACCTAAACAAGATTCAAAATTAACCCAGTACTAACGGGATTCGAATTCTCGAAATCATAACCGGTATGTGTGCATTTCTTTAAATTATGAAGACCATCATGTTGAACCTAAATTCAGTCTAGACGGAACATTTATTCCAGCTGTTGTAGACACAAAGTTTTCAGCTATTACAATCGACTGGAACCTGACTTTTATTTGACACCTAAACAATTTGAAACTTATATTACTGGAATCACTAGATCTATTTAAAGTAGTGGCGCACA
Source organism: Unio delphinus (assembly GCA_029339505.1). Taxonomy (NCBI): domain Eukaryota; kingdom Metazoa; phylum Mollusca; class Bivalvia; order Unionida; family Unionidae; genus Unio; species Unio delphinus. The sequence goes on along the minus strand of JAQISU010000154.1, from coordinate 3,694,010 downwards.
CTGACTTAGGTGCTGATAGAAAGATCATCATCAACCTATATTGAACATTTCCTTGCTCCAAACTTGACTATGTTTGAGTTGTTTATGGTTCACCTAGGAAGTCATATATGAATATGCTTCACCCAATCCACTCTCAGGTAATACGACTCGTTCTCTGAGAGCATTTAAGACATCATTATGTTAAAACCTTCTCACCGACGCAAACATAGCACCTTTATCACATCGTAGAGAAATGCTGTCATCACAGTATGCTGTCAGATTAAGATCAAACTCTCTGAACACTCCTGTCATGGCATTATTTAAACCCAAACATAAACTTCATATGTATGAAACCCAAATACAATACCTCTCGTTAGCACTAGAATATCATCCAGCCTTGGCAGTAACAATAAGAATCTTTCTAAAATTAAGAAACGTTTGTCTCGGAAACATTTTCCTGGCTATTAACCTACCAAAAGAACTTTCTTGGTGCATGGTGGAAACGAAATCTTAAACAAGTACTCCAATGTTCTACAACTCTTAAGTCCTTCCGAATTCAAAATTCTACACAAAATGTATACTGATGGTACAAGGTTATACAAGAGGCTGCCGCGTCCTTCCTTAATGAAAAACACATAACGAAACATCTCTCGTCAAATAAATACTCAATATGTTTAGAGTAATATACGTTCCCTGCGATACATCGATAACACAAGTATTTTGAACGCATTATCTTAATTGACCCACTAGCTGTACTTCAGTCAATACTCAATAGTAAACAGATAGCCAATTAAAAACCATTATTGTCCTGAATACTACTGAGCTGATTACCTTCCACAATATAGTATAATGATGGTAATTTAGTTATATTGGTAAAACCGGTAATAAAAATGCAGTTCTCGCTACTAAACTGGCCTTATACCGAGAACCATCTGATTTTAATTTACTGTATGATGCTTTTAAACCTAGCATCAAAGAGTATTTTGGTCAGACGTAGCTTGCATCGTGGTATCATGCAGTGAATAAGAAACTTCACGCCATCATGCACACCCTAGGAAATGGACTCCGTCTTAAATTACAATCCGTCGGGAGTATGTAGTCATTGCACGAATTGGAATTGGTCATACCTATATAACGTACTCCATCACTCAAAAAGACGATAACCCATCAGGATGCGTTTCTTGCAATGAATCATTCACTGTAAAGAACTTAATGTTTTTCGACCGGCGGCTGACGCGCGATCCGTACTGCAATGTATATGACATGGAGAAAAGGTTTGATACAAAAATCATCACTTGCATTATTACATTCCTAAATGACGTAAATATGTACTATGAGCAAAAACTTTTATTACATCAGTTTGCAAATTTTATATAACGGGTCTACCGTTCCAAGTTTTCAATAACTTCCCATCTGATTTGTTCACACCCTTTACATTACCCTTTGAATGGCAAAGTATATTTATTACCGTTTTCGTATTGTCGTTTCACCTTAACCTTTAATTTTATATCGTTGGTCGATAGGAACCTTTTACCACCTTTGCATGATTATACATAATACGTTTTGAATGGCGCCAAATGACCTTACAGTGCTTGAGCGCCGTGTAGATACATTCAGTCAATCAAACAAAGGAAAGAAGAATCATACTGAGAGCAAATCGTGATTGCCATTTTATTTCTTATCATATTTACACAGAACAAACGGATAGCACAACGAAACAACCAACAACAGTATCCACAGAGACATCAACAATAGCAGCTACTACTATGAGCGTCCCTACTTTGAGCGCGACATTCACCTCGGCGACAAGTACTAAAAGTGACACCACCTCTGCAACTACACATCCGTCAACAAGTACTATATCCCCAAAGACTAATGAAACAACATATAAAGACACTACTACAGGTAAAACTAAGTCTATATCAACAACAATACTTTCAAAAAAATAACCACCATTATCACATTGCCGACGACTTCTAGCAGTCTTTCGGTTTGATCTTGAGAAAACTTATTTCTTTTATAGTCGTGTTACAATTGGTAGGCTTTCATTTAAATATTGACTTATATCTTATAACAAAAAAGTAAACAAGACTCCTGATATTTATATCCTGTACTTTATCTTGCATTCTGAAAGTGACATTCTGCCAAATCAAAAATGATTCAAAACTCATCCGAAGATCGGAAAGATCTCTTAACATGTCCTTGTCACGTCTTTGTATTGCATATTGACGCCAATATTCATCATTTATAAACAGATCATTAATTGGTTTGCTTTTTATTCATTTAAAATTAAGCCAATTAAAAAGGTTTATTTCATGTTTGGATAAAAGGAAATGTTCCCAAGAATCGTAATATGTTGCGCAAAACATTGCAAGCTAAATACATCTGAGTAATTCAAATAATCAGTAAGCGTATCAATTCATTTCCAAAAATAGACACATGCATACTAAACAAGAAACTTTCGAAGCGATCTATAACGGTAGAATATTGGGTACTCACCCATTGCTTTTAAAGACGAGATGTTGAACGGCAGTGAAAAGAAACGATTAGATGTAATAATTTTCAATAGAATTGTTATGAATGTTGGAGCGGTATACTTGATAGAAATCTCTTGCACATATCATTTTGTTGATCACGTGCGCTAAATATGAAAGAAGGTGAGGAAGTTTCATCTCAAGCCGTAATTTTGGAATACAACTTTACGTTAATTCCCTTATTTCCGCTGTTGGTGAATGGCGCATGGGTCAGAAAATAACGTGTTTGATGTTGCTGTTTGATATGCATAGTTATATCTCCGTCACAAAGATATACAGAAACAAGTCATTGATGTATAGGTGCCTTGGAATTCGGATAATCGAGAAGCAGAACATACTCGGATATCTTTATTTCCGTGCATCTTTGGTACTTCTAAACGGATCCTAAAGACATCATTGAATAATGTAGAAGACACTACAGACAATACAGACTTGTCATTATCGTATGGCCTAGGTTTTAACTACTTAATCTAAGAACTAAAACTACAGCCCTGTAATGCTGTTTGAAACGCATATTGTCTCTTGTTCGCGAAATACACATGTTCCTTGCAAATAAATTAAGGACTGTATGCAGTCTCTAAATAATTCATGGCTAGTTTTGTTTCAGAGATAATAATCCGTTGCATTTCTTTTCCCAATTTTCCTGCACCGAACTATTTTTCAAATAAATAATAACAATGCTATGGAAAAGTAAGAAAAAACAATTTTAAGAAAAACAAACGATTTTTCTTACATCGTGTAATTTAAATTGAATTGCGAAATTAATGCAACATCAAATCGCAAACTATTTGTTGAGTCTCTCCTGGATGAAAACGTACATAAATATTATAATCAGCCATTTGCCTCATCTATGCGATATATATTGCAATACATATGATATATTTAAAAACAACTAACAAGACAAATGCATCGAATTCATTCAATAATGTTAGACATCTCTAATAGCAGCAAAATATTTATTCTCAAATTCAATTTTGAAATGGAGATAGTTATTGTAAAGGAAAATAGAAGCGATCACATGTAGTTAAATTGCATAGTCAAGGTTTGACAGAAAAAAATAGTTATTCATGTCACCTTGAGAACTGATGTCGCCGCACACTTTTACAAACATTAGAACAGAGCTCATTTCGTTTGAAAACATGTTTTTCAAAAGCAATTCTTTTCTTATCCCGATTTTCGAGTATGAGCAGCTGTTGCAACCCACACAACTCGGAATCTAGTGTTAGGTCTTGCTCTATTACATGCTGAATTAATACTGTGATACATTTACAGATTGAAAGACATCATTGAAATATATGTACTCTTGCATTTTAATAATCGGAAAGTAGAGCGTGATAAGACATATCCTTACTATGAGTGTATTTCCTTCGAAAGACATTTTCACGACATCACTGAATTATGGAGCAAACAATACTAGCAATATATCAAAGATTGCATTTATACATGTTCAAAGTTCAACATAATGTAGTTATTTTTCCCAAAGGGTAAAATCCCTTCTCCCTTTGCCCACTTGGCTAAACTAGCTTATTTCAAAGACAAAAAGAATCCGATTCCCTCTTTGAATGGTATGGGTCGAAATCAGATTCTGATATAATCGTTCTTGATATTGTATTTCTGAATTTATTTGCGCAGAACAAACTACAACAAGTAGCAGCTCACTGGAACCAACAACAGTCTCCTCAAAAACAACGACACATATAACTACTAGTACGAGCGTCCCAACCTCGAGCTCGACAGTCACCTCAGCGACGTCAGGTCCTAAAATTTACACCATAGCTACAACTTCAAAATCATCAACAAGTATCAGCACTACATCGTCAACAGCTACTACAGCAACAGGTAAAGACACCAATACAGGTAAACCTAAGCCTATATGACCAATAGCACATAATAACACAACAAAGACAATTACCCTCTTCCCGACGACCTAAACAAGATTCAAAATTAACCCAGTACTAACGGGATTCTAATTCTCGAAATCATAACCGGTATGTGTGCATTTCTTTAAATTATGAAGACCATCATGTTGAACCTAAATTCAGTCTAGACGGAACATTTATTCCAGCTGTTGTAGACACAAAGTTTTCAGCTATTACAATCGACTGGAACCTGACTTTTATTTGACACCTAAACAATTTGAAACTTATATTACTGGAATCACTAGATCTATTTAAAGTAGTGGCGCACACTGACTTAGGTGCTGATAGAAAGATCATCATCAACCTATATTCAACATTTCCTTGCTCCAAACTTGACTATGTTTGAGTTGTTTATGGTTCACCTAGGAAGTCATATATGAATATGCTTCACCCAATCCACTCTCAGGTAATACGACTCGTTCTCTGAGAGCATTTAAGACATCATTATGTTAAAACCTTCTCACCGAAGCAAACATAGCACCTTTATCACATCGTAGAGAAATGCTGTCATCGCAGTATGCTGTCAGATTAAGATCAAACTCTCTGAACACTCCTGTCATGGCATTATTTAAAACCAAACATAAACTTCATATGTATGAAACCCAAATACAATACCTCTCGTTAGCACTAGAATATCATCCAGCCTTGGCAGTAACAAAAAAAATCTTTCTAAAATTAAGAAACGTTTGTCTCGGAAACATTTTCCTGGCTATTAAGCTACCAAAAGAACTTTCTTGGTGCATGGTGGAAACGAAATCTTAAACAAGTACTCCAATGTTGTACAACTCTTAAGTCCTTCCGAATTCAAAATTCTACACAAAAAGTATACTGATGGTACAAGGTTATACAAGAGGCTGCCGCGTCCTTCCTTAATGAAAAACACATAACGAAACATCTCTCGTCAAATAAATACTCAATATGTTTAGAGTAATATACGTTCCCTGCGATACATCGATAACACAAGTATTTTGAACGCATTATCTTAATTGACCCACTAGCTGTACTTCAGTCAATACTCAATAGTAAACAGATAGCCAATTAAAAACCATTATTGTCCTGAATACTACTGAGCTGATTACCTTCCACAATATAGTATAATGATGGTAATTTAGTTATATTGGTAAACCTGTAATAAAAATGCAGTTCTCGCAACTAAACTGGCCTTATACCGAGAACCATCTGATTTTAATTTACTGTATGATGCTTTTAAACCTAGCATCAAAGAGTATTTTGGTCAGACGTAGCTTGCATCGTGGTATCATGCAGTGAATAAGAAACTTCACGCCATCATGCACACCCTAGGAAATGGACTCCATCTTAAATTACAATCCGTCGGGAGTATGTAGTCATTGCACGAATTGGAATTGGTCATACCTATATAACGTACTCCATCACTCAAAAAGACGATAACCCATCAGGATGCGTTTCTTGCAATGAATCATTCACTGTAAAGAACTTTATGTTTTTCGACCGGCGGCTGACGCGCGATCCGTACTGCAATGTATATGACATGGAGAAAAGGTTTGATACAAAAATCATCACTTGCATTATTACATTCCTAAATGACGTAAATATGTACTATGAGCAAAAACTTTTATTACATCAGTTTGCAAATTTTATATAACGGGTCTACCGTTCCAAGTTTTCAATAACTTCCCATCTGATTTGTTCACACCCTTTACATTACCCTTTGAATGGCAAAGTATATTTATTACCGTTTTTGTATTGTCGTTTCACCTTAACCTTTGATTTTATATCGTTGGTCGATAGGAACCTTTTACCACCTTTGCATGATTATACATAATACGTTTTGAATGGCGCCAAATGACCTTACAGTGCTTGAGCGCCGTGTAGATACATTCAGTCAATCAAACAAAGGAAAGAAGAATCATACTGAGAGCAAATCGTGATTGCCATTTTATTTCTTATCATATTTACACAGAACAAACGGATAGCACAACGAAACAACCAACAACAGTATCCACAGAGACATCAACAATAGCAGCTACTACTATGAGCGTCCCTACTTTGAGCGCGACATTCACCTCGGCGACAAGTACTAAAAGTGACACCACCTCTGCAACTACACATCCGTCAACAAGTACTATATCCCCAAAGACTAATGAAACAACATATAAAGACACTACTACAGGTAAAACTAAGTCTATATCAACAACAATACTTTTTTAAAAAAAACACCATTATCACATTGCCGACGACTTCTAGCAGTCTTTCGGTTTGATCTTGAGGAAACTTATTTCTTTTATAGTCGTGTTACAATTAGTGGGCTTTCATTTAAATATTGACTTCTATCTTATAACAAAAAAGTAAACAAGACTCCTGATATTTATATCCTGTACTTTATTTTGCATTCTGAAAGTGACATTCTGCCAAATCAAAAATGATTCAAAACTCATCCGAAGATCGGGAAGATCTCTTAACATGTCCTTGTCACGTCTTTGTATTGCATATTGACGCCAATATTCATCATTTATAAACAGATCATTAATTGGTTTGCTATTTTATTCATTTAAAATTAAGCCAATTAAAAAGGTTTATTTCATGTTTGGATAAAAGGAAATGTTCCCAAGAATCGTAATATGTTGCGCAAAACATTGCAAGCTAAATACATCTGAGTAATTCAAATAATCAGTAAGCGTATCAATTCATTTCCAAAAATAGACACATGCATCCTAAACAAGAAACTTTCGAAGCGATCTATAACGGTAGAATATTGGGTACTCACCCATTGCTTTTAAAGACGAGATGTTGAACGGCAGTGAAAAGAAACGATTAGATGTAATAATTTTCAATAGAATTGTTATAAATGTTGGAGCGGTATACTTGATAGAAATCTCTTGCACATATCATTTTGTTGATCACGTGCGCTAAATATGAAAGAAGGTGAGGAAGTTTCATCTCAAGCCGTAATTTTGGTATACAACTTTACGTTAATTCCCTTATTTCCGCTGTTGGTGAAAGGCGCATGGGTCAGAAAATAACGTGTTTGATGTCGCTGTTTGATATGCATAGTTATATCTCCGTCACAAAGATATACAGAAACAAGTCATTGATGTATAGGTGCCTTGGAATTCGGATAATTGAGAAGCAGAACATACTCGGATATCTTTATTTCCGTGCATCTTTGGTACTTCTAAACGGATCCTAAAGACATCATTGAATAATGTAGAAGACACTACAGACAATACAGACTTGTCATTATCGTATGGCCTAGGTTTTAACTACTTAATCTAAGAACTAAAACTACAGCCCTGTAATGCTGTTTGAAACGCATATTGTCTCTTGTTCGCGAAATACACATGTTCCTTGCAAATAAATTAAGGACTGTATGCAGTCTCTAAATAATTCATGGCTAGTTTTGTTTCAGAGATAATAATCCGTTGCATTTCTTTTCCCAATTTTCCTGCACCGAACTATTTTTCAAATAAATAATAACAATGCTATGGAAAAGTAAGAAAAAACAATTTTAAGAAAAACAAACGATTTTTCTTACATCGTGTAATTTAAATTGAATTGCGAAATTAATGCAACATCAAATCGCAAACTATTTGTTGAGTCTCTCCTGGATGAAAACGTACATAAATATTATAATCAGCCATTTGCCTCATCTATGCGATATATATTGCAATACATATGATATATTTAAAAACAACTAACAAGACAAATGCATCGAATTCATTCAATAATGTTAGACATCTCTAATAGCAGCAAAATATTTAATCTCAAATTCAATTTTGAAATTGAGATAGTTATTGTAAAGGAAAATAGAAGCGATCACATGTAGTTAAATTGCATAGTCAAGGTTTGACAGGAAAAAATAGTTATTCATGTCACCTTGAGAACTGATGTCGCCGCACACTTTGACAAACATTCGAACAGAGCTCATTTCGTTTGAAAACATGTTTTTCAAAAGCAATTCTTTTCTTATCCCGATTTTCGAGTATGAGCCGCTGTTGCAACCCACACAACTCGGAATCTAGTGTTAGGTCTTGCTCTATTACATGCTGAATTAATACTGTGATACAGGTACAGATTGAAAGACATCATTGAAATATATGTACTCTTGCATTTTAATAATCGGAAAGTAGAGCGTGATAAGACATATCCTTACTATGAGTGTATTTCCTTCGAAAGACATTTTCACGAGATCACTGAATTATGGAGCAAACAATACTAGCAATATATCAAAGATTGCATTTATACATGTTCAAAGTTCAACATAATGTAGTTATTTTTCCCAAAGGGTAAAATCCCTTCTCCCTTTGCCCACTTGGCTAAACTAGCTTATTTCAAAGACAAAAAGAATCCGATTCCCTCTTTGAATGGTATGGGTCGAAATCAGATTCTTATATAATCGTTCTTGATATTGTATTTCTGAATTTATTTGCACAGAAAAAACTACAACAAGTAGCAGCTCACTGGAACCAACAACAGTCTCCTCAAAAACAACGACACATATAACTACTAGTACGAGCGTCCCAACCTCGAGCTCGACATTCACCTCAGCGACGTCAGGTCCTAAAATTGACACCATAGCTACAACTTCAAAATCATCAACAAGTATCAGCACTACATCGTCAACAGCTACTACAGCAACAGGTAAAGACACCAATACAGGTAAACCTAAGTCTATATGACCAATAGCACATAATAACACAACAAAGACAATTACCCTCTTCCCGACGACCTAGGCAAGATTCAAAATTAACCCAGTACTAACGGGATTCGAATTCTCGAAATCATAACCGGTATGTGTGCATTTCTTTAAATTATGAAGACCATCATGTTGAACCTAAATTCAGTCTAGACGGAACATTTATTCCAGCTGTTGTAGACACAAAGTTTTCAGGTATTACAATCGACTGGAACCTGACTTTTATTTGACACCTAAACAATTTGAAACTTATATTACTGGAATCACTAGATCTATTTAAAGTAGTGGCGCACACTGACTTAGGTGCTGATAGAAAGATCATCATCAACCTATATTGAACATTTCCTTGCTCCAAACTTGACTATGTTTGAGTTGTTTATGGTTCACCTAGGAAGTCATATATGAATATGCTTCACCCAATCCACTCTCAAGTAATACGACTCGTTCTCTGAGAGCATTTAAGACATCATTATGTTAAAACCTTCTCACCGAAGCAAACATAGCACCTTTATCACATCGTAGAGAAATGCTGTCATCACAGTATGCTGTCAGATTAAGATCAAACTCTCTGAACACTCCTGTCATGGCATTATTTAAACCCAAACATAAACTTCATATGTATGAAACCCAAATGCAATACCTCTCGTTAGCACTAGAATATCATCCAGCCTTGGCAGTAACAATAAGAATCTTTCTAAAATTAAGAAACGTTTGTCTCGGAAACATTTTCCTGGCTATTAAGCTACCAAAAGAACTTTCTTGGTGCATGGTGGAAACGAAATCTTAAACAAGTACTCCAATGTTCTACAACTCTTAAGTCCTTCCGAATTCAAAATTCTACACAAAAAGTATACTGATGGTACAAGGTTATACAAGAGGCTGCCGCGTCCTTCCTTAATGAAAAACACATAACGAAACATCTCTCGTCAAATAAATACTCAATATGTTTAGAGTAATATACGTTCCCTGCGATACATCGATAACACAAGTATTTTGAACGCATTATCTTAATTGACCCACTAGCTGTACTTCAGTCAATACTCAATAGTAAACAGATAGCCAATTAAAAACCATTATTGTCCTGAATACTACTGAGCTGATTACCTTCCACAATATAGTATAATGATGGTAATTTAGTTATATTTGTAAAACCGGTAATAAAAATGCAGTTCTCGCTACTAAACTGGCCTTATACCGAGAACCATCTGATTTTAATTTACTGTATGATGCTTTTAAACCTAGCATCAAAGATTATTTTGGTCAGACGTAGCTTGCATCGTGGTATCATGCAGTGAATAAGAAACTTCACGCCATCATGCACACCCTAGGAAATGGACTCCATCTTAAATTACAATCCGTCGGGAGTATGTAGTCATTGCACGAATTGGAATTGGTCATACCTATATAACGTACTCCATCACTCAAAAAGACGATAACCCATCAGGATGCGTTTCTTGCAATGAATCATTCACTGTAAAGAACTTTGTGTTTTTCGACCGGCGGCTGACGCGCGATCCGTACTGCAATGTATATGACATGGAGAAAAGGTTTGATACAAAAATCATCACTTGCATTATTACATTCCTAAATGACGTAAATATGTACTATGAGCAAAAACTTTTATTACATCAGTTTGCAAATTTTATATAACGGGTCTACCGTTCCAAGTTTTCAATAACTTCCCATCTGATTTGTTCACACCCTTTACATTACCCTTTGAATGGCAAAGTATATTTATTACCGTTTTCGTATTGTCGTTTCACCTTAACCTTTGATTTTATATCGTTGGTCGATAGGAATCTTTTACCACCTTTGCATGATTATACATAATACGTTTTGAATGGCGCCAAATTACCTTACAGTGCTTGAGCGCCGTGTAGATACATTCAGTCAATCAAACAAAGGAAAGAAGAATCATACTGAGAGCAAATCGTGATTGCCATTTTATTTCTTATCATATTTACACAGAACAAACGGATAGCACAACGAAACAACCAACAACAGTATCCACAGAGACATCAACAATAGCAGCTACTACTATGAGCGTCCCTACTTTGAGCGCGACATTCACCTCGGCGACAAGTACTAAAAGTGACACCACCTCTGCAACTACACATCCGTCAACAAGTACTATATCCCCAAAGACTAATGAAACAACATATAAAGACACTACTACAGGTAAAACTAAGTCTATATCAACAACAATACTTTTAAAAAAATAACCACCATTATCACATTGCCGACGACTTCTAGCAGTCTTTCGGTTTGATCCTGAGAAAACTTATTTCTTTTATAGTCGTGTTACAATTAGTGGGCTTTCATTTAAATATTGACTTATATCTTATAACAAAAAAGTAAACAAGACTCCTGATATTTATATCCTGTACTTTATCTTGCATTCTGAAAGTGACATTATGCCAAATCAAAAATGATTCAAAACTCATCCGAAGATCGGAAAGATCTCTTAACATGTCCTTGTCACGTCTTTGTATTGCATATTGACGCCAATATTCATCATTTATAAACAGATCATTAATTGGTTTGCTTTTTTATTCATTTAAAATTAAGCCAATTAAAAAGGTTTATTTCATGTTTGGATAAAAGGAAATGTTCCCAAGAATCGTAATATGTTGCGCAAAACATTGCAAGCTAAATACATCTGAGTAATTCAAATAATCAGTAAGCGTATCAATTCATTTCCAAAAATAGACACATGCATCCTAAACAAGAAACTTTCGAAGCGATCTATAACGGTAGAATATTGGGTACTCACCCATTGCTTTTAAAGACGAGATGTTGAACGGCAGTGAAAAGAAACGATTAGATGTAATAATTTTCAATAGAATTGTTATCAATGTTGGAGCGGTATACTTGATAGAAATCTCTTGCACATATCATTTTGTTGATCACGTGCGCTAAATATGAAAGAAGGTGAGGAAGTTTCATCTCAAGCCGTAATTTTGGAATACAACTTTACGTTAATTCCCTTATTTCCGCTGGTGGGGAAAGGCGCATGGGTCAGAAAATAACGTGTTTGATGTTGCTGTTTGATATGCATAGTTATATCTCCGTCACAAAGATATACAGAAACAAGTCATTGATGTATAGGTGCCTTGGAATTCGGATAATTGAGAAGCAGAACATACTCGGATATCTTTATTTCCGTGCATCTTTGGTACTTCTAAACGGATCCTAAAGACATCATTGAATAATGTAGAAGACACTACAGACAATACAGACTTGTCATTATCGTATGGCCTAGGTTTTAACTACTTAATCTAAGAACTAAAACTACAGCCCTGTAATGCTGTTTGAAACGCATATTGTCTCTTGTTCGCGAAATACACATGTTCCTTGCAAATAAATTAAGGACTGTATGCAGTCTCTAAATAATTCATGGCTAGAAAAACAAACGATTTTTCTTACATCGTGTAATTTAAATTGAATTGCGAAATTAATGCAACATCAAATCGCAAACTATTTGTTGAGTCTCTCCTGGATGAAAACGTACATAAATATTATAATCAGCCATTTGCCTCATCTATGCGATATATATTGCAATACATATGATATATTTAAAAACAACTAACAAGACAAATGCATCGAATTCATTCAATAATGTTAGACATCTCTAATAGCAGCAAAATATTTAATCTCAAATTCAATTTTGAAATTGAGATAGTTATTGTAAAGGAAAATAGAAGCGATCACATGTAGTTAAATTGCATAGTCAAGGTTTGACAGAAAAAAATAGTTATTCATGTCACCTTGAGAACTGATGTCGCCGCACACCTTGACAAACATTCGAACAGAGCTCATTTCGTTTGAAAACATGTTTTTCAAAAGCAATTCTTTTCTTATCCCGATTTTCGAGTATGAGCCGCTGTTGCAACCCACACAACTCGGAATCTAGTGTTAGGTCTTGCTCTATTACATGCTGAATTAATACTGTGATACAGGTACAGATTGAAAGACATCATTGAAATATATGTACTCTTGCATTTTAATAATCGGAAAGTAGAGCGTGATAAGACATATCCTTACTATGAGTGTATTTCCTTCGAAAGACATTTTCACGAGATCACTGAATTATGGAGCAAACAATACTAGCAATATATCAAAGATTGCATTTATACATGTTCAAAGTTCAACATAATGTAGTTATTTTTCCCAAAGGGTAAAATCCCTTCTCCCTTTGCCCACTTGGCTAAACTAGCTTATTTCAAAGACAAAAAGAATCCGATTCCCTCTTTGAATGGTATGGGTCGAAATCAGATTCTTATATAATCGTTCTTGATATTGTATTTCTGAATTTATTTGCACAGAAAAAACTACAACAAGTAGCAGCTCACTGGAACCAACAACAGTCTCCTCAAAAACAACGACACATATAACTACTAGTACGAGCGTCCCAACCTCGAGCTCGACATTCACCTCAGCGACGTCAGGTCCTAAAATTGACACCATAGCTACAACTTCAAAATCATCAACAAGTATCAGCACTACATCGTCAACAGCTACTACAGCAACAGGTAAAGACACCAATACAGGTAAACCTAAGTCTATATGACCAATAGCACATAATAACACAACAAAGACAATTACCCTCTTCCCGACGACCTAGGCAAGATTCAAAATTAACCCAGTACTAACGGGATTCTAATTCTCGAAATCATAACCGGTATGTGTGCATTTCTTTAAATTATGAAGACCATCATGTTGAACCTAAATTCAGTCTAGACGGAACATTTATTCCAGCTGTTGTAGACACAAAGTTTTCAGGTATTACAATCGACTGGAACCTGACTTTTATTTGACACCTAAACAATTTGAAACTTATATTACTGGAATCACTAGATCTATTTAAAGTAGTGGCGCACACTGACTTAGGTGCTGATAGAAAGATCATCATCAACCTATATTGAACATTTCCTTGCTCCAAACTTGACTATGTTTGAGTTGTTTATGGTTCACCTAGGAAGTCATATATGAATATGCTTCACCCAATCCACTCTCAGGTAATACGACTCGTTCTCTGAGAGCATTTAAGACATCATTATGTTAAAACCTTCTCACCGAAGCAAACATAGCACCTTTATCACATCGTAGAGAAATGCTGTCATCACAGTATGCTGTCAGATTAAGATCAAACTCTCTGAACACTCCTGTCATGGCATTGTTTAAACCCAAACATAAACTTCATATGTATGAAACCCAAATGCAATACCTCTCGTTAGCACTAGAATATCATCCAGCCTTGGCAGTAACAATAAGAATCTTTCTAAAATTAAGAAACGTTTGTCTCGGAAACATTTTCCTGGCTATTAAGCTACCAAAAGAACTTTCTTGGTGCATGGTGGAAACGAAATCTTAAACAAGTACTCCAATGTTCTACAACTCTTAAGTCCTTCCGAATTCAAAATTCTACACAAAATGTATACTGATGGTACAAGGTTATACAAGAGGCTGCCGCGTCCTTCCTTAATGAAAAACACATAACGAAACATCTCTCGTCAAATAAATACTCAATATGTTTAGAGTAATATACGTTCCCTGCGATACATCGATAACACAAGTATTTTGAACGCATTATCTTAATTGACCCACTAGCTGTACTTCAGTCAATACTCAATAGTAAACAGATAGCCAATTAAAAACCATTATTGTCCTGAATACTACTGAGCTGATTACCTTCCACAATATAGTATAATGATGGTAATTTAGTTATATTTGTAAAACCGGTAATAAAAATGCAGTTCTCGCTACTAAACTGGCCTTATACCGAGAACCATCTGATTTTAATTTACTGTATGATGCTTTTAAACCTAGCATCAAAGATTATTTTGGTCAGACGTAGCTTGCATCGTGGTATCATGCAGTGAATAAGAAACTTCACGCCATCATGCACACCCTAGGAAATGGACTCCATCTTAAATTACAATCCGTCGGGAGTATGTAGTCATTGCACGAATTGGAATTGGTCATACCTATATAACGTACTCCATCACTCAAAAAGACGATAACCCATCAGGATGCGTTTCTTGCAATGAATCATTCACTGTAAAGAACTTTGTGTTTTTCGACCGGCGGCTGACGCGCGATCCGTACTGCAATGTATATGACATGGAGAAAAGGTTTGATACAAAAATCATCACTTGCATTATTACATTCCTAAATGACGTAAATATGTACTATGAGCAAAAACTTTTATTACATCAGTTTGCAAATTTTATATAACGGGTCTACCGTTCCAAGTTTTCAATAACTTCCCATCTGATTTGTTCACACCCTTTACATTACCCTTTGAATGGCAAAGTATATTTATTACCGTTTTCGTATTGTCGTTTCACCTTAACCTTTGATTTTATATCGTTGGTCGATAGGAATCTTTTACCACCTTTGCATGATTATACATAATACGTTTTGAATGGCGCCAAATTACCTTACAGTGCTTGAGCGCCGTGTAGATACATTCAGTCAATCAAACAAAGGAAAGAAGAATCATACTGAGAGCAAATCGTGATTGCCATTTTATTTCTTATCATATTTACACAGAACAAACGGATAGCACAACGAAACAACCAACAACAGTATCCACAGAGACATCAACAATAGCAGCTACTACTATGAGCGTCCCTACTTTGAGCGCGACATTCACCTCGGCGACAAGTACTAAAAGTGACACCACCTCTGCAACTACACATCCGTCAACAAGTACTATATCCCCAAAGACTAATGAAACAACATATAAAGACACTACTACAGGTAAAACTAAGTCTATATCAACAACAATACTTTTAAAAAAATAACCACCATTATCACATTGCCGACGACTTCTAGCAGTCTTTCGGTTTGATCCTGAGAAAACTTATTTCTTTTATAGTCGTGTTACAATTAGTGGGCTTTCATTTAAATATTGACTTATATCTTATAACAAAAAAGTAAACAAGACTCCTGATATTTATATCCTGTACTTTATCTTGCATTCTGAAAGTGACATTATGCCAAATCAAAAATGATTCAAAACTCATCCGAAGATCGGAAAGATCTCTTAACATGTCCTTGTCACGTCTTTGTATTGCATATTGACGCCAATATTCATCATTTATAAACAGATCATTAATTGGTTTGCTTTTTTATTCATTTAAAATTAAGCCAATTAAAAAGGTTTATTTCATGTTTGGATAAAAGGAAATGTTCCCAAGAATCGTAATATGTTGCGCAAAACATTGCAAGCTAAATACATCTGAGTAATTCAAATAATCAGTAAGCGTATCAATTCATTTCCAAAAATAGACACATGCATCCTAAACAAGAAACTTTCGAAGCGATCTATAACGGTAGAATATTGGGTACTCACCCATTGCTTTTAAAGACGAGATGTTGAACGGCAGTGAAAAGAAACGATTAGATGTAATAATTTTCAATAGAATTGTTATCAATGTTGGAGCGGTATACTTGATAGAAATCTCTTGCACATATCATTTTGTTGATCACGTGCGCTAAATATGAAAGAAGGTGAGGAAGTTTCATCTCAAGCCGTAATTTTGGAATACAACTTTACGTTAATTCCCTTATTTCCGCTGTTGGGGAAAGGCGCATGGGTCAGAAAATAACGTGTTTGATGTTGCTGTTTGATATGCATAGTTATATCTCCGTCACAAAGATATACAGAAACAAGTCATTGATGTATAGGTGCCTTGGAATTCGGATAAATGAGAAGCAGAACATACTCGGATATCTTTATTTTCGTGCATCTTTGGTACTTCTAAACGGATCCTAAAGACATCATTGAATAATGTAGAAGACACTACAGACAATACAGACTTGTCATTATCGTATGGCCTAGGTTTTAACTACTTAATCTAAGAACTAAAACTACAGCCCTGTAATGCTGTTTGAAACGCATATTGTCTCTTACTTGCGAAATACACATGTTCCTTGCAAATAAATTAAGGACTGTATGCAGTCTCTAAATAATTCATGGCTAGTTTTGTTTCAGAGATAATAATCCGTTGCATTTCTTTTCCCAATTTTCCTGCACCGAACTATTTTTCAAATAAATAATAACAATGCTATGGAAAAGTAAGAAAAAACAATTTTAAGAAAAACAAACGATTTTTCTTACATCGTGTAATTTAAATTGAATTGCGAAATTAATGCAACATCAAATCGCAAACTATTTGTTGAGTCTCTCCTGGATGAAAACGTACATAAATATTATAATCAGCCATTTGCCTCATCTATGCGATATATATTGCAATACATATGATATATTTAAAAACAACTAACAAGACAAATGCATCGAATTCATTCAATAATGTTAGACATCTCTAATAGCAGCAAAATATTTAATCTCAAATTCAATTTTGAAATTGAGATAGTTATTGTAAAGGAAAATAGAAGCGATCACATGTAGTTAAATTGCATAGTCAAGGTTTGACAGAAAAAAATAGTTATTCATGTCACCTTGAGAAATGATGTCGCCGCACACTTTGACAAACATTCGAACAGAGCTCATTTCGTTTGAAAACATGTTTTTCAAAAGCAATTCTTTTCTTATCCCGATTTTCGAGTATGAGCCGCTGTTGCAACCCACACAACTCGGAATCTAGTGTTAGGTCTTGCTCTATTACATGCTGAATTAATACTGTGATACAGGTACAGATTGAAAGACATCATTGAAATATATGTACTCTTGCATTTTAATAATCGGAAAGTAGAGCGTGATAAGACATATCCTTACTATGAGTGTATTTCCTTCGAAAGACATTTTCACGACATCACTGAATTATGGAGCAAACAATACTAACAATATATCAAAGATTGCATTTATACATGTTCAAAGTTCAACATAATGTAGTTATTTTTCCCAAAGGGTAAAATCCCTTCTCCCTTTGCCCACTTGGCTAAACTAGCTTATTTCAAAGACAAAAAGAATCCGATTCCCTCTTTGAATGGTATGGGTCGCTATCAGATTCTGATATAATCGTTCTTGATATTGTATTTCTGAATTTATTTGCACAGAACAAACTACAACAAGTAGCAGCTCACTGGAACCAACAACAGTCTCCTCAAAAACAACGACACATATAACTACTAGTACGAGCGTCCCAACCTCGAGCTCGACATTCACCTCAGCGACGTCAGGTCCTAAAATTGACACCATAGCTACAACTTCAAAATCATCAACAAGTATCAGCACTACATCGTCAACAGCTACTACACCAACAGGTAAAGACACCAATACAGGTAAACCTAAGTCTATATGACCAATAGCACATAATAACACAACAAAGACAATTACCCTCTTCCCGACGACCTAGGCAAGATTTAAAATTAACCCAGTACTAAC
This sequence comes from Unio delphinus, assembly GCA_029339505.1. Lineage (NCBI taxonomy): Eukaryota > Metazoa > Mollusca > Bivalvia > Unionida > Unionidae > Unio > Unio delphinus. The sequence continues at coordinate 3,675,548 of JAQISU010000154.1, read as the reverse complement.
GGGATTCTAATTCTCGAAATCATAACCGGTATGTGTGCATTTCTTTAAATTATGAAGACCATCATGTTGAACCTAAATTCAGTCTAGACGGAACATTTATTCCAGCTGTTGTAGACACAAAGTTTTCAGGTATTACAATCGACTGGAACCTGACTTTTATTTGACACCTAAACAATTTGAAACTTATATTACTGGAATCACTAGATCTATTTAAAGTAGTGGCGCACACTGACTTAGGTGCTGATAGAAAGATCATCATCAACCTATATTGAACATTTCCTTGCTCCAAACTTGACTATGTTTGAGTTGTTTATGGTTCACCTAGGAAGTCATATATGAATATGCTTCACCCAATCCACTCTAAGGTAATACGACTCGTTCTTTGAGAGCATTTAAGACATCATTATGTTAAAACCTTCTCACCGAAGCAAACATAGCACCTTTATCACATCGTAGAGAAATGCTGTCATCACAGTATGCTGTCAGATTAAGATCAAACTCTCTGAACACTCCTGTCATGGCATTATTTAAACCCAAACATAAACTTCCTATGTATGAAACCCAAATACAATACCTCTCGTTAGCACTAGAATATCATCCAGCCTTGACAGTAACAATAAGAATCTTTCTAAAATTAAGAAACGTTTGTCTCGGAAACATTTTCCTGGCTATTAAGCTACCAAAAGAACTTTCTTGGTGCATCGTGGAAACGAAATCTTAAACAAGTACTCCAATGTTCTACAACTCTTAAGTCCTTCCGAATTCAAAACTCTACACAAAATGTATACTGATGGTACAAGGTTATACAAGAGGCTGCCGCGTCCTTCCTTAATGAAAAACACATCTCTCGTCAAATAAATACTCAATATGTTTAGAGTAATATACGTTCCCTGCGATACATCGATAACACAAGTATTTTGAACGCATTATCTTAATTGACCCACTAGCTGTACTTCAGTCAATACTCAATAGTAAACAGATAGCCAATTAAAAACCATTATTGTCCTGAATACTACTGAGCTGATTACCTTCCACAATATAGTATAATGATGGTAATTTAGTTATATTGGTAAAACCGGTAATAAAAATGCAGTTCTTGCTACTAAACTGGCCTTATACCGAGAACCATCTGATTTTAATTTACTGTATGATGCTTTTAAACCTAGCATCAAAGAGTATTTTGGTCAGACGTAGCTTGCATCGTGGTATCATGCAGTGAATAAGAAACTTCACGCCATCATGCACACCCTAGGAAATGGACTCCATCTTAAATTACAATCCGTCGGGAGTATGTAGTCATTGCACGAATTGGAATTGGTCATACCTATATAACGTACTCCATCACTCAAAAAGACGATAACCCATCAGGATGCGTTTCTTGCAATGAATCATTCACTGTAAAGAACTTTGTGTTTTTCGACCGGCGGCTGACGCGCGATCCGTACTGCAATGTATATGACATGGAGAAAAGGTTTGATACAAAAATCATCACTTGCATTATTACATTCCTAAATGACGTAAATATGTACTATGAGCAAAACCTTTTATTACATCAGTTTGCAAATTTTATATAACGGGTCTACCGTTCCAAGTTTTCAATAACTTCCCATCTGATTTGTTCACACCCTTTACATTACCCTTTGAATGGCAAAGTATATTTATTACCGTTTTCGTATTGTCGTTTCACCTTAACCTTTGATTTTATATCGTTGGTCGATAGGAACCTTTTACCACCTTTGCATGATTATACATAATACGTTTTGAATGGCGCCAAATGACCTTACAGTGCTTGAGCGCCGTGTAGATACATTCAGTCAATCAAACAAAGGAAAGAAGAATCATACTGAGAGCAAATCGTGATTGCCATTTTATTTCTTATCATATTTACACAGAACAAACGGATAGCACAACGAAACAACCAACAACAGTATCCACAGAGACATCAACAATAGCAGCTACTACTATGAGCGTCCCTACTTTGAGCGCGACATTCACCTCGGCGACAAGTACTAAAAGTGACACCACCTCTGCAACTACACATCCGTCAACAAGTACTATATCCCCAAAGACTAATGAAACAACATATAAAGACACTACTACAGGTAAAACTAAGTCTATATCAACAACAATACTTTTAAAAAAATAACCACCATTATCACATTGCCGACGACTTCTAGCAGTCTTTCGGTTTGATCATGAGAAAACTTATTTCTTTTATAGTCGTGTTACAATTAGTAGGCTTTCATTTAAATATTGACTTATATCTTATAACAAAAAAGTAAACAAGACTCCTGATATTTATATCATGTACTTTATCTTGCATTCTGAAAGTGACATTCTGCCAAATCAAAAATGATTCAAAACTCATCCGAAGATCGGAAAGATCTCTTAACATGTCCTTGTCACGTCTTTGTATTGCATATTGACGCCAATATTCATCATTTATAAACAGATCATTAATTAGTTTGCTTTTTATTCATTTAAAATTAAGCCAATTAAAAAGGTTTATTTCATGTTTGGATAAAAGGAAATGTTCCCAAGAATCGTAATATGTTGCGCAAAACATTGCAAGCTAAATACATCTGAGTAATTCAAATAATCAGTAAGCGTATCAATTCATTTCCAAAAATAGACACATGCATCCTAAACAAGAAACTTTCGAAGCGATCTATAACGGTAGAATATTGGGTACTCACCCATTGCTTTTAAAGACGAGATGTTGAACGGCAGTGAAAAGAAACGATTAGATGTAATAATTTTCAATAGAATTGTTATGAATGTTGGAGCGGTATACTTGATAGAAATCTCTTGCACATATCATTTTGTTGATCACGTAAGCTAAATATGAAAGAAGGTGAGGAAGTTTCATCTCAAGCCGTAATTTTGGAATACAACTTTACGTTAATTCCCTTATTTCCGCTGTTGGTGAAAGGCGCATGGGTCAGAAAATAACGTGTTTGATGTTGCTGTTTGATATGCATAGTTATATCTCCGTCACAAAGATATACAGAAACAAGTCATTGATGTATAGGTGCCTTGGAATTCGGATAATTGAGAAGCAGAACATACTCGGATATCTTTATTTCCGTGCATCTTTGGTACTTCTAAACGGATCCTAAAGACATCATTGAATAATGTAGAAGACACTACAGACAATACAGACTTGTCATTATCGTATGGCCTAGGTTTTAACTACTTAATCTAAGAACTAAAACTACAGCCCTGTAATGCTGTTTGAAACGCATATTGTCTCTTGTTCGCGAAATACACATGTTCCTTGCAAATAAATTAAGGACTGTATGCAGTCTCTAAATAATTCATGGCTAGTTTTGTTTCAGAGATAATAATCCCTTGCATTTCTTTTCCCAATTTTCCTGCACCGAACTATTTTTCAAATAAATAATAACAATGCTATGGAAAAGTAAGAAAAAACAATTTTAAGAAAAACAAACGATTTTTCTTACATCGTGTAATTTAAATTGAATTGCAAAATTAATGCAACATCAAATCGCAAACTATTTGTTGAGTCTCTCCTGGATGAAAACGTACATAAATATTATAATCAGCCATTTGCCTCATCTATGCGATATATATTGCAATACATATGATATATTTAAAAACAACTAACAAGACAAATGCATCGAATTCATTCAATAATGTTAGACATCTCTAATAGCAGCAAAATATTTAATCTCAAATTCAATTTTGAAATTGAGATAGTTATTGTAAAGGAAAATAGAAGCGATCACATGTAGTTAAATTGCATAGTCAAGGTTTGACAGAAAAAAATAGTTATTCATGTCACCTTGAGAACTGATGTCGCCGCACACTTTGACAAACATTCGAACAGAGCTCATTTCGTTTGAAAACATGTTTTTCAAAAGCAATTCTTTTCTTATCCCGATTTTCGAGTATGAGCCGCTGTTGCAACCCACACAACTCGGAATCTAGTGTTAGGTCTTGCTCTATTACATGCTGAATTAATACTGTGATACAGGTACAGATTGAAAGACATCATTGAAATATATGTACTCTTGCATTTTAATAATCGGAAAGTAGAGCGTGATAAGACATATCCTTACTATGAGTGTATTTCCTTCGAAAGACATTTTCACGAGATCACTGAATTATGGAGCAAACAATACTAGCAATATATCAAAGATTGCATTTATACATGTTCAAAGTTCAACATAATGTAGTTATTTTTCCCAAAGGGTAAAATTCCTTCTCCCTTTGCCCACTTGGCTAAACTAGCTTATTTCAAAGACAAAAAGAATCCGATTCCCTCTTTGAATGGTATGGGTCGCTATCAGATTCTGATATAATCGTTCTTGATATTGTATTTCTGAATTTATTTGCACAGAACAAACTACAACAAGTAGCAGCTCACTGGAACCAACAACAGTCTCCTCAAAAACAACGACACATATAACTACTAGTACGAGCGTCCCAACCTCGAGCTTGACATTCACCTCAGCGACGTCAGGTCCTAAAATTGACACCATAGCTACAACTTCAAAACCATCAACAAGTATCAGCACTACATCGTCAACAGCTACTACAGCAACAGGTAAAGACACCAATACAGGTAAACCTAAGTCTATATGACCAATAGCACATAATAACACAACAAAGACAATTACCCTCTTCCCGACGACCTAAACAAGATTCAAAATTAACCCAGTACTAACGGGATTCGAATTCTCGAAATCATAACCGGTATGTGTGCATTTCTTAAATTATGAAGACCATCATGTTGAACCTAAATTCAGTCTAGACGGAACATTTATTCCAGCTGTTGTAGACACAAAGTTTTCAGCTATTACAATCGACTGGAACCTGACTTTTATTTGACACCTAAACAATTTGAAACTTATATTACTGGAATCACTAGATCTATTTAAAGTAGTGTCGCACACTGACTTAGGTGCTGATAGAAAGATCATCATCAACCTATATTGAACATTTCCTTGCTCCAAACTTGACTATGTTTGAGTTGTTTATGGTTCACCTAGGAAGTCATATATGAATATGCTTCACCCAATCCACTCTCAGGTAATACGACTCGTTCTCTGAGAGCATTTAAGACATCATTATGTTAAAACCTTCTCACCGAAGCAAACATAGCACCTTTATCACATCGTAGAGAAATGCTGTCATCACAGTATGCTGTCAGATTAAGATCAAACTCTCTGAACACTCCTGTCATGGCATTATTTAAACCCAAACATAAACTTCATATGTATGAAACCCAAATACAATACCTCTCGTTAGCACTAGAATATCATCCAGCCTTGACAGTAACAATAAGAATCTTTCTAAAATTAAGAAACGTTTGTCTCGGAAACATTTTCCTGGCTATTAAGCTACCAAAAGAACTTTCTTGGTGCATGGTGGAAACGAAATCTTAAACAAGTACTCCAATGTTCTACAACTCTTAAGTCCTTCCGAATTCTAAATTCTGCACAAAATGTATACTGATGGTACAAGGTTATACAAAAGGCTGCCGCGTCCTTCCTTAATGAAAAACACATAACGAAACATCTCTCGTCAAATAAATACTCAATATGTTTAGAGTAATATACGTTCCCTGCGATACATCGATAACACAAGTATTTTGAACGCATTATCTTAATTGACCCACTAGCTGTACTTCAGTCAATACTCAATAGTAAACAGATAGCCAATTAAAAACCATTATTGTCCTGAATACTACTGAGCTGATTACCGTCCACAATATAGTATAATGATGGTAATTTAGTTATATTGGTAAAACCGGTAATAAAAATGCAGTTCTCGCTACTAAACTGGCCTTATACCGAGAACCATCTGATTTTAATTTACTGTATGATGCTTTTAAACCTAGCATCAAAGAGTATTTTGGTCAGACGTAGCTTGCATCGTGGTATCATGCAGTGAATAAGAAACTTCACGCCATCATGCACACCCTAGGAAATGGACTCCGTCTTAAATTACAATCCGTCGGGAGTATGTAGTCATTGCACGAATTGGAATTGGTCATACCTATATAACGTACTCCATCACTCAAAAAGACGATAACCCATCAGGATGCGTTTCTTGCAATGAATCATTCACTGTAAAGAACTTTATGTTTTTCGACCGGCGGCTGACGCGCGATCCGTACTGCAATGTATATGACATGGAGAAAAAGTTTGATACAAAAATCATCACTTGCATTATTACATTCCTAAATGACGTAAATATGTACTATGAGCAAAAACTTTTATTACATCAGTTTGCAAATTTTATATAACGGGTCTACCGTTCCAAGTTTTCAATAACTTCCCATCTGATTTGTTCACACCCTTTACATTACCCTTTGAATGGCAAAGTATATTTATTACCGTTTTCGTATTGTCGTTTCACCTTAACCTTTGATTTTATATCGTTGGTCGATAGGAACCTTTTACCACCTTTGCATGATTATACATAATACGTTTTGAATGGCGCCAAATGACCTTACAGTGCTTGAGCGCCGTGTAGATACATTCAGTCAATCAAACAAAGGAAAGAAGAATCATACTGAGAGCAAATCGTGATTGCCATTTTATTTCTTATCATATTTACACAGAACAAACGGATAGCACAACGAAACAACCAACAACAGTATCCACAGAGACATCAACAATAGCAGCTACTACTATGAGCGTCCCTACTTTGAGCGCGACATTCACCTCCGCGACAAGTACTAAAAGTGACACCACCTCTGCAACTACACATCCGTCAACAAGTACTATATCCCCAAAGACTAATGAAACAACATATAAAGACACTACTACAGGTAAAACTAAGTCTATATCAACAACAATACTTTTAAAAAAATAACCACCATTATCACATTGCCGACGACTTCTAGCAGTCTTTCGGTTAGATCTTGAGAAAACTTATTTCTTTTATAGCCGTGTTACAATTAGTGGGCTTCCATTTAAATATTGACTTATATCTTATAACAAAAAAGTAAACAAGACTCCTGATATTTATATCCTGTACTTTATCTTGCATTCTGAAAGTGACATTCTGCCAAATCAAAAATGATTCAAAACTCATCCGAAGATCGGAAAGATCTCTTAACATGTCCTTGTCACGTCTTTGTATTGCATATTGACGCCAATATTCATCATTTATAAACAGATCATTAATTGGTTTGCTTTTTTATTCATTTAAAATTAAGCCAATTAAAAAGGTTTATTTCATGTTTGGATAAAAGGAAATGTTCCCAAGAATCGTAATATGTTGCGCAAAACATTGCAAGCTAAATACATCTGAGTAATTCAAATAATCAGTAAGCGTATCAATTCATTTCCAAAAATAGACACATGCATCCTAAACAAGAAACTTTCGAAGCGATCTATAACGGTATAATATTGGGTACTCACCCATTGCTTTTAAAGACGAGATGTTGAACGGCAGTGAAAAGAAACGATTAGATGTAATAATTTTCAATAGAATTGTTATGAATGTTGGAGCGGTATACTTGATAGAAATCTCTTGCACATATCATTTTGTTGATCACGTGCGCTAAATATGAAAGAAGGTGAGGAAGTTTCATCTCAAGCCGTAATTTTGGAATACAACTTTACGTTAATTCCCTTATTTCCGCTGTTGGTGAAAGGTGCATGGGTCAGAAAATAACGTGTTTGATGTTGCTGTTTGATATGCATAGTTATATCTCCGTCACAAAGATATACAGAAACAAGTCATTGATGTATAGGTGCCTTGGAATTCGGATAATTGAGAAGCAGAACATACTCGGATATCTTTATTTCCGTGCATCTTTGGTACTTCTAAACGGATCCTAAAGACATCATTGAATAATGTAGAAGACACTATAGACAATACAGACTTGTCATTATCGTATGGCCTAGGTTTTAACTACTTAATCTAAGAGCTAAAACTACAGCCCTGTAATGCTGTTTGAAACGCATATTGTCTCTTGTTTGCGAAATACACATGTCCCTTGCAAATAAATTAAGGACTGTATGCAGTCTCTAAATAATTCATGGCTAGTTTTGTTTCAGAGATAATAATCCGTTGCATTTCTTTTCCCAATTTTCCTGCACCGAACTATTTTTCAAATAAATAATAACAATGCTATGGAAAAGTAAGAAAAAACAATTTTAAGAAAAACAAACGATTTTTCTTACATCGTGTAATTTAAATTGAATTGCGAAATTAATGCAACATCAAATCGCAAACTATTTGTTGAGTCTCTCCTGGATGAAAACGTACATAAATATTATAATCAGCCATTTGCCTCATCTACGCGATATATATTGCAATACATGTGATATATTTAAAAAAAACTAACAAGACAAATGCATCGAATTCATTCAATAATGTTAGACATCTCTAATAGCAGCAAAATATTTAATCTCAAATTCAATTTTGAAATTGAGATAGTTATTGTAAAGGAAAATAGAAGCGATCACATGTAGTTAAATTGCATAGTCAAGGTTTGACAGAAAAAAATAGTTATTCATGTCTCCTTGAGAACTGATGTCGCCACACACTTTGACAAACATTTGAACAGAGCTCATTTGGTTTGAAAACATGTTTTTCAAAAGCAATTCTTTTCTTATCCCGATTTTCGAGTAGGAGCCGCTGTTGCAACCCACACAACTCGGAATCTAGTGTTAGGTCTTGCTCTATTAATGCTGAATTAATACTGTGATACAGGTACAGATTGAAAGACATCATTGAAATATATGTACTCTTGCATTTTAATAATCGGAAAGTAGAGCGTGATAAGACATATCCTTACTATGAGTGTATTTCCTTCGAAAGACATTTTCACGAGATCACTGAATTATGGAGCAAACAATACTAGCAATATATCAAAGATTGCATTTATACATGTTCAAAGTTCAACATAATGTAGTTATTTTTCCCAAAGGGTAAAATCCCTTCTCCCTTTGCCCACTTGGCTAAACTAGCTTATTTCAAAGACAAAAAGAATCCGATTCCCTCTTTGAATGGTATGGGTCGCTATCAGATTCTGATATAATCGTTCTTGATATTGTATTTCTGAATTTATTTGCACAGAACAAACTACAACAAGTAGCAGCTCACTGGAACCAACAACAGTCTCCTCAAAAACAACGACACATATAACTACTAGTACGAGCGTCCCAACCTCGAGCTCGACATTCACCTCAGCGACGTCAGGTCCTAAAATTGACGCCATAGCTACAACTTCAAAACCATCAACAAGTATCAGCACTACATCGTCAACAGCTACTACAGCAACAGGTAAAGACACCAATACAGGTAAACCTAAGTCTATATGACCAATAGCACATAATAACACAACAAAGACAATTACCCTCTTCCCGACGACCTAAACAAGATTCAAAATTAACCCAGTACTAACGGGATTCTAATTCTCGAAATCATAACCGGTATGTGTGCATTTCTTTAAATTATGAAGACCATCATGTTGAACCTAAATTCAGTCTAGACGGAACATTTATACCAACTGTTGTAGACACAAAGTTTTCAGCTATTACAATCGACTGGAACCTGACTTTTATTTGACACCTAAACAATTTGAAACTTATATTACTGGAATCACTAGATCTATTTAAAGTAGTGGCGCACACTGACTTAGGTGCTGATAGAAAGATCATCATCAACCTATATTGAACATTTCCTTGCTCCAAACTTGACTATGTTTGAGTTGTTTATGGTTCACCTAGGAAGTCATATATGAATATGCTTCACCCAATCCACTCTCAGGTAATACGACTCGTTCTCTGAGAGCATTTAAGACATCATTATGTTAAAACCTTCTCACCGAAGCAAACATAGCACCTTTATCACATCGTAGAGAAATGTTGTCATCACAGTATGCTGTCAGATTAAGATCAAACTCTCTGAACACTCCTGTCATGGCATTATTTAAACCCAAACATAAACTTCATATGTATGAAACCCAAATACAATACCTCTCGTTAGCACTAGAATATCATCCAGCCTTGACATTAACAATAAGAATCTTTCTAAAATTAAGAAACGTTTGTCTCGGAAACATTTTCCTGGCTATTAAGCTACCAAAAGAACTTTCTTGGTGCATGGTGGAAACGAAATCTTAAACAAGTACTCCAATGTTCTACAACTCTTAAGTCCTTCCGAATTCAAAATTCTACACAAAATTTATACTGATGGTACAAGGTTATACAAGAGGCTGCCACGTCCTTCCTTAATGAAAAACACATAACGAAACATCTCTCGTCAAATAAATACTCAATATGTTTAGAGTAATATACGTTCCCTGCGATACATCGATAACACAAGTATTTTGAACGCATTATCTTAATTGACCCACTAGCTGTACTTCAGTCAATACTCAATAGTAAACAGATAGCCAGTTAAAAACCATTATTGTCCTGAATACTACTGAGCTGATTACCTTCCACAATATAGTATAATGATGGTAATTTAGTTATATTGGTAAACCTGTAATAAAAATGCAGTTCTCGCTACTAAACTGGCCTTATACCGAGAACCATCTGATTTTAATTTACTGTATGATGCTTTTAAACCTAGCATCAAAGAGTATTTTGGTCAGACGTAGCTTGCATCGTGGTATCATGCAGTGAATAAGAAACTTCACGCCATCATGCACACCCTAGGAAATGGACTCCATCTTAAATTACAATCCGTCGGGAGTATGTAGTCATTGCACGAATTGGAATTGGTCATACCTATATAACGTACTCCATCACTCAAAAAGACGATAACCCATCAGGATGCGTTTCTTGCAATGAATCATTCACTGTAAAGAACTTTGTTTTTCGACCGGCGGCTGACGCGCGATCCGTACTGCAATGTATATGACATGGAGAAAAGGTTTGATACAAAAATCATCACTTGCATTATTACATTCCTAAATGACGTAAATATGTACTATGAGCAAAAACTTTTATTACATCAGTTTGCAAATTTTATATAACGGGTCTACCGTTCCAAGTTTTCAATAACTTCCCATCTGATTTGTTCACACCCTTTACATTACCCTTTGAATGGCAAAGTATATTTATTACCGTTTTCGTATTGTCGTTTCACCTTAACCTTTGATTTTATATCGTTGGTCGATAGGAACCTTTTACCACCTTTGCATGATTATACATAATACGTTTTGAATGGCGCCAAATGACCTTACAGTGCTTGAGCGCCGTGTAGATACATTCAGTCAATCAAACAAAGGAAAGAAGAATCATACTGAGAGCAAATCGTGATTGCCATTTTATTTCTTATCATATTTACACAGAACAAACGGATAGCACAACGAAACAACCAACAACAGTATCCACAGAGACATCAACAATAGCAGCTACTACTATGAGCGTCCCTACTTTGAGCGCGACATTCACCTCGGCGACAAGTACTAAAAGTGACACCACCTCTGCAACTACACATCCGTCAACAAGTACTATATCCCCAAAGACTAATGAAACAACATATAAAGACACTACTACAGGTAAAACTAAGTCTATATCAACAACAATACTTTTTAAAAAAAAAACACCATTATCACATTGCCGACGACTTCTAGCAGTCTTTCGGTTTGATCTTGAGGAAACTTATTTCTTTTATAGTCGTGTTACAATTAGTGGGCTTTCATTTAAATATTGACTTATATCTTATAACAAAAAAGTAAACAAGACTCCTGATATTTATATCCTGTACTTTATCTTGCATTCTGAAAGTGACATTCTGCCAAATCAAAAATGATTCAAAACTCATCCGAAGATCGGAAAGATCTCTTAACATGTCCTTGTCACGTCTTTGTATTGCATATTGACGCCAATATTCATCATTTATAAACAGATCATTAATTGGTTTGCTATTTTATTCATTTAAAATTAAGCCAATTAAAAAGGTTTATTTCATGTTTGGATAAAAGGAAATGTTCCCAAGAATCGTAATATGTTGCGCAAAACATTGCAAGCTAAATACATCTGAGTAATTCAAATAATCAGTAAGCGTATCAATTCATTTCCAAAAATAGACACATGCATCCTAAACAAGAAACTTTCGAAGCGATCTATAACGGTAGAATATTGGGTACTCACCCATTGCTTTTAAAGACGAGATGTTGAACGGCAGTGAAAAGAAACGATTAGATGTAATAATTTTCAATAGAATTGTTATCAATGTTGGAGCGGTATACTTGATAGAAATCTCTTGCACATATCATTTTGTTGATCACGTGCGCTAAATATGAAAGAAGGTGAGGAAGTTTCATCTCAAGCCGTAATTTTGGTATACAACTTTACGTTAATTCCCTTATTTCCGCTGTTGGGGAAAGGCGCATGGGTCAGAAAATAACGTGTTTGATGTTGCTGTTTGATATGCATAGTTATATCTCCGTCACAAAGATATATAGAAACAAGTCATTGATGTATAGGTGCCTTGGAATTCGGATAATTGAGAAGCAGAACATACTCGGATATCTTTATTTCCGTGCATCTTTGGTACTTCTAAACGGATCCTAAAGACATCATTGAATAATGTAGAAGACACTACAGACAATACAGACTTGTCATTATCGTATGGCCTAGGTTTTAACTACTTAATCTAAGAACTAAAACTACAGCCCTGTAATGCTGTTTGAAACGCATATTGTCTCTTGTTCGCGAAATACACATGTTCCTTGCAAATAAATTAAGGACTGTATGCAGTCTCTAAATAATTCATGGCTAGTTTTGTTTCAGAGATAATAATCCCTTGCATTTCTTTTCCCAATTTTCCTGCACCGAACTATTTTTCAAATAAATAATAACAATGCTATGGAAAAGTAAGGAAAAACAATTTTAAGAAAAACAAACGATTTTTCTTACATCGTGTAATTTAAATTGAATTGCGAAATTAATGCAACATCAAATCGCAAACTATTTGTTGAGTCTCTCCTGGATGAAAACGTACATAAATATTATAATCAGCCATTTGCCTCATCTATGCAATATATATTGCAATACATATGATATATTTAAAAACAACTAACAAGACAAATGCATCGAATTCATTCAATAATGTTAGACATCTCTAATAGCAGCAAAATATTTAATCTCAAATTCAATTTTGAAATTGAGATAGTTATTGTAAAGGAAAATAGAAGCGATCACATGTAGTTAAATTGCATAGTCAAGGTTTGACAGAAAAAAATAGTTATTCATGTCACCTTGAGAACTGATGTCGCCGCACACTTTGACAAACATTCGAACAGAGCTCATTTCGTTTGAAAACATGTTTTTCAAAAGCAATTCTTTTCTTATCCCGATTTTCGAGTATGAAACGCTGTTGCAACCCACACAACTCGGAATCTAGTGTTAGGTCTTGCTCTATTACATGCTGAATTAATACTGTGATACAGGTACAGATTGAAAGACATCATTGAAATACATGTACTCTTGCATTTTAATAATCGGAAAGTAGAGCGTGATAAGACATATCCTTACTATGAGTGTATTTCCTTCGAAAGACATTTTCACGAGATCACTGAATTATGGAGCAAACAATACTAGCAATATATCAAAGATTGCATTTATACATGTTCAAAGTTCAACATAATGTAGTTATTTTTCCCAAAGGGTAAAATCCCTTCTCCCTTTGCCCACTTGGCTAAACTAGCTTATTTCAAAGACAAAAAGAATCCGATTCCCTCTTTGAATGGTATTGATCGAAATCAGATTCTGATATAATCGTTCTTGATATTGTATTTCTGAATTTATTTGCACAGAACAAACTACAACAAGTAGCAGCTCACTGGAACCAACAACAGTCTCTTCAAAAACAACGACACATATAACTACTAGTACGAGCGTCCCAACCTCGAGCTCGACATTCACCTCAGCGACGTCAGGTCCTAAAATTGACACCATAGCTACAACTTCAAAACCATCAACAAGTATCAGCACTACATCGTCAACAGCTACTACAGCAACAGGTAAAGACACCAATACAGGTAAACCTAAGTCTATATGACCAATAGCACATAATAACACAACAAAGACAATTACCCTCTTCCCGACGACCTAAACAAGATTCAAAATTAACCCAGTTACTACTAACGGGATTCGAATTCTCGAAATCCTAACCGGTATGTGTGCATTTCTTTAAATTATGAAGACCATCATGTTGAACCTAAATTCAGTCTAGACGGAACATTTATACCAACTGTTGTAGACACAAAGTTTTCAGGTATTACAATCGACTGGAACCTGAATTTTATTTGACACCTAAACAATTTGAAACTTATATTACTGGAATCACTAGATCTATTTAAAGTAGTGGCGCACACTGACTTAGGTGCTGATAGAAAGATCATCATCAACCTATATTGAACATTTCCTTGCTCCAAACTTGACTATGTTTGAGTTGTTTATGGTTCACCTAGGAAGTTATATATGAATATGCTTCACCCAATCCACTCTCAGGTAATACGACTCGTTCTCTGAGAGCATTTAAGACATCATTATGTTAAAACCTTCTCACCGAAGCAAACATAGCACCTTTATCACATCGTAGAGAAATGCTGTCATCACAGTATGCTGTCAGATTAAGATCAAACTCTCTGAACACTCCTGTCATGGCATTATTTAAACCCAAACATAAACTTCCTATGTATGAAACCCAAATACAATACCTCTCGTTAGCACTAGAATATCATCCAGCCTTGGCAGTAACAATAAGAATCTTTCTAAAATTAAGAAACGTTTGTCTCGGAAACATTTTCCTGGCTATTAAGCTACCAAAAGAACTTTCTTGGTGCATGGTGGAAACGAAATCTTAAACAAGTACTCCAATGTTCTACAAGTCTTAAGTCCTTCCGAATTCAAAATTCTACACAAAATGTATACTGATGGTACAAGGTTATACAAGAGGCTGCCACGTCCTTCCTTAATGAAAAACACATAACGAAACATCTCTCGTCAAATAAATACTCAATATGTTTAGAGTAATATACGTTCCCTGCGATACATCGATAACACAAGTATTTTGAACGCATTATCTTAATTGATCCACTAGCTGTACTTCAGTCAATACTCAATAGTAAACAGATAGCCAATTAAAAACCATTATTGTCCTGAATACTACTGAGTTGATTACCTTCCACAATATAGTATAATGATGGTAATTTAGTTATATTGGTAAAACCAGTAATAAAAATGCAGTTCTCGCTACTAAACTGGCCTTATACCGAGAACCATCTGATTTTAATTTACTGTATGATGCTTTTAAACCTAGCATCAAAGAGTATTTTGGTCAGACGTAGCTTCCATTGTGGTATCATGCAGTGAATAAGAAACTTCACGCCATCATGCACACCCTAGGAAATGGACTCCGTCTTAAATTACAATCCGTCGGGAGTATGTAGTCATTGCACGAATTGGAATTGGTCATACCTATATAACGTACTCCATCACTCAAAAAGACGATAACCCATCAGGATGCGTTTCTTGCAATGAATCATTCACTGTAAAGAACTTTATATTTTTCGACCGGCGGCTGACGCGCGATCCGTACTGCAATGTATATGACATGGAGAAAAGGTTTGATACAAAAATCATCACTTGCATTATTACATTCCTAAATGACGTAAATATGTACTATGAGCAAAAACTTTTATTACATCAGTTTGCAAATTTTATATAACGGGTCTACCGTTCCAAGTTTTCAATAACTTCCCATCTGATTTGTTCACACCCTTTACATTACCCTTTGAATGGCAAAGTATATTTATTACCGTTTTCGTATTGTCGTTTCACCTTAACCTTTGATTTTATATCGTTGGTCGATAGGAACCTTTTACCACCTTTGCATGATTATACATAATACGTTTTGAATGGCGCCAAATGACCTTACAGTGCTTGAGCGCCGTGTAGATACATTCAGTCAATCAAACAAAGGAAAGAAGAATCATACTGAGAGCAAATCGTGATTGCCATTTTATTTCTTATCATATTTACACAGAACAAACGGATAGCACAACGAAACAACCAACAACAGTATCCACAGAGACATCAACAATAGCAGCTACTACTATGAGCGTCCCTACTTTGAGCGCGACATTCACCTCGGCGACAAGTACTAAAAGTGACACCACCTCTGCAACTACACATCCGTCAACAAGTACTATATCCCCAAAGACTAATGAAACAACATATAAAGACACTACTACGGGTAAAACTAAGTCTATATCAACAACAATACTTTTAAAAAAATAACCACCATTATCACATTGCCGACGACTTCTAGCAGTCTTTCGGTTAGATCTTAAGAAAACTTATTTCTTTTATAGCCGTGTTACAATTAGTGGGCTTTCATTTAAATATTGACTTATATCTTATAACAAAAATGTAAACAAGACTCCTGATATTTATATCCTGTACTTTATCTTGCATTCTGAAAGTGACATTCTGCCAAATCAAAAATGATTCAAAACTCATCCGAAGATCGGAAAGATCTCTTAACATGTCCTTGTCACGTCTTTGTATTGCATATTGACGCCAATATTCATCATTTATAAACAGATCATTAATTGGTTTGCTTTTTTATTCATTTAAAATTAAGCCAATTAAAAAGGTTTATTTCATGTTTGGATAAAAGGAAATGTTCCCAAGAATCGTAATATGTTGCGCAAAACATTGCAAGCTAAATACATCTGAGTAATTCAAATAATCAGTAAGCGTATCAATTCATTTCCAAAAATAGACACATGCATCCTAAACAAGAAACTTTCGAAGCGATCTATAACGGTAGAATATTGGGTACTCACCCATTGCTTTTAAAGACGAGATGTTGAACGGCAGTGAAAAGAAACGATTAGATGTAATAATTTTCAATAGAATTGTTATCAATGTTGGAGCGGTATACTTGATAGAAATCTCTTGCACATATCATTTTGTTGATCACGTGCGCTAAATATGAAAGAAGGTGAGGAAGTTTCATCTCAAGCCGTAATTTTGGAATACAACTTTACGTTAATTCCCTTATTTCCGCTGTTGGTGAAAGGCGCATGGGTCAGAAAATAACGTGTTTGATGTTGCTGTTTGATATGCATAGTTATATCTCCGTCACAAAGATATACAGAAACAAGTCATTGATGTATAGGTGCCTTGGAATTCGGATAATTGAGAAGCAGAACATACTCGGATATCTTTATTTCCGTGCATCTTTGGTACTTCTAAACGGATCCTAAAGACATCATTGAATAATGTAGAAGACACTACAGACAATACAGACTTGTCATTATCGTATGGCCTAGGTTTTAACTACTTAATCTAAGAACTAAAACTACAGCCCTGTAATGCTGTTTGAAACGCATATTGTCTCTTGTTCGCGAAATACACATGTTCCTTGCAAATAAATTAAGGACTGTATGCAGTCTCTAAATAATTCATGGCTAGTTTTGTTTCAGAGATAATAATCCGTTGCATTTCTTTTCCCAATTTTCCTGCACCGAACTATTTTTCAAATAAATAATAACAATGCTATGGAAAAGTAAGAAAAAACAATTTTAAGAAAAACAAACGATTTTTCTTACATCGTGTAATTTAAATTGAATTGCGAAATTAATGCAACATCAAATCGCAAACTATTTGTTGAGTCTCTCCTGGATGAAAACGTACATAAATATTATAATCAGCCATTTGCCTCATCTATGCGATATATATTGCAATACATATGATATATTTAAAAACAACTAACAAGACAAATGCATCGAATTCATTCAATAATGTTAGACATCTCTAATAGCAGCAAAATATTTAATCTCAAATTCAATTTTGAAATTGAGATAGTTATTGTAAAGGAAAATAGAAGCGATCACATGTAGTTAAATTGCATAGTCAAGGTTTGACAGGAAAAAATAGTTATTCATGTCACCTTGAGAACTGATGTCGCCGCACACTTTGACAAACATTCGAACAGAGCTCATTTCGTTTGAAAACATGTTTTTCAAAAGCAATTCTTTTCTTATCCCGATTTTCGAGTATGAGCCGCTGTTGCAACCCACACAACTCGGAATCTAGTGTTAGGTCTTGCTCTATTACATGCTGAATTAAAACTGTGATACAGGTACAGATTGAAAGACATCATTGAAATATATGTACTCTTGCATTTTAATAATCGGAAAGTAGAGCGTGATAAGACATATCCTTACTATGAGTGTATTTCCTTCGAAAGACATTTTCACGACATCACTGAATTATGGAGCAAACAATACTAGCAATATATCAAAGATTGCATTTATACATGTTCAAAGTTCAACATAATGTAGTTATTTTTCCCAAAGGGTAAAATCCCTTCTCCCTTTGCCCACTTGGCTAAACTAGCTTATTTCAAAGACAAAAAGAATCCGATTCCCTCTTTGAATGGTATGGGTCGCTATCAGATTCTGATATAATCGTTCTTGATATTGTATTTCTGAATTTATTTGCACAGAACAAACTACAACAAGTAGCAGCTCACTGGAACCAACAACAGTCTCCTCAAAAACAACGACACATATAACTACTAGTACGAGCGTCCCAACCTCGAGCTCGACATTCACCTCAGCGACGTCAGGTCCTAAAATTGACACCATAGCTACAACTTCAAAATCATCAACAAGTATCAGCACTACATCGTCAACAGCTACTACAGCAACAGGTAAAGACACCAATACAGGTAAACCTAAGTCTATATGACCAATAGCACATAATAACACAACAAAGACAATTACCCTCTTCCCGACGACCTAAACAAGATTCAAAATTAACCCAGTACTAACGGGATTCGAATTCTCGAAATCCTAACCGGTATGTGTGCATTTCTTTAAATTATGAAGACCATCATGTTGAACCTAAATTCAGTCTAGACGGAACATTTATACCAACTGTTGTAGACACAAAGTTTTCAGGTATTACAATCGACTGGAACCTGACTTTTATTTGACACCTAAACAATTTGAAACTTATATTACTGGAATCACTAGATCTATTTAAAGTAGTGGCGCACACTGACTTAGGTGCTGATAGAAAGATCATCATCAACCTATATTGAACATTTCCTTGCTCCAAACTTGACTATGTTTGAGTTGTTTATGGTTCACCTAGGAAGTCATATATGAATATGCTTCACCCAATCCACTCTCAGGTAATACGACTCGTTCTCTGAGAGCATTTAAGACATCATTATGTTAAAACCTTCTCACCGAAGCAAACATAGCACCTTTATCACATCGTAGAGAAATGCTGTCATCACAGTATGCTGTCAGATTAAGATCAAACTCTCTGAACACTCCTGTCATGGCATTATTTAAACCCAAACATAAACTTCATATGTATGAAACCCAAATACAATACCTCTCGTTAGCACTAGAATATCATCCAGCCTTGGCAGTAACAATAAGAATCTTTCTAAAATTAAGAAACGTTTGTCTCGGAAACATTTTCCTGGCTATTAAGCTACCAAAAGAACTTTCTTGGTGCATGGTGGAAACGAAATCTTAAACAAGTACTCCAATGTTCTACAACTCTTAAGTCCTTCCGAATTCAAAATTCTACACAAAATGTATACTGATGGTACAAGGTTATACAAGAGGCTGCCGCGTCCTTCCTTAATGAAAAACACATAACGAAACATCTCTCGTCAAATAAATACTCAATATGTTTAGAGTAATATACGTTCCCTGCGATACATCGATAACACAAGTATTTTGAACGCATTATCTTAATTGACCCACTAGCTGTACTTCAGTCAATACTCAATAGTAAACAGATAGCCAATTAAAAACCATTATTGTCCTGAATACTACTGAGCTGATTACCTTCCACAATATAGTATAATGATGGTAATTTAGTTATATTTGTAAAACCGGTAATAAAAATGCAGTTCTCGCTACTAAACTGGCCTTATACCGAGAACCATCTGATTTTAATTTACTGTATGATGCTTTTAAACCTAGCATCAAAGATTATTTTGGTCAGACGTAGCTTGCATCGTGGTATCATGCAGTGAATAAGAAACTTCACGCCATCATGCACACCCTAGGAAATGGACTCCATCTTAAATTACAATCCGTCGGGAGTATGTAGTCATTGCACGAATTGGAATTGGTCATACCTATATAACGTACTCCATCACTCAAAAAGACGATAACCCATCAGGATGCGTTTCTTGCAATGAATCATTCACTGTAAAGAACTTTGTGTTTTTCGACCGGCGGCTGATGCGCGATCCGTACTGCAATGTATATGACATGGAGAAAAGGTTTGATACAAAAATCATCACTTGCATTATTACATTCCTAAATGACGTAAATATGTACTATGAGCAAAAACTTTTATTACATCAGTTTGCAAATTTTATATAACGGGTCTACCGTTCCAAGTTTTCAATAACTTCCCATCTGATTTGTTCACACCCTTTACATTACCCTTTGAATGGCAAAGTATATTTATTACCGTTTTCGTATTGTCGTTTCACCTTAACCTTTGATTTTATATCGTTGGTCGATAGGAATCTTTTACCACCTTTGCATGATTATACATAATACGTTTTGAATGGCGCCAAATTACCTTACAGTGCTTGAGCGCCGTGTAGATACATTCAGTCAATCAAACAAAGGAAAGAAGAATCATACTGAGAGCAAATCGTGATTGCCATTTTATTTCTTATCATATTTACACAGAACAAACGGATAGCACAACGAAACAACCAACAACAGTATCCACAGAGACATCAACAATAGCAGCTACTACTATGATCGTCCCTACTTTGAGCGCGACATTCACCTCGGCGACAAGTACTAAAAGTGACACCACCTCTGCAACTACACATCCGTCAACAAGTACTATATCCCCAAAGACTAATGAAACAACATATAAAGACACTACTACAGGTAAAACTAAGTCTATATCAACAACAATACTTTTAAAAAAATAACCACCATTATCACATTGCCGACGACTTCTAGCAGTCTTTCGGTTTGATCCTGAGAAAACTTATTTCTTTTATAGTCGTGTTACAATTAGTGGGCTTTCATTTAAATATTGACTTATATCTTATAACAAAAAAGTAAACAAGACTCCTGATATTTATATCCTGTACTTTATCTTGCATTCTGAAAGTGACA
Organism: Unio delphinus; assembly: GCA_029339505.1. Lineage (NCBI taxonomy): Eukaryota > Metazoa > Mollusca > Bivalvia > Unionida > Unionidae > Unio > Unio delphinus. The sequence continues at coordinate 3,654,406 of JAQISU010000154.1, read as the reverse complement.
TTATGCCAAATCAAAAATGATTCAAAACTCATCCGAAGATCGGAAAGATCTCTTAACATGTCCTTGTCACGTCTTTGTATTGCATATTGACGCCAATATTCATCATTTATAAACAGATCATTAATTGGTTTGCTTTTTTATTCATTTAAAATTAAGCCAATTAAAAAGGTTTATTTCATGTTTGGATAAAAGGAAATGTTCCCAAGAATCGTAATATGTTGCGCAAAACATTGCAAGCTAAATACATCTGAGTAATTCAAATAATCAGTAAGCGTATCAATTCATTTCCAAAAATAGACACATGCATCCTAAACAAGAAACTTTCGAAGCGATCTATAACGGTAGAATATTGGGTACTCACCCATTGCTTTTAAAGACGAGATGTTGAACGGCAGTGAAAAGAAACGATTAGATGTAATAATTTTCAATAGAATTGTTATCAATGTTGGAGCGGTATACTTGATAGAAATCTCTTGCACATATCATTTTGTTGATCACGTGCGCTAAATATGAAAGAAGGTGAGGAAGTTTCATCTCAAGCCGTAATTTTGGAATACAACTTTACGTTAATTCCCTTATTTCCGCTGTTGGGGAAAGGCGCATGGGTCAGAAAATAACGTGTTTGATGTTGCTGTTTGATATGCATAGTTATATCTCCGTCACAAAGATATACAGAAACAAGTCATTGATGTATAGGTGCCTTGGAATTCGGATAATTGAGAAGCAGAACATACTCGGATATCTTTATTTCCGTGCATCTTTGGTACTTCTAAACGGATCCTAAAGACATCATTGAATAATGTAGAAGACACTACAGACAATACAGACTTGTCATTATCGTATGGCCTAGGTTTTAACTACTTAATCTAAGAACTAAAACTACAGCCCTGTAATGCTGTTTGAAACGCATATTGTCTCTTGTTCGCGAAATACACATGTTCCTTGCAAATAAATTAAGGACTGTATGCAGTCTCTAAATAATTCATGGCTAGTTTTGTTTCAGAGATAATAATCCGTTGCATTTCTTTTCCCAATTTTCCTGCACCGAACTATTTTTCAAATAAATAATAACAATGCTATGGAAAAGTAAGAAAAAACAATTTTAAGAAAAACAAACGATTTTTCTTACATCGTGTAATTTAAATTGAATTGCGAAATTAATGCAACATCAAATCGCAAACTATTTGTTGAGTCTCTCCTGGATGAAAACGTACATAAATATTATAATCAGCCATTTGCCTCATCTATGCGATATATATTGCAATACATATGATATATTTAAAAACAACTAACAAGACAAATGCATCGAATTCATTCAATAATGTTAGACATCTCTAATAGCAGCAAAATATTTAATCTCAAATTCAATTTTGAAATTGAGATAGTTATTGTAAAGGAAAATAGAAGCGATCACATGTAGTTAAATTGCATAGTCAAGGTTTGACAGAAAAAAATAGTTATTCATGTCACCTTGAGAAATGATGTCGCCGCACACTTTGACAAACATTCGAACAGAGCTCATTTCGTTTGAAAACATGTTTTTCAAAAGCAATTCTTTTCTTATCCCGATTTTCGAGTATGAGCCGCTGTTGCAACCCACACAACTCGGAATCTAGTGTTAGGTCTTGCTCTATTACATGCTGAATTAAAACTGTGATACAGGTACAGATTGAAAGACATCATTGAAATATATGTACTCTTGCATTTTAATAATCGGAAAGTAGAGCGTGATAAGACATATCCTTACTATGAGTGTATTTCCTTCGAAAGACATTTTCACGACATCACTGAATTATGGAGCAAACAATACTAGCAATATATCAAAGATTGCATTTATACATGTTCAAAGTTCAACATAATGTAGTTATTTTTCCCAAAGGGTAAAATCCCTTCTCCCTTTGCCCACTTGGCTAAACTAGCTTATTTCAAAGACAAAAAGAATCCGATTCCCTCTTTGAATGGTATGGGTCGCTATCAGATTCTGATATAATCGTTCTTGATATTGTATTTCTGAATTTATTTGCACAGAACAAACTACAACAAGTAGCAGCTCACTGGAACCAACAACAGTCTCCTCAAAAACAACGACACATATAACTACTAGTACGAGCGTCCCAACCTCGAGCTCGACATTCACCTCAGCGACGTCAGGTCCTAAAATTGACACCATAGCTACAACTTCAAAATCATCAACAAGTATCAGCACTACATCGTCAACAGCTACTACAGCAACAGGTAAAGACACCAATACAGGTAAACCTAAGTCTATATGACCAATAGCACATAATAACACAACAAAGACAATTACCCTCTTCCCGACGACCTAAACAAGATTCAAAATTAACCCAGTACTAACGGGATTCGAATTCTCGAAATCCTAACCGGTATGTGTGCATTTCTTTAAATTATGAAGACCATCATGTTGAACCTAAATTCAGTCTAGACGGAACATTTATACCAACTGTTGTAGACACAAAGTTTTCAGGTATTACAATCGACTGGAACCTGACTTTTATTTGACACCTAAACAATTTGAAACTTATATTACTGGAATCACTAGATCTATTTAAAGTAGTGGCGCACACTGACTTAGGTGCTGATAGAAAGATCATCATCAACCTATATTGAACATTTCCTTGCTCCAAACTTGACTATGTTTGAGTTGTTTATGGTTCACCTAGGAAGTCATATATGAATATGCTTCACCCAATCCACTCTCAGGTAATACGACTCGTTCTCTGAGAGCATTTAAGACATCATTATGTTAAAACCTTCTCACCGAAGCAAACATAGCACCTTTATCACATCGTAGAGAAATGCTGTCATCACAGTATGCTGTCAGATTAAGATCAAACTCTCTGAACACTCCTGTCATGGCATTATTTAAACCCAAACATAAACTTCATATGTATGAAACCCAAATACAATACCTCTCGTTAGCACTAGAATATCATCCAGCCTTGGCAGTAACAATAAGAATCTTTCTAAAATTAAGAAACGTTTGTCTCGGAAACATATTCCTGGCTATTAAGCTACCAAAAGAACTTTCTTGGTGCATGGTGGAAACGAAATCTTAAACAAGTGCTCCAATGTTCTACAACTCTTAAGTCCTTCCGAATTCAAAATTCTACACAAAATGTATACTGATGGTACAAGGTTATACAAGAGGCTGCCACGTCCTTCCTTAATGAACAACACATAACGAAACATCTCTCGTCAAATAAATACTCAATATGTTTAGAGTAATATACGTTCCCTGCGATACATCGATAACACAAGTATTTTAAACGCATTATCTTAATTGACCCACTAGCTGTACTTCAGTCAATACTCAATAGTAAACAGATAGCCAATTAAAAACCATTATTGTCCTGAATACTACTGAGCTGATTACCTTCCACAATATAGTATAATGATGGTAATTTAGTTATATTGGTAAAACCGGTAATAAAAATGCAGTTCTCGCTACTAAACTGGCCTTATACCGAGAACCATCTGATTTTAATTTACTGTATGATGCTTTTAAACCTAGCATCAAAGATTATTTTGGTCAGACGTAGCTTGCATCGTGGTATCATGCAGTGAATAAGAAACTTCACGCCATCATGCACACCCTAGGAAATGGACTCCATCTTAAATTACAATCCGTCGGGAGTATGTAGTCATTGCACGAATTGGAATTGGTCATACCTATATAACGTACTCCATCACTCAAAAAGACGATAACCCATCAGGATGCGTTTCTTGCAATGAATCATTCACTGTAAAGAACTTTATGTTTTTCGACCGGCGGCTGACGCGCAATCCGTACTGCAATGTATATGACATGGAGAAAAGGTTTGATACAAAAATCATCACTTGCATTATTACATTCCTAAATGACGTAAATATGTACTATGAGCAAAAACTTTTATTACATCAGTTTGCAAATTTTATATAACGGGTCTACCGTTCCAAGTTTTCAATAACTTCCCATCTGATTTGTTCACACCCTTTACATTACCCTTTGAATGGCAAAGTATATTTATTACCGTTTTCGTATTGTCGTTTCACCTTAACCTTTGATTTTATATCGTTGGTCGATAGGAACCTTTTACCACCTTTGCATGATTATACATAATACGTTTAGAATGGCGCCAAATGACCTTACAGTGCTTGAGCGCCGTGTAGATACATTCAGTCAATCAAACAAAGGAAAGAAGAATCATACTGAGAGCAAATCGTGATTGCCATTTTATTTCTTATCATATTTACACAGAACAAACGGATAGCACAACGAAACAACCAACAACAGTATCCACAGAGACATCAACAATAGCAGCTACTACTTTGAGCGTCCCTACTTTGAGCGCGACATTCACCTCGGCGACAAGTACTAAAAGTGACACCACCTCTGCAACTACACATCCGTCAACAAGTACTATATCCCCAAAGACTAATGAAACAACATATAAAGACACTACTACAGGTAAAACTAAGTCTATATCAACAACAATACTTTTAAAAAAATAACCACCATTATCACATTGCCGACGACTTCTAGCAGTCTTTCGGTTTGATCTCGAGAAAACTTATTTCTTTTATAGTCGTGTTACAATTAGTGGGCTTTCATTTAAATATTGACTTATATCTTATAACAAAAAAGTAAACAAGACTCCTGATATTTATATCCTGTACTTTATTTTGCATTCTGAAAGTGACATTCTGCCAAATCAAAAATGATTCAAAACTCATCCGAAGATCGGAAAGATCTCTTAACATGTCCTTGTCACGTCTTTGTATTGCATATTGACGCCAATATTCATCATTTATAAACAGATCATTAATTGGTTTGCTTTTTTATTCATTTAAAATTAAGCCAATTAAAAAGGTTTATTTCATGTTTGGATAAAAGGAAATGTTCCCAAGAATCGTAATATGTTGCGCAAAACATTGCAAGCTAAATACATCTGAGTAATTCAAATAATCAGTAAGCGTATCAATTCATTTCCAAAAATAGACACATGCATCCTAAACAAGAAACTTTCGAAGCGATCTATAACGGTAGAATATTGGGTACTCACCCATTGCTTTTAAAGACGAGATGTTGAACGGCAGTGAATAAAAACGATTAGATGTAATAATTTTCAATAGAATTGTTATGAATGTTGGAGCGGTATACTTGATAGAAATCTCTTGCACATATCATTTTGTTGATCACGTGCGCTAAATATGAAAGAAGGTGAGGAAGTTTCATCTCAAGCCGTAATTTTGGAATACAACTTTACGTTAATTCCCTTATTTCCGCTGTTGGTGAATGGCGCATGGGTCAGAAAATAACGTGTTTGATGTTGCTGTTTGATATGCATAGTTATATCTCCGTCACAAAGATATACAGAAACAAGTCATTGATGTATAGGTGCCTTGGAATTCGGATAATCGAGAAGCAGAACATACTCGGATATCTTTATTTCCGTGCATCTTTGGTACTTCTAAACGGATCCTAAAGACATCATTGAATAATGTAGAAGACACTACAGACAATACAGACTTGTCATTATCGTATGGCCTAGGTTTTAACTACTTAATCTAAGAACTAAAACTACAGCCCTGTAATGCTGTTTGAAACGCATATTGTCTCTTGTTCGCGAAATACACATGTTCCTTGCAAATAAATTAAGGACTGTATGCAGTCTCTAAATAATTCATGGCTAGTTTTGTTTCAGAGATAATAATCCGTTGCATTTCTTTTCCCAATTTTCCTGCACCGAACTATTTTTCAAATAAATAATAACAATGCTATGGAAAAGTAAGAAAAAACAATTTTAAGAAAAACAAACGATTTTTCTTACATCGTGTAATTTAAATTGAATTGCGAAATTAATGCAACATCAAATCGCAAACTATTTGTTGAGTCTCTCCTGGATGAAAACGTACATAAATATTATAATCAGCCATTTGCCTCATCTATGCGATATATATTGCAATACATATGATATATTTAAAAACAACTAACAAGACAAATGCATCGAATTCATTCAATAATGTTAGACATCTCTAATAGCAGCAAAATATTTAATCTCAAATTCAATTTTGAAATTGAGATAGTTATTGTAAAGGAAAATAGAAGCGATCACATGTAGTTAAATTGCATAGTCAAGGTTTGACAGAAAAAAATAGTTATTCATGTCACCTTGAGAAATGATGTCGCCGCACACTTTGACAAACATTCGAACAGAGCTCATTTCGTTTGAAAACATGTTTTTCAAAAGCAATTCTTTTCTTATCCCGATTTTCGAGTATGAGCCGCTGTTGCAACCCACACAACTCGGAATCTAGTGTTAGGTCTTGCTCTATTACATGCTGAATTAATACTGTGATACAGGTACAGATTGAAAGACATCATTGAAATATATGTACTCTTGCATTTTAATAATCGGAAAGTAGAGCGTGATAAGACATATCCTTACTATGAGTGTATTTCCTTCGAAAGACATTTTCACGACATCACTGAATTATGGAGCAAACAATACTAGCAATATATCAAAGATTGCATTTATACATGTTCAAAGTTCAACATAATGTAGTTATTTTTCCCAAAGGGTAAAATCCCTTCTCCCTTTGCCCACTTGGCTAAACTAGCTTATTTCAAAGACAAAAAGAATCCGATTCCCTCTTTGAATGGTATGGGTCGCTATCAGATTCTGATATAATCGTTCTTGATATTGTATTTCTGAATTTATTTGCACAGAACAAACTACAACAAGTAGCAGCTCACTGGAACCAACAACAGTCTCCTCAAAAACAACGACACATATAACTACTAGTACGAGCGTCCCAACCTCGAGCTCGACATTCACCTCAGCGACGTCAGGTCCTAAAATTGACACCATAGCTACAACTTCAAAATCATCAACAAGTATCAGCACTACATCGTCAACAGCTACTACAGCAACAGGTAAAGACACCAATACAGGTAAACCTAAGTCTATATGACCAATAGCACATAATAACACAACAAAGACAATTACCCTCTTCCCGACGACCTAAACAAGATTCAAAATTAACCCAGTACTAACGGGATTCGAATTCTCGAAATCATAACCGGTATGTGTGCATTTCTTTAAATTATGAAGACCATCATGTTGAACCTAAATTCAGTCTAGACGGAACATTTATTCCAGCTGTTGTAGACACAAAGTTTTCAGGTATTACAATCGACTGAAACCTGACTTTTATTTGACACCTAAACAATTTGAAACTTATATTACTGGAATCACTAGATCTATTTAAAGTAGTGGCGCACACTGACTTAGGTGCTGATAGAAAGATCATCATCAACCTATATTGAACATTTCCTTGCTCCAAACTTGACTATGTTTGAGTTGTTTATGGTTCACCTAGGAAGTCATATATGAATATGCTTCACCCAATCCACTCTCAGGTAATACGACTCGTTCTCTGAGAGCATTTAAGACATCATTATGTTAAAACCTTCTCACCGAAGCAAACATAGCACCTTTATCACATCGTAGAGAAATGCTGTCATCACAGTATGCTGTCAGATTAAGATCAAACTCTCTGAACACTCCTGTCATGGCATTATTTAAACCCAAACATAAACTTCCTATGTATGAAACCCAAATACAATACCTCTCGTTAGCACTAGAATATCATCCAGCCTTGACAGTAACAATAAGAATCTTTCTAAAATTAAGAAACGTTTGTCTCGGAAACATTTTCCTGGCTATTAAGCTACCAAAAGAACTTTCTTGGTGCATGGTGGAAACGAAATCTTAAACAAGTACTCCAATGTTCTACAACTCTTAAGTCCTTCCGAATTCAAAATTCTACACAAAATGTATACTGATGGTACAAGGTTATACAAGAGGCTGCCGCGTCCTTCCTTAATGAAAAACACATCTCTCGTCAAATAAATACTCAATATGTTTAGAGTAATATACGTTCTCTGCGATACATCGATAACACAAGTATTTTGAACGCATTATCTTAATTGACCCACTAGCTGTACTTCAGTCAATACTCAATAGTAAGCAGATAGCCAATTAAAAACCATTATTGTCCTGAATACTACTGAGCTGATTACCTTCCACAATATAGTATAATGATGGTAATTTAGTTATATTGGTAAAACCGGTAATAAAAATGCAGTTCTCGCTACTAAACTGGCCTTATACCGAGAACCATCTGATTTTAATTTACTGTATGATGCTTTTAAACCTAGCATCAAAGAGTATTTTGGTCAGACGTAGCTTGCATCGTGGTATCATGCAGTGAATAAGAAACTTCACGCCATCATGCACACCCTAAGAAATGGACTCCATCTTAAATTACAATCCGTCGGGAGTATGTAGTCATTGCACGAATTGGAATTGGTCATACCTATATAACGTACTCCATCACTCAAAAAGACGATAACCCATCAGGATGCGTTTCTTGCAATGAATCATTCACTGTAAAGAACTTTATGTTTTTCGACCGGCGGCTGACGCGCAATCCGTACTGCAATGTATATGACATGGAGAAAAGGTTTGATACAAAAATCATCACTTGCATTATTACATTCCTAAATGACGTAAATATGTACTATGAGCAAAAACTTTTATTACATCAGTTTGCAAATTTTATATAACGGGTCTACCGTTCCAAGTTTTCAATAACTTCCCATCTGATTTGTTCACACCCTTTACATTACCCTTTGAATGGCAAAGTATATTTATTACCGTTTTCGTATTGTCGTTTCACCTTAACCTTTGATTTTATATCGTTGGTCGATAGGAATCTTTTACCACCTTTGCATGATTATACATAATACGTTTAGAATGGCGCCAAATGACCTTACAGTGCTTGAGCGCCGTGTAGATACATTCAGTCAATCAAACAAAGGAAAGAAGAATCATACTGAGAGCAAATCGTGATTGCCATTTTATTTCTTATCATATTTACACAGAACAAACGGATAGCACAACGAAACAACCAACAACAGTATCCACAGAGACATCAACAATAGTAGCTACTACTATGAGCGTCCCTACTTTGAGCGCGACATTCACCTCGGCGACAAGTACTAAAAGTGACACCACCTCTGCAACTACACATCCGTCAACAAGTACTATATCCCCAAAGACTAATGAAACAACATATAAAGACACTACTACAGGTAAAACTAAGTCTATATCAACAACAATACTTTTAAAAAAATAACCACCATTATCACATTGCCGACGACTTCTAGCAGTCTTTCGGTTTGATCTCGAGAAAACTTATTTCTTTTATAGTCGTGTTACAATTAGTGGGCTTTCATTTAAATATTGACTTATATCTTATAACAAAAAAGTAAACAAGACTCCTGATATTTATATCCTGTACCTTATTTTGCATTCTGAAAGTGACATTCTGCCAAATCAAAAATGATTCAAAACTCATCCGAAGATCGGAAAGATCTCTTAACATGTCCTTGTCACGTCTTTGTATTGCATATTGACGCCAATATTCATCATTTATAAACAGATCATTAATTCGTTTGCTATTTTATTCATTTAAAATTAAGCCAATTAAAAAGGTTTATTTCATGTTTGGATAAAAGGAAATGTTCCCAAGAATCGTAATATGTTGCGCAAAACATTGCAAGCTAAATACATCTGAGTAATTCAAATAATCAGTAAGCGTATCAATTCATTTCCAAAAATAGACACATGCATCCTAAACAAGAAACTTTCGAAGCGATCTATAACGGTAGAATATTGGGTACTCACCCATTGCTTTTAAAGACGAGATGTTGAACGGCAGTGAAAAGAAACGATTAGATGTAATAATTTTCAATAGAATTGTTATGAATGTTGGAGCGGTATACTTGATAGAAATCTCTTGCACATATCATTTTGTTGATCACGTGCGCTAAATATGAAAAAAGATGAGGAAGTTTCATCTCAAGCCGTAATTTTGGAATACAACTTTACGTTAATTCCCTTATTTCCGCTGTTGGGGAAAGGCGCATGGGTCAGAAAATAACGTGTTTGATGTTGCTGTTTGATATGCATAGTTATATCTCCGTCACAAAGATATACAGAAACAAGTCATTGATGTATAGGTGCCTTGGAATTCGGATAATTGAGAAGCAGAACATACTCGGATATCTTTATTTCCGTGCATCTTTGGTACTTCTAAACGGATCCTAAAGACATCATTGAATAATGTAGAAGACACTACAGACAATACAGACTTGTCATTATCGTATGGCCTAGGTTTTAACTACTTAATCTAAGAACTAAAACTACAGCCCTGTAATGCTGTTTGAAACGCATATTGTCTCTTGTTCGCGAAATACACATGTTCCTTGCAAATAAATTAAGGACTGTATGCAGTCTCTAAATAATTCATGGCTAGTTTTGTTTCAGAGATAATAATCCGTTGCATTTCTTTTCCCAATTTTACTGCACCGAACTATTTTTCAAATAAATAATAACAATGCTATGGTAAAGTAAGAAAAAACAATTTTAAGAAAAACAAACGATTTTTCTTACATCGTGTAATTTAAATTGAATTGCGAAATAAATGCAACATCAAATCGCAAACTATTTGTTGAGTCTCTCCTGGATGAAAACGTACATAAATATTATAATCAGCCATTTGCCTCATCTATGCGATATATATTGCAATACATATGATATATTTAAAAACAACTAACAAGACAAATGCATCGAATTCATTCAATAATGTTAGACATCTCTAATAGCAGCAAAATATTTATTCTCAAATTCAATTTTGAAATTGAGATAGTTATTGTAAAGGAAAATAGAAGCGATCACATGTAGTTAAATTGCATAGTCAAGGCTTGACAGAAAAAAATAGTTATTCATGTCACCTTGAGAACTGATGTCGCCGCACACTTTGACAAACATTCGAACAGAGCTCATTTCGTTTGAAAACATGTTTTTCAAAAGCAATTCTTTTCTTATCCCGATTTTCGAGTATGAGCCGCTGTTGCAACCCACACAACTCGGAATCTAGTGTTAGGTCTTGCTCTATTACATGCTGAATTAATACTGTGATACAGGTACAGATTGAAAGACATCATTGAAATATATGTACTCTTGCATTTTAATAATCGGAAAGTAGAGCGTGATAAGACATATCCTTACTATGAGTGTATTTCCTTCGAAAGACATTTTCACGAGATCACTGAATTATGGAGCAAACAATACTAGCAATATATCAAAGATTGCATTTATACATGTTCAAAGTTCAACATAATGTAGTTATTTTTCCCAAAGGGTAAAATCCCTTCTCCCTTTGCCCACTTGGCTAAACTAGCTTATTTCAAAGACAAAAAAAAATCCGATTCCCTCTTTGAATGGTATGGGTCGAAATCAGATTCTGATATAATCGTTCTTGATATTGTATTTCTGAATTTATTTGCACAGAACAAACTACAACAAGTAGCAGCTCACTGGAACCAACAACAGTCTCCTCAAAAACAACGACACATATAACTACTAGTACGAGCGTCCCAACCTCGAGCTCGACATTCACCTCAGCGACGTCAGGTCCTAAAATTGACACCATAGCTACAACTTCAAAACCATCAACAAGTATCAGCACTACATCGTCAACAGCTACTACAGCAACAGGTAAAGACACCAATACAGGTAAACCTAAGTCTATATGACCAATAGCACATAATAACACAACAAAGACAATTACCCTCTTCCCGACGACCTAAACAAGATTCAAAATTAACCCAGTACTAACGGGATTCGAATTCTCGAAATCATAACCGGTATGTGTGCATTTCTTTAAATTATGAAGACCATCATGTTGAACCTAAATTCAGTCTAGACGGAACACTTATTCCAGCTGTTGTAGACACAAAGTTTTCAGCTATTACAATCGACTGGAACCTGACTTTTATTTGACACCTAAACAATTTGAAACTTATATTACTGGAATCACTAGATCTATTTAAAGTAGTGGCGCACACTGACTTAGGTGCTGATAGAAAGATCATCATCAACCTATATTGAACATTTCCTTGCTCCAAACTTGACTATGTTTGAGTTGTTTATGGTTCACCTAGGAAGTCATATATGAATATGCTTCACCCAATCCACTCTCAGGTAATACGACTCGTTCTCTGAGAGCATTTAAGACATCATAATGTTAAAACCTTCTCACCGACGCAAACATAGCACCTTTATCACATCGTAGAGAAATGCTGTCATCACAGTATGCTGTCAGATTAAGATCAAACTCTCTGAACACTCCTGTCATGGCATTATTTAAACCCAAACATAAACTTCATATGTATGAAACCCAAATACAATACCTCTCGTTAGCACTAGAATATCATCCAGCCTTGACAGTAACAATAAGAATCTTTCTAAAATTAAGAAACGTTTGTCTCGGAAACATTTTCCTGGCTATTAAGCTACCAAAAGAACTTTCTTGGTGCATGGTGGAAACGAAATCTTAAACAAGTACTCCAATGTTCTACAACTCTTAAGTCCTTCCGAATTCAAAATTCTACACAAAATGTATACTGATGGTACAAGGTTATACAAGAGGCTGCCACGTCCTTCCTTAATGAAAAACACATAACGAAACATCTCTCGTCAAATAAATACTCAATATGTTTAGAGTAATATACGTTCCCTGCGATACATCGATAACACAAGTATTTTGAACGCATTATCTTAATTGACCCACTAGCTGTACTTCAGTCAATACTCAATAGTAAACAGATAGCCAATTAAAAACCATTATTGTCCTGAATACTACTGAGCTGATTACCTTCCACAATATAGTATAATGATGGTAATTTATTTATATTGGTAATACCGGTAATAAAAATGCAGTTCTCGCTACTAAACTGGCCTTATACCGAGAACCATCTGATTTTAATTTACTGTATGATGCTTTAAAACCTAGCATCAAAGATTATTTTGGTCAGACGTAGCTTGCATCGTGGTATCATGCAGTGAATAAGAAACTTCACGCCATCATGCACACCCTAGGAAATGGACTCCATCTTAAATTACAATCCGTCGGGAGTATGTAGTCATTGCACGAATTGGAATTGGTCATACCTATATAACGTACTCCATCACTCAAAAAGACGATAACCCATCAGGATGCGTTTCTTGCAATGAATCATTCACTGTAAAGAACTTTATGTTTTTCGACCGGCGGCTGACGCGCGATCCGTACTGCAATGTATATGACATGTTGAAAAGGTTTGATACAAAAATCATCACTTGCATTATTATATTCCTAAATGACGTAAATATGTACTATGAGCAAAAACTTTTATTACATCAGTTTGCAAATTTTATATAACGGGTCTACCGTTCCAAGTTTTCAATAACTTCCCATCTGATTTGTTCACACCCTTTACATTACCCTTTGAATGGCAAAGTATATTTATTACCGTTTTCGTATTGTCGTTTCACCTTAACCTTTGATTTTATATCGTTGGTCGATAGGAACCTTTTACCACCTTTGCATGATTATACATAATACGTTTTGAATGGCGCCAAATGACCTTACAGTGCTTGAGCGCCGTGTAGATACATTCAGTCAATCAAACAAAGGAAAGAAGAATCATACTGAGAGCAAATCGTGATTGCCATTTTATTTCTTATCATATTTACACAGAACAAACGGATAGCACAACGAAACAACCAACAACAGTATCCACAGAGACATCAACAATAGCAGCTACTACTATGAGCGTCCCTACTTTGAGCGCGACATTCACCTCGGCGACAAGTACTAAAAGTGACACCACCTCTGCAACTACACATCCGTCAACAAGTACTATATCCCCAACGACTAATGAAACAACATATAAAGACACTACTACAGGTAAAACTAAGTCTATATCAACAACAATACTTTTAAACAAATAACCACCATTATCACATTGCCGACGACTTCTAGCAGTCTTTCGGTTTGATCTTGAAAAAACTTATTTCTTTTATAGTCGTGTTACAATTAGTGGGCTTTCATTTAAATATTGACTTATATCTTATAACAAAAAAGTAAACAAGACTCCTGATATTTATATCCTGTACTTTATCTTGCATTCTGAAAGTGACATTCTGCCAAATCAAAAATGATTCAAAACTCATCCGAAGATCGGAAAGATCTCTTAACATGTCCTTGTCACGTCTTTGTATTGCATATTGACGCCAATATTCATCATTTATAAACAGATCATTAATTGGTTTGCTTTTTTATTCATTTAAAATTAAGCCAATTAAAAAGGTTTATTTCATGTTTGGATAAAAGGAAATGTTCCCAAGAATCGTAATATGTTGCGCAAAACATTGCAAGCTAAATACATCTGAGTAATTCAAATAATCAGTAAGCGTATCAATTCATTTCCAAAAATAGACACATGCATACTAAACAAGAAACTTTCGAAGCGATCTATAACGGTAGAATATTGGGTACTCACCCATTGCTTTTAAAGACGAGATGTTGAACGGCAGTGAAAAGAAACGATTAGATGTAATAATTTTCAATAGAATTGTTATGAATGTTGGAGCGGTATACTTGATAGAAATCTCTTGCACATATCATTTTGTTGATCACGTGCGCTAAATATGAAAGAAGGTGAGGAAGTTTCATCTCAAGCCGTAATTTTGGAATACAACTTTACGTTAATTCCCTTATTTCCGCTGTTGGTGAATGGCGCATGGGTCAGAAAATAACGTGTTTGATGTTGCTGTTTGATATGCATAGTTATATCTCCGTCACAAAGATATACAGAAACAAGTCATTGATGTATAGGTGCCTTGGAATTCGGATAATCGAGAAGCAGAACATACTCGGATATCTTTATTTCCGTGCATCTTTGGTACTTCTAAACGGATCCTAAAGACATCATTGAATAATGTAGAAGACACTACAGACAATACAGACTTGTCATTATCGTATGGCCTAGGTTTTAACTACTTAATCTAAGAACTAAAACTACAGCCCTGTAATGCTGTTTGAAACGCATATTGTCTCTTGTTCGCGAAATACACATGTTCCTTGCAAATAAATTAAGGACTGTATGCAGTCTCTAAATAATTCATGGCTAGTTTTGTTTCAGAGATAATAATCCGTTGCATTTCTTTTCCCAATTTTCCTGCACCGAACTATTTTTCAAATAAATAATAACAATGCTATGGAAAAGTAAGAAAAAACAATTTTAAGAAAAACAAACGATTTTTCTTACATCGTGTAATTTAAATTGAATTGCGAAATTAATGCAACATCAAATCGCAAACTATTTGTTGAGTCTCTCCTGGATGAAAACGTACATAAATATTATAATCAGCCATTTGCCTCATCTATGCGATATATATTGCAATACATATGATATATTTAAAAACAACTAACAAGACAAATGCATCGAATTCATTCAATAATGTTAGACATCTCTAATAGCAGCAAAATATTTATTCTCAAATTCAATTTTGAAATTGAGATAGTTATTGTAAAGGAAAATAGAAGCGATCACATGTAGTTAAATTGCATAGTCAAGGTTTGACAGAAAAAAATAGTTATTCATGTCACCTTGAGAACTGATGTCGCCGCACACTTTTACAAACATTAGAACAGAGCTCATTTCGTTTGAAAACATGTTTTTCAAAAGCAATTCTTTTCTTATCCCGATTTTCGAGTATGAGCCGCTGTTGCAACCCACACAACTCGGAATCTAGTGTTAGGTCTTGCTCTATTACATGCTGAATTAATACTGTGATACATTTACAGATTGAAAGACATCATTGAAATATATGTACTCTTGCATTTTAATAATCGGAAAGTAGAGCGTGATAAGACATATCCTTACTATGAGTGTATTTCCTTCGAAAGACATTTTCACGACATCACTGAATTATGGAGCAAACAATACTAGCAATATATCAAAGATTGCATTTATACATGTTCAAAGTTCAACATAATGTAGTTATTTTTCCCAAAGGGTAAAATCCCTTCTCCCTTTGCCCACTTGGCTAAACTAGCTTATTTCAAAGACAAAAAGAATCCGATTCCCTCTTTGAATGGTATGGGTCGAAATCAGATTCTGATATAATCGTTCTTGATATTGTATTTCTGAATTTATTTGCACAGAACAAACTACAACAAGTAGCAGCTCACTAGAACCAACAACAGTCTCCTCAAAAACAACGACACATATAACTACTAGTACGAGCGTCCCAACCTCGAGCTCGACATTCACCTCAGCGACGTCAGGTCCTAAAATTGACACCATAGCTACAACTTCAAAACCATCAACAAGTATCAGCACTACATCGTCAACAGCTACTACAGCAACAGGTAAAGACACCAATACAGGTAAACCAAAGTCTATATGACCAATAGCACATAATAACACAACAAAGACAATTACCCTCTTCCCGACGACCTAAACAAGATTCAAAATTAACCCAGTACTAACGGGATTCTAATTCTCGAAATCATAACCGGTATGTGTGCATTTCTTTAAATTATGAAGACCATCATGTTGAACCTAAATTCAGTCTAGACGGAACATTTATTCCAGCTGTTGTAGACACAAAGTTTTCAGGTATTACAATCGACTGGAACCTGACTTTTATTTGACACCTAAACAATTATAAACTTATATTACTGGAATCACTAGATCTATTTAAAGTAGTGGCGCACACTGACTTAGGTGCTGATAGAAAGATCATCATCAACCTATATTGAACATTTCCTTGCTCCAAACTTGACTATGTTTGAGTTGTTTATGGTTCACCTAGGAAGTCATATATGAATATGCTTCACCCAATCCACTCTCAGGTAATACGACTCGTTCTCTGAGAGCATTTAAGACATCATTATGTTAAAACCTTCTCACCGAAGCAAACATAGCACCTTTATCACATCGTAGAGAAATGCTGTCATCACAGTATGCTGTCAGATTAAGATCAAACTCTCTGAACACTCCTGTCATGGCATTATTTAAACCCAAACATAAACTTCATATGTATGAAACCCAAATACAATACCTCTCGTTAGCACTAGAATATCATCCAGCCTTGGCAGTAACAATAAGAATCTTTCTAAAATTAAGAAACGTTTGTCTCGGAAACATTTTCCTGGCTATTAAGCTACCAAAAGAACTTTCTTGGTGCATGGTGGAAACGAAATCTTAAACAAGTACTCCAATGTTCTACAACTCTTAAGTCCTTCCGAATTCAAAATTCTACACAAATTGTATACTGATGGTACAAGGTTATACAAGAGGCTGCCGCGTCCTTCCTTAATGAAAAACACATAACGAAACATCTCTCGTCAAATAAATACTCAATATGTTTAGAGTAATATACGTTCCCTGCGATACATCGATAACACAAGTATTTTGAACGCATTATCTTAATTGACCCACTAGCTGTACTTCAGTCAATACTCAATAGTAAACAGATAGCCAATTAAAAACCATTATTGTCCTGAATACTACTGAGCTGATTACCTTCCACAATATAGTATAATGATGGTAATTTAGTTATATTGGTAAAACCGGTAATAAAAATGCAGTTCTCGCTACTAAACTGGCCTTATACCGAGAACCATCTGATTTTAATTTACTGTATGATGCTTTTAAACCTAGCATCAAAGATTATTTTGGTCAGACGTAGCTTGCATCGTGGTATCATGCAGTGAATAAGAAACTTTACGCCATCATGCACACCCTAGGAAATGGACTTCATCTTAAATTACAATCCGTCGGGAGTATGTAGTCATTGCACGAATTGGAATTGGTCATACCTATATAACGTACTCCATCACTCAAAAAGACGATAACCCATCAGGATGCGTTTCTTGCAATGAATCATTCACTGTAAAGAACTTTGTGTTTTTCGACCGGCGGCTGACGCGCGATCCGTACTGCAATGTATATGACATGGAGAAAAGGTTTGATACAAAAATCATCACCTGTGTTATTACATTCCTAAATGACGTAAATATGTACTATGAGCAAAAACTTTTATTACATCAGTTTGCAAATTTTATATAACGGGTCTACCGTTCCAAGTTTTCAATAACTTCCCATCTGATTTGTTCACACCCTTTACATTACCCTTTGAATGGCAAAGTATATTTATTACCGTTTTCGTATTGTCGTTTCACCTTAACCTTTGATTTTATATCGTTGGTCGATAGGAACCTTTTACCACCTTTGCATGATTATACATAATACGTTTTGAATGGCGCCAAATGACCTTACAGTGCTTGAGCGCCGTGTAGATACATTCAGTCAATCGAACAAAGGAAAGAAGAATCATACTGAGAGCAAATCGTGATTGCCATTTTATTTCTTATCATATTTACACAGAACAAACGGATAGCACAACGAAACAACCAACAACAGTATCCACAGAGACATCAACAATAGCAGCTACTACTATGAGCGTCCCTACTTTGAGCGCGACATTCACCTCGGCGACAAGTACTAAAAGTGACACCACCTCTGCAACTACACATCCGTCAACAAGTACTATATCCCCAAAGACTAATGAAACAACATATAAAGACACTTCTACGGGTAAAACTAAGTCTATATCAACAACAATACTTTTAAAAAAATAACCACCATTATCACATTGCCGACGACTTCTAGCAGTCTTTCGGTTAGATCTTGAGAAAACTTATTTCTTTTATAGCCGTGTTACAATTAGTGGGCTTTCATTTAAATATTGACTTCTATCTTATAACAAAAAAGTAAACAAGACTCCTGATATTTATATCCTGTACTTTATTTTGCATTCTGAAAGTGACATTCTGCCAAATCAAAAATGATTCAAAACTCATCCGAAGATCGGGAAGATCTCTTAACATGTCCTTGTCACGTCTTTGTACTGCATATTGACGCCAATATTCATCATTTATAAACAGATCATTAATTGGTTTGCTATTTTATTCATTTAAAATTAAGCCAATTAAAAAGGTTTATTTCATGTTTGGATAAAAGGAAATGTTCCCAAGAATCGTAATATGTTGCGCAAAACATTGCAAGCTAAATACATCTGAGTAATTCAAATAATCAGTCAGCGTATCAATTCATTTCCAAAAATAGACACATGCATCCTAAACAAGAAACTTTCGAAGCGATCTATAACGGTAGAATATTGGGTACTCACCCATTGCTTTTAAAGACGAGATGTTGAACGGCAGTGAAAAGAAACGATTAGATGTAATAATTTTCAATAGAATTGTTATAAATGTTGGAGCGGTATACTTGATAGAAATCTCTTGCACATATCATTTTGTTGATCACGTGCGCTAAATATGAAAGAAGGTGAGGAAGTTTCATCTCAAGCCGTAATTTTGGTATACAACTTTACGTTAATTCCCTTATTTCCGCTGTTGGTGAAAGGCGCATGGGTCAGAAAATAACGTGTTTGATGTCGCTGTTTGATATGCATAGTTATATCTCCGTCACAAAGATATACAGAAACAAGTCATTGATGTATAGGTGCCTTGGAATTCGGATAATTGAGAAGCAGAACATACTCGGATATCTTTATTTCCGTGCATCTTTGGTACTTCTAAACGGATCCTAAAGACATCATTGAATAATGTAGAAGACACTACAGACAATACAGACTTGTCATTATCGTATGGCCTAGGTTTTAACTACTTAATCTAAGAACTAAAACTACAGCCCTGTAATGCTGTTTGAAACGCATATTGTCTCTTGTTCGCGAAATACACATGTTCCTTGCAAATAAATTAAGGACTGTATGCAGTCTCTAAATAATTCATGGCTAGTTTTGTTTCAGAGATAATAATCCGTTGCATTTCTTTTCCCAATTTTCCTGCACCGAACTATTTTTCAAATAAATAATAACAATGCTATGGAAAAGTAAGAAAAAACAATTTTAAGAAAAACAAACGATTTTTCTTACATCGTGTAATTTAAATTGAATTGCGAAATTAATGCAACATCAAATCGCAAACTATTTGTTGAGTCTCTCCTGGATGAAAACGTACATAAATATTATAATCAGCCATTTGCCTCATCTATGCGATATATACTGCAATACATATGATATATTTAAAAACAACTAACAAGACAAATGCATCGAATTCATTCAATAATGTTAGACATCTCTAATAGCAGCAAAATATTTAATCTCAAATTCAATTTTGAAATTGAGATAGTTATTGTAAAGGAAAATAGAAGCGATCACATGTAGTTAAATTGCATAGTCAAGGTTTGACAGAAAAAAATAGTTATTCATGTCACCTTGAGAAATGATGTCGCCGCACACTTTGACAAACATTCGAACAGAGCTCATTTCGTTTGAAAACATGTTTTTCAAAAGCAATTCTTTTCTTATCCCGATTTTCGAGTATGAGCCGCTGTTGCAACCCACACAACTCGGAATCTAGTGTTAGGTCTTGCTCTATTACATGCTGAATTAATACTGTGATACAGGTACAGATTGAAAGACATCATTGAAATATATGTACTCTTGCATTTTAATAATCGGAAAGTAGAGCGTGATAAGACATATCCTTACTATGAGTGTATTTCCTTCGAAAGACATTTTCACGAGATCACTGAATTATGGAGCAAACAATACTAGCAATATATCAAAGATTGCATTTATACATGTTCAAAGTTCAACATAATGTAGTTATTTTTCCCAAAGGGTAAAATCCCTTCTCCCTTTGCCCACTTGGCTAAACTAGCTTATTTCAAAGACAAAAAGAATCCGATTCCCTCTTTGAATGGTATGGGTCGCTATCAGATTCTGATATAATCGTTCTTGATATTGTATTTCTGAATTTATTTGCACAGAACAAACTACAACAAGTAGCAGCTCACTGGAACCAACAACAGTCTCCTCAAAAACAACGACACATATAACTACTAGTACGAGCGTCCCAACCTCGAGCTCGACATTCACCTCAGCGACGTCAGGTCCTAAAATTGACACCATAGCTACAACTTCAAAACCATCAACAAGTATCAGCACTACATCGTCAACAGCTACTACAGCAACAGGTAAAGACACCAATACAGGTAAACCTAAGTCTATATGACCAATAGCACATAATAACACAACAAAGACAATTACCCTCTTCCCGACGACCTAAACAAGATTCAAAATTAACCCAGTACTAACGGGATTCGAATTCTCGAAATCCTAACCGGTATGTGTGCATTTCTTTAAATTATGAAGACCATCATGTTGAACCTAAATTCAGTCTAGACGGAACATTTATACCAACTGTTGTAGACACAAAGTTTTCAGGTATTACAATCGACTGGAACCTGACTTTTATTTGACACCTAAACAATTTCAAAGTTATATTACTGGAATCACTAGATCTATTTAAAGTAGTGGCGCACACTGACTTAGGTGCTGATAGAAAGATCATCATCAACCTATATTGAACATTTCCTTGCTCCAAACTTGACTATGTTTGAGTTGTTTATGGTTCACCTAGGAAGTCATATATGAATATGCTTCACCCAATCCACTCTCAGGTAATACGACTCGTTCTCTGAGAGCATTTAAGACATCATTATGTTAAAACCTTCTCACCGAAGCAAACATAGCACCTTTATCACATCGTAGAGAAATGCTGTCATCACAGTATGCTGTCAGATTAAGATCAAACTCTCTGAACACTCCTGTCATGGCATTATTTAAACCCAAACATAAACTTCATATGTATGAAACCCAAATACAATACCTCTCGTTAGCACTAGAATATCATCCAGCTTTGGCAGTAACAATAAGAATCTTTCTAAAATTAAGAAACGTTTGTCTCGGAAACATATTCCTGGCTATTAAGCTACCAAAAGAACTTTCTTGGTGCATGGTGGAAACGAAATCTTAAACAAGTACTCCAATGTTCTACAACTGTTAAGTCCTTCCGAATTCAAAATTCTACACAAAATGTATACTGATGGTACAAGGTTATACAAGAGGCTGCCACGTCCTTCCTTAATGAACCAGACATAACGAAACATCTCTCGTCAAATAAATACTCAATATGTTTAGAGTAATATACGTTCCCTGCGATACATCGATAACACAAGTATTTTAAACGCATTATCTTAATTGACCCACTAGCTGTACTTCAGTCAATACTCAATAGTAAACAGATAGCCAATTAAAAACCATTATTGTCCTGAATACTACTGAGCTGATTACCTTCCACAATATAGTATAATGATGGTAATTTAGTTATATTGGTAAAACCGGTAATAAAAATGCAGTTCTCGCTACTAAACTGGCCTTATACCGAGAACCATCTGATTTTAATTTACTGTATGATGCTTTTAAACCTAGCATCAAAGATTATTTTGGTCAGACGTAGCTTGCATCGTGGTATCATGCAGTGAATAAGAAACTTCACGCCATCATGCACACCCTAGGAAATGGACTCCATCTTAAATTACAATCCGTCGGGAGTATGTAGTCATTGCACGAATTGGAATTGGTCATACCTATATAACGTACTCCATCACTCAAAAAGACGATAACCCATCAGGATGCGTTTCTTGCAATGAATCATTCACTGTAAAGAACTTTATGTTTTTCGACCGGCGGCTGACGCGCGATCCGTACTGCAATGTATATGACATGGAGAAAAGGTTTGATACAAAAATCATCACTTGCATTATTACATTCCTAAATGACGTAAATATGTACTATGAGCAAAAACTTTTATTACATCAGTTTGCAAATTTTATATAACGGGTCTACCGTTCCAAGTTTTCAATAACTTCCTATCTGATTTGTTCACACCCTTTACATTACCCTTTGAATGGCAAAGTATATTTATTACCGTTTTCGTATTGTCGTTTCACCTTAACCTTTGATTTTATATCGTTGGTCGATAGGAACCTTTTACCACCTTTGCATGATTATACATAATACGTTTTGAATGGCGCCAAATGACCTTACAGTGCTTGAGCGCCGTGTAGATACATTCAGTCAATCAAACAGAGGAAAGAAGAATCATACTGAGAGCAAATCGTGATTGCCATTTTATTTCTTATCATATTTACACAGAACAAACGGATAGCACAACGAAACAACCAACAACAGTATCCACAGAGACATCAACAATAGCAGCTACTACTATGAGCGTCCCTACTTTGAGCGCGACATTCACCTCGGCGACAAGTACTAAAAGTGACACCACCTCTGCAACTACACATCCGTCAACAAGTACTATATCCCCAAAGACTAATGAAACAACATATAAAGACACTACTACAGGTAAAACTAAGTCTATATCAACAACAATACTTTTAAAAAAATAACCACCATTATCACATTGCCGACGACTTCTAGCAGTCTTTCGGTTTGATCTTGAGAAAACTTATTTCTTTTATAGTCGTGTTACAATTAGTAGGCTTTTATTTAAATATTGACTTATATCTTATAACAAAAAAGTAAACAAGACTCCTGATATTTATATCCTGTACTTTATCTTGCATTCTGAAAGTGACATTCTGCCAAATCAAAAATGATTCAAAACTCATCCGAAGATCGGAAAGATCTCTTAACATGTCCTTGTCACGTCTTTGTATTGCATATTGACGCCAATATTCATCATTTATAAACAGATCATTAATTGGTTTGCTTTTTTATTCATTTAAAATTAAGCCAATTAAAAAGGTTTATTTCATGTTTGGATAAAAGGAAATGTTCCCAAGAATCGTAATATGTTGCGCAAAACATTGCAAGCTAAATACATCTGAGTAATTCAAATAATCAGTAAGTGTATCAATTCATTTCCAAAAATAGACACATGCATCCTAAACAAGAAACTTTCGAAGCGATCTATAACGGTAGAATATTGGGTACTCACCCATGGCTTTTAAAGACGAGATGTTGAACGGCAGTGAATAAAAACGATTAGATGTAATAATTTTCAATAGAATTGTTATGAATGTTGGAGCGGTATACTTGATAGAAATCTCTTGCACATATCATTTTGTTGATCACGTGCGCTAAATATGAAAGAAGGTGAGGAAGTTTCATCTCAAGCCGTAATTTTGGAATACAACTTTACGTTAATTCCCTTATTTCCGCTGTTGGTGAATGGCGCATGGGTCAGAAAATAACGTGTTTGATGTTGCTGTTTGATATGCATAGTTATATCTCCGTCACAAAGATATACAGAAACAAGTCATTGATGTATAGGTGCCTTGGAATTCGGATAATCGAGAAGCAGAACATACTCGGATATCTTTATTTCCGTGCATCTTTGGTACTTCTAAACGGATCCTAAAGACATCATTGAATAATGTAGAAGACACTACAGACAATACAGACTTGTCATTATCGTATGGCCTAGGTTTTAACTACTTAATCTAAGAACTAAAACTACAGCCCTGTAATGCTGTTTGAAACGCATATTGTCTCTTGTTCGCGAAATACACATGTTCCTTGCAAATAAATTAAGGACTGTATGCAGTCTCTAAATAATTCATGGCTAGTTTTGTTTCAGAGATAATAATCCGTTGCATTTCTTTTCCCAATTTTACTGCACCGAACTATTTTTCAAATAAATAATAACAATGCTATGGAAAAGTAAGAAAAAACAATTTTAAGAAAAACAAACGATTTTTCTTACATCGTGTAATTTAAATTGAATTGCGAAATTAATGCAACATCAAATCGCAAACTATTTGTTGAGTCTCTCCTGGATGAAAACGTACATAAATATTATAATCAGCCATTTGCCTCATCTATGCGATATATATTGCAATACATATGATATATTTAAAAACAACTAACAAGACAAATGCATCGAATTCATTCAATAGTGTTAGACATCTCTAATAGCAGCAAAATATTTATTCTCAAATTCAGTTTTGAAATTGAGATAGTTATTGTAAAGGAAAATAGAAGCAATCACATGTAGTTAAATTGCATAGTCAAGGTTTGACAGAAAAAAATAGTTATTCATGTCACCTTGAGAACTGATGTCGCCGCACACTTTGACAAACATTCGAACAGAGCTCATTTCGTTTGAAAACATGTTTTTCAAAAGCAATTCTTTTCTTATCCCGATTTTCGAGTATGAGCCGCTGTTGCAACCCACACAACTCGGAATCTAGTGTTAGGTCTTGCTCTATTACATGCTGAATTAATACTGTGATACAGGTACAGATTGAAAGACATCATTGAAATAAATGTACTCTTGCATTTTAATAATCGGAAAGTAGAGCGTGATAAGACATATCCTTACTATGAGTGTATTTCCTTCGAAAGACATTTTCACGACATCACTGAATTATGGAGCAAACAATACTAGCAATATATCAAAGATTGCATTTATACATGTTCAAAGTTCAACATAATGTAGTTATTTTTCCCAAAGGGTAAAATCCCTTCTCCCTTTGCCCACTTGGCTAAACTAGCTTATTTCAAAGACAAAAAGAATCCGATTCCCTCTTTGAATGGTATGGGTCGAAATCAGATTCTGATATAATCGTTCTTGATATTGTATTTCTGAATTTATTTGCACAGAACAAACTACAACAAGTAGCAGCTCACTGGAACCAACAACAGTCTCCTCAAAAACAACGACACATATAACTACTAGTACGAGCGTCCCAACCTCGAGCTCGACATTCACCTCAGCGACGTCAGGTCCTAAAATTGACACCATAGCTACAACTTCAAAATCATCAACAAGTATCAGCACTACATCGTCAACAGCTACTACAGCAACAGGTAAAGACACCAATACAGGTAAACCTAAGTCTATATGACCAATAGCACATAATAACACAACAAAGACAATTACCCTCTTCCCGACGACCTAAACAAGATTCAAAATTAACCCAGTACTAACGGGATTCTAATTCTCGAAATCATAACCGGTATGTGTGCATTTCTTTAAATTATGAAGACCATCATGTTGAACCTAAATTCAGTCTAGACGGAACATTTATTCCAGCTGTTGTAGACACAAAGTTTTCAGCTATTACAATCGACTGGAACCTGACTTTTATTTGACACCTAAACAATTTGAAACTTATATTACTGAAATCACTAGATATATTTAAAGTAGTGGCGCACACTGACTTAGGTGCTGATAGAAAGATCATCATCAACCTATATTGAACATTTCCTTGCTCCAAACTTGACTATGTTTGAGTTGTTTATGGTTCACCTAGGAAGTCATATATGAATATGCTTCACCCAATCCACTCTCAGGTAATACGACTCGTTCTCTGAAAGCATTTAAGACATCATTATGTTAAAACCTTCTCACCGAAGCAAACATAGCACCTTTATCACATCGTAGAGAAATGCTGTCATCACAGTATGCTGTCAGATTAAGATCAAACTCTCTGAACACTCCTGTCATGGCATTATTTAAACCCAAACATAAACTTCATATGTATGAAACCCAAATACAATACCTCTCGTTAGCACTAGAATATCATCCAGCCTTGGCAGTAACAATAAGAATCTTTCTAAAATTAAGAAACGTTTGTCTCGGAAACATTTTCCTGGCTATTAAGCTACCAAAAGAACTTTCTTGGTGCATGGTGGAAACGAAATCTTAAACAAGTACTCCAATGTTCTACAACTCTTAAGTCCTTCCGAATTCAAAATTCTACACAAAATGTATACTGATGGTACAAGGTTATACAAGAGGCTGCCACGTCCTTCCTTAATGAAAAACACATAACGAAACATCTCTCGTCAAATAAATACTCAATATGTTTAGAGTAATATACGTTCCCTGCGATACATCGATAACACAAGTATTTTGAACGCATTATCTTAATTGACCCACTAGCTGTACTTCAGTCAATACTCAATAGTAAGCAGATAGCCAATTAAAAACCATTATTGTCCTGAATACTACTGAGCTGATTACCTTCCACAATATAGTATAATGATGGTAATTTAGTTATATTGGTAAAACCGGTAATAAAAATGCAGTTCTCGCTACTAAACTGGGCTTATACCGAGAACCATCTGATTTTAATTTACTGTATCATGCTTTTAAACCTAGCATCAAAGAGTATTTTGGTCAGACGTAGCTTGCATCGTGGTATCATGCAGTGAATAAGAAACTTCACGCCATCATGCACACCCTAGGAAATGGACTCCATCTTAAATTACAATCCGTCGGGAGTATGTAGTCATTGCACGAATTGGAATTGGTCATACCTATATAACGTACTCCATCACTCAAAAAGACGATAACCCATCAGGATGCGTTTCTTGCAATGAATCATTCACTGTAAAGAACTTTATGTTTTTCGACCGGCGGCTGACGCGCAATCCGTACTGCAATGTATATGACATGGAGAAAAGGTTTGATACAAAAATCATCACTTGCATTATTACATTCCTAAATGACGTAAATATGTACTATGAGCAAAAACTTTTATTACATCAGTTTGCAAATTTTATATAACGGGTCTACCGTTCCAAGTTTTCAATAACTTCCCATCTGATTTGTTCACACCCTTTACATTACCCTTTGAATGGCAAAGTATATTTATTACCGTTTTCGTATTGTCGTTTCACCTTAACCTTTGATTTTATATCGTTGGTCGATAGGAATCTTTTACCACCTTTGCATGATTATACATAATACGTTTAGAATGGCGCCAAATGACCTTACAGTGCTTGAGCGCCGTGTAGATACATTCAGTCAATCAAACAAAGGAAAGAAGAATCATACTGAGAGCAAATCGTGATTGCCATTTTATTTCTTATCATATTTACACAGAACAAACGGATAGCACAACGAAACAACCAACAACAGTATCCACAGAGACATCAACAATAGTAGCTACTACTATGAGCGTCCCTACTTTGAGCGCGACATTCACCTCGGCGACAAGTACTAAAAGTGACACCACCTCTGCAACTACACATCCGTCAACAAGTACTATATCCCCAAAGACTAATGAAACAACATATAAAGACACTACTACAGGTAAAACTAAGTCTATATCAACAACAATACTTTTAAAAAAATAACCACCATTATCACATTGCCGACGACTTCTAGCAGTCTTTCGGTTTGATCTCGAGAAAACTTATTTCTTTTATAGTCGTGTTACAATTAGTGGGCTTTCATTTAAATATTGACTTATATCTTATAACAAAAAAGTAAACAAGACTCCTGATATTTATATCCTGTACCTTATTTTGCATTCTGAAAGTGACATTCTGCCAAATCAAAAATGATTCAAAACTCATCCGAAGATCGGAAAGATCTCTTAACATGTCCTTGTCACGTCTTTGTATTGCATATTGACGCCAATATTCATCATTTATAAACAGATCATTAATTCGTTTGCTATTTTATTCATTTAAAATTAAGCCAATTAAAAAGGTTTATTTCATGTTTGGATAAAAGGAAATGTTCCCAAGAATCGTAATATGTTGCGCAAAACATTGCAAGCTAAATACATCTGAGTAATTCAAATAATCAGTAAGCGTATCAATTCATTTCCAAAAATAGACACATGCATCCTAAACAAGAAACTTTCGAAGCGATCTATAACGGTAGAATATTGGGTACTCACCCATTGCTTTTAAAGACGAGATGTTGAACGGCAGTGAAAAGAAACGATTAGATGTAATAATTTTCAATAGAATTGTTATGAATGTTGGAGCGGTATACTTGATAGAAATCTCTTGCACATATCATTTTGTTGATCACGTGCGCTAAATATGAAAAAAGATGAGGAAGTTTCATCTCAAGCCGTAATTTTGGAATACAACTTTACGTTAATTCCCTTATTTCCGCTGTTGGGGAAAGGCGCATGGGTCAGAAAATAACGTGTTTGATGTTGCTGTTTGATATGCATAGTTATATCTCCGTCACAAAGATATACAGAAACAAGTCATTGATGTATAGGTGCCTTGGAATTCGGATAATTGAGAAGCAGAACATACTCGGATATCTTTATTTCCGTGCATCTTTGGTACTTCTAAACGGATCCTAAAGACATCATTGAATAATGTAGAAGACACTACAGACAATACAGACTTGTCATTATCGTATGGCCTAGGTTTTAACTACTTAATCTAAGAACTAAAACTACAGCCCTGTAATGCTGTTTGAAACGCATATTGTCTCTTGTTCGCGAAATACACATGTTCCTTGCAAATAAATTAAGGACTGTATGCAGTCTCTAAATAATTCATGGCTAGTTTTGTTTCAGAGATAATAATCCGTTGCATTTCTTTTCCCAATTTTACTGCACCGAACTATTTTTCAAATAAATAATAACAATGCTATGGTAAAGTAAGAAAAAACAATTTTAAGAAAAACAAACGATTTTTCTTACATCGTGTAATTTAAATTGAATTGCGAAATAAATGCAACATCAAATCGCAAACTATTTGTTGAGTCTCTCCTGGATGAAAACGTACATAAATATTATAATCAGCCATTTGCCTCATCTATGCGATATATATTGCAATACATATGATATATTTAAAAACAACTAACAAGACAAATGCATCGAATTCATTCAATAATGTTAGACATCTCTAATAGCAGCAAAATATTTATTCTCAAATTCAATTTTGAAATTGAGATAGTTATTGTAAAGGAAAATAGAAGCGATCACATGTAGTTAAATTGCATAGTCAAGGCTTGACAGAAAAAAATAGTTATTCATGTCACCTTGAGAACTGATGTCGCCGCACACTTTGACAAACATTCGAACAGAGCTCATTTCGTTTGAAAACATGTTTTTCAAAAGCAATTCTTTTCTTATCCCGATTTTCGAGTATGAGCCGCTGTTGCAACCCACACAACTCGGAATCTAGTGTTAGGTCTTGCTCTATTACATGCTGAATTAATACTGTGATACAGGTACAGATTGAAAGACATCATTGAAATATATGTACTCTTGCATTTTAATAATCGGAAAGTAGAGCGTGATAAGACATATCCTTACTATGAGTGTATTTCCTTCGAAAGACATTTTCACGAGATCACTGAATTATGGAGCAAACAATACTAGCAATATATCAAAGATTGCATTTATACATGTTCAAAGTTCAACATAATGTAGTTATTTTTCCCAAAGGGTAAAATCCCTTCTCCCTTTGCCCACTTGGCTAAACTAGCTTATTTCAAAGACAAAAAAAAAATCCGATTCCCTCTTTGAATGGTATGGGTCGAAATCAGATTCTGATATAATCGTTCTTGATTTTGTATTTCTGAATTTATTTGCACAGAACAAACTACAACAAGTAGCAGCTCACTGGAACCAACAACAGTCTCCTCAAAAACAACGACACATATAACTACTAGTACGAGCGTCCCAACCTCGAGCTCGACATTCACCTCAGCGACGTCAGGTCCTAAAATTGACACCATAGCTACAACTTCAAAACCATCAACAAGTATCAGCACTACATCGTCAACAGCTACTACAGCAACAGGTAAAGACACCAATACAGGTAAACCTAAGTCTATATGACCAATAGCACATAATAACACAACAAAGACAATTACCCTCTTCCCGACGACCTAAACAAGATTCAAAATTAACCCAGTACTAACGGGATTCGAATTCTCGAAATCATAACCGGTATGTGTGCATTTCTTTAAATTATGAAGACCATCATGTTGAACCTAAATTCAGTCTAGATGGAACATTTATTCCAGCTGTTGTAGACACAAAGTTTTCAGCTATTACAATCGACTGGAACCTGACTTTTATTTGACACCTAAACAATTTGAAAATTATATTACTGGAATCACTAGATCTATTTAAAGTAGTGGCGCACACTGACTTAGGTGCTGATAGAAAGATCATCATCAACCTATATTGAACATTTCCTTGCTCCAAACTTGACTATGTTTGAGTTGTTTATGGTTCACCTAGGAAGTCATATATGAATATGCTTCACCCAATCCACTCTCAGGTAATACGACTCGTTCTCTGAGAGCATTTAAGACATCATTATGTTAAAACCTTCTCACCGACGCAAACATAGCACCTTTATCACATCGTAGAGAAATGCTGTCATCACAGTATGCTGTCAGATTAAGATCAAACTCTCTGAACACTCCTGTCATGGCATTATTTAAACCCAAACATAAACTTCATATGTATGAAACCCAAATATAATACCTCTCGTTAGCACTAGAATATCATCCAGCCTTGACAGTAACAATAAGAATCTTTCTAAAATTAAGAAACGTTTGTCTCGGAAACATTTTCCTGGCTATTAAGCTACCAAAAGAACTTTCTTGGTGCATGGTGGAAACGAAATCTTAAACAAGTACTCCAATGTTCTACAACTCTTAAGTCCTTCCGAATTCAAAATTCTACACAAAATGTATACTGATGGTACAAGGTTATACAAGAGGCTGCCACGTCCTTCCTTAATGAAAAACACATAACGAAACATCTCTCGTCAAATAAATACTCAATATGTTTAGAGTAATATACGTTCCCTGCGATACATCGATAACACAAGTATTTTGAACGCATTATCTTAATTGACCCACTAGCTGTACTTCAGTCAATACTCAATAGTAAACAGATAGCCAATTAAAAACCATTATTGTCCTGAATACTACTGAGCTGATTACCTTCCACAATATAGTATAATGATGGTAATTTATTTATATTGGTAATACCGGTAATAAAAATGCAGTTCTCGCTACTAAACTGGCCTTATACCGAGAACCATCTGATTTTAATTTACTGTATGATGCTTTAAAACCTAGCATCAAAGATTATTTTGGTCAGACGTAGCTTGCATCGTGGTATCATGCAGTGAATAAGAAACTTCACGCCATCATGCACACCCTAGGAAATGGACTCCATCTTAAATTACAATCCGTCGGGAGTATGTAGTCATTGCACGAATTGGAATTGGTCATACCTATATAACGTACTCCATCACTCAAAAAGACGATAACCCATCAGGATGCGTTTCTTGCAATGAATCATTCACTGTAAAGAACTTTATGTTTTTCGACCGGCGGCTGACGCGCGATCCGTACTGCAATGTATATGACATGTTGAAAAGGTTTGATACAAAAATCATCACTTGCATTATTATATTCCTAAATGACGTAAATATGTACTATGAGCAAAAACTTTTATTACATCAGTTTGCAAATTTTATATAACGGGTCTACCGTTCCAAGTTTTCAATAACTTCCCATCTGATTTGTTCACACCCTTTACATTACCCTTTGAATGGCAAAGTATATTTATTACCGTTTTCGTATTGTCGTTTCACCTTAACCTTTGATTTTATATCGTTGGTCGATAGGAACCTTTTACCACCTTTGCATGATTATACATAATACGTTTTGAATGGCGCCAAATGACCTTACAGTGCTTGAGCGCCGTGTAGATACATTCAGTCAATCAAACAAAGGAAAGAAGAATCATACTGAGAGCAAATCGTGATTGCCATTTTATTTCTTATCATATTTACACAGAACAAACGGATAGCACAACGAAACAACCAACAACAGTATCCACAGAGACATCAACAATAGCAGCTACTACTATGAGCGTCCCTACTTTGAGCGCGACATTCACCTCGGCGACAAGTACTAAAAGTGACACCACCTCTGCAACTACACATCCGTCAACAAGTACTATATCCCCAACGACTAATGAAACAACATATAAAGACACTACTACAGGTAAAACTAAGTCTATATCAACAACAATACTTTTAAACAAATAACCACCATTATCACATTGCCGACGACTTCTAGCAGTCTTTCGGTTTGATCTTGAAAAAACTTATTTCTTTTATAGTCGTGTTACAATTAGTGGGCTTTCATTTAAATATTGACTTATATCTTATAACAAAAAAGTAAACAAGACTCCTGATATTTATATCCTGTACTTTATCTTGCATTCTGAAAGTGACATTCTGCCAAATCAAAAATGATTCAAAACTCATCCGAAGATCGGAAAGATCTCTTAACATGTCCTTGTCACGTCTTTGTATTGCATATTGACGCCAATATTCATCATTTATAAACAGATCATTAATTGGTTTGCTTTTTTATTCATTTAAAATTAAGCCAATTAAAAAGGTTTATTTCATGTTTGGATAAAAGGAAATGTTCCCAAGAATCGTAATATGTTGCGCAAAACATTGCAAGCTAAATACATCTGAGTAATTCAAATAATCAGTAAGCGTATCAATTCATTTCCAAAAATAGACACATGCATCCTAAACAAGAAACTTTCGAAGCGATCTATAACGGTAGAATATTGGGTACTCACCCATTGCTTTTAAAGACGAGATGTTGAACGGCAGTGAAAAGAAACGATTAGATGTAATAATTTTCAATAGAATTGTTATGAATGTTGGAGCGGTATACTTGATAGAAATCTCTTGCACATATCATTTTGTTGATCACGTGCGCTAAATATGAAAAAAGATGAGGAAGTTTCATCTCAAGCAGTAATTTTGGAATACAACTTTACGTTAATTCCCTTATTTCCGCTGTTGGGGAAAGGCGCATGGGTCAGAAAATAACGTGTTTGATGTTGCTGTTTGATATGCATAGTTATATCTCCGTCACAAAGATATACAGAAACAAGTCATTGATGTATAGGTGCCTTGGAATTCGGATAATTGAGAAGCAGAACATACTCGGATATCTTTATTTCCGTGCATCTTTGGTACTTCTAAACGGATCCTAAAGACATCATTGAATAATGTAGAAGACACTACAGACAATACAGACTTGTCATTATCGTATGGCCTAGGTTTTAACTACTTAATCTAAGAACTAAAACTACAGCCCTGTAATGCTGTTTGAAACGCATATTGTCTCTTGTTCGCGAAATACACATGTTCCTTGCAAATAAATTAAGGACTGTATGCAGTCTCTAAATAATTCATGGCTAGTTTTGTTTCAGAGATAATAATCCGTTGCATTTCTTTTCCCAATTTTACTGCACTGAACTATTTTTCAAATAAATAATAACAATGCTATGGTAAAGTAAGAAAAAACAATTTTAAGAAAAACAAACGATTTTTCTTACATCGTGTAATTTAAATTGAATTGCGAAATAAATGCAACATCAAATCGCAAACTATTTGTTGAGTCTCTCCTGGATGAAAACGTACATAAATATTATAATCAGCCATTTGCCTCATCTATGTGATATATATTGCAATACATATGATATATTTAAAAACAACTAACAAGACAAATGCATCGAATTCATTCAATAATGTTAGACATCTCTAATAGCAGCAAAATATTTATTCTCAAATTCAATTTTGAAATTGAGATAGTTATTGTAAAGGAAAATAGAAGCGATCACATGTAGTTAAATTGCATAGTCAAGGCTTGACAGAAAAAAATAGTTATTCATGTCACCTTGAGAAATGATGTCGCCGCACACTTTGACAAACATTCGAACAGAGCTCATTTCGTTTGAAAACATGTTTTTCAAAAGCAATTCTTTTCTTATCCCGATTTTCGAGTATGAGCCGCTGTTGCAACCCACACAACTCGGAATCTAGTGTTAGGTCTTGCTCTATTACATGCTGAATTAATACTGTGATACAGGTACAGATTGAAAGACATCATTGAAATATATGTACTCTTGCATTTTAATAATCGGAAAGTAGAGCGTGATAAGACATATCCTTACTATGAGTGTATTTCCTTCGAAAGACATTTTCACGAGATCACTGAATTATGGAGCAAACAATACTAGCAATATATCAAAGATTGCATTTATACATGTTCAAAGTTCAACATAATGTAGTTATTTTTCCCAAAGGGTAAAATCCCTTCTCCCTTTGCCCACTTGGCTAAACTAGCTTATTTCAAAGACAAAAAAAAAATCCGATTCCCTCTCTGAATGGTATGGGTCGAAATCAGATTCTGATATAATCGTTCTTGATATTGTATTTCTGAATTTATTTGCACAGAACAAACTACAACAAGTAGCAGCTCACTGGAACCAACAACAGTCTCCTCAAAAACAACGACACATATAACTACTAGTACGAGCGTCCCAACCTCGAGCTCGACATTCACCTCAGCGACGTCAGGTCCTAAAATTGACACCATAGCTACAACTTCAAAACCATCAACAAGTATCAGCACTACATCGTCAACAGCTACTACAGCAACAGGTAAAGACACCAATACAGGTAAACCTAAGTCTATATGACCAATAGCACATAATAACACAACAAAGACAATTAGCCTCTTCCCGACGACCTAAACAAGATTCAAAATTAACCCAGTACTAACGGGATTCGAATTCTCGAAATCATAACCGGTATGTGTGCATTTCTTTAAATTATGAAGACCATCATGTTGAACCTAAATTCAGTCTAGACGGAACATTTATTCCAGCTGTTGTAGACACAAAGTTTTCAGGTATTACAATCGACTGGAACCTGACTTTTATTTGACACCTAAACAATTTGAAACTTATATTACTGGAATCACTAGATCTATTTAAAGTAGTGGCGCACACTGACTTAGGTGCTGATAGAAAGATCATCATCAACCTATATTCAACATTTCCTTGCTCCAAACTTGACTATGTTTGAGTTGTTTATGGTTCACCTAGGAAGTCATATATGAATATGCTTCACCCAATCCACTCTCAGGTAATACGACTCGTTCTCTGAGAGCATTTAAGACATCATTATGTTAAAACCTTCTCACCGACGCAAACATAGCACCTTTATCACATCGTAGAGAAATGCTGTCATCACAGTATGCTGTCAGATTAAGATCAAACTCTCTGAACACTCCTGTCATGGCATTATTTAAACCCAAACATAAACTTCATATGTATGAAACCCAAATACAATACCTCTCGTTAGCACTAGAATATCATCCAGCCTTGGCAGTAACAATAAGAATCTTTCTAAAATTAAGAAACGTTTGTCTCGGAAACATTTTCCTGGCTATTAACCTACCAAAAGAACTTTCTTGGTGCATGGTGGAAACGAAATCTTAAACAAGTACTCCAATGTTCTACAACTCTTAAGTCCTTCCGAATTCAAAATTCTACACAAAATGTATACTGATGGTACAAGGTTATACAAGAGGCTGCCGCGTCCTTCCTTAATGAAAAACACATAACGAAACATCTCTCGTCAAATAAATACTCAATATGTTTAGAGTAATATACGTTCCCTGCGATACATCGATAACACAAGTATTTTGAACGCATTATCTTAATTGACCCACTAGCTGTACTTCAGTCAATACTCAATAGTAAACAGATAGCCAATTAAAAACCATTATTGTCCTGAATACTACTGAGCTGATTACCTTCCACAATATAGTATAATGATGGTAATTTAGTTATATTGGTAAAACCGGTAATAAAAATGCAGTTCTCGCTACTAAACTGGCCTTATACCGAGAACCATCTGATTTTAATTTACTGTATGATGCTTTTAAACCTAGCATCAAAGAGTATTTTGGTCAGACGTAGCTTGCATCGTGGTATCATGCAGTGAATAAGAAACTTCACGCCATCATGCACACCCTAGGAAATGGACTCCGTCTTAAATTACAATCCGTCGGGAGTATGTAGTCATTGCACGAATTGGAATTGGTCATACCTATATAACGTACTCCATCACTCAAAAAGACGATAACCCATCAGGATGCGTTTCTTGCAATGAATCATTCACTGTAAAGAACTTTATGTTTTTCGACCGGCGGCTGACGCGCGATCCGTACTGCAATGTATATGACATGGAGAAAAGGTTTGATACAAAAATCATCACTTGCATTATTACATTCCTAAATGACGTAAATATGTACTATGAGCAAAAACTTTTATTACATCAGTTTGCAAATTTTATATAACGGGTCTACCGTTCCAAGTTTTCAATAACTTCCCATCTGATTTGTTCACACCCTTTACATTACCCTTTGAATGGCAAAGTATATTTATTACCGTTTTCGTATTGTCGTTTCACCTTAACCTTTAATTTTATATCGTTGGTCGATAGGAACCTTTTACCACCTTTGCATGATTATACATAATACGTTTTGAATGGCGCCAAATGACCTTACAGTGCTTGAGCGCCGTGTAGATACATTCAGTCAATCAAACAAAGGAAAGAAGAATCATACTGAGAGCAAATCGTGATTGCCATTTTATTTCTTATCATATTTACACAGAACAAACGGATAGCACAACGAAACAACCAACAACAGTATCCACAGAGACATCAACAATAGCAGCTACTACTATGAGCGTCCCTACTTTGAGCGCGACATTCACCTCGGCGACAAGTACTAAAAGTGACACCACCTCTGCAACTACACATCCGTCAACAAGTACTATACCCCCAAAGACTAATGAAACAACATATAAAGACACTACTACAGGTAAAACTAAGTCTATATCAACAACAATACTTTCAAAAAAATAACCACCATTATCACATTGCCGACGACTTCTAGCAGTCTTTCGGTTTGATCTTGAGAAAACTTATTTCTTTTATAGTCGTGTTACAATTGGTAGGCTTTCATTTAAATATTGACTTATATCTTATAACAAAAAAGTAAACAAGACTCCTGATATTTATATCCTGTACTTTATCTTGCATTCTGAAAGTGACATTCTGCCAAATCAAAAATGATTCAAAACTCATCCGAAGATCGGAAAGATCTCTTAACATGTCCTTGTCACGTCTTTGTATTGCATATTGACGCCAATATTCATCATTTATAAACAGATCATTAATTGGTTTGCTTTTTTATTCATTTAAAATTAAGCCAATTAAAAAGGTTTATTTCATGTTTGGATAAAAGGAAATGTTCCCAAGAATCGTAATATGTTGCGCAAAACATTGCAAGCTAAATACATCTGAGTAATTCAAATAATCAGTAAGCGTATCAATTCATTTCCAAAAATAGACACATGCATACTAAACAAGAAACTTTCGAAGCGATCTATAACGGTAGAATATTGGGTACTCACCCATTGCTTTTAAAGACGAGATGTTGAACGGCAGTGAAAAGAAACGATTAGATGTAATAATTTTCAATAGAATTGTTATGAATGTTGGAGCGGTATACTTGATAGAAATCTCTTGCACATATCATTTTGTTGATCACGTGCGCTAAATATGAAAGAAGGTGAGGAAGTTTCATCTCAAGCCGTAATTTTGGAATACAACTTTACGTTAATTCCCTTATTTCCGCTGTTGGTGAATGGCGCATGGGTCAGAAAATAACGTGTTTGATGTTGCTGTTTGATATGCATAGTTATATCTCCGTCACAAAGATATACAGAAACAAGTCATTGATGTATAGGTGCCTTGGAATTCGGATAATCGAGAAGCAGAACATACTCGGATATCTTTATTTCCGTGCATCTTTGGTACTTCTAAACGGATCCTAAAGACATCATTGAATAATGTAGAAGACACTACAGACAATACAGACTTGTCATTATCGTATGGCCTAGGTTTTAACTACTTAATCTAAGAACTAAAACTACAGCCCTGTAATGCTGTTTGAAACGCATATTGTCTCTTGTTCGCGAAATACACATGTTCCTTGCAAATAAATTAAGGACTGTATGCAGTCTCTAAATAATTCATGGCTAGTTTTGTTTCAGAGATAATAATCCGTTGCATTTCTTTTCCCAATTTTCCTGCACCGAACTATTTTTCAAATAAATAATAACAATGCTATGGAAAAGTAAGAAAAAACAATTTTAAGAAAAACAAACGATTTTTCTTACATCGTGTAATTTAAATTGAATTGCGAAATTAATGCAACATCAAATCGCAAACTATTTGTTGAGTCTCTCCTGGATGAAAACGTACATAAATATTATAATCAGCCATTTGCCTCATCTATGCGATATATATTGCAATACATATGATATATTTAAAAACAACTAACAAGACAAATGCATCGAATTCATTCAATAATGTTAGACATCTCTAATAGCAGCAAAATATTTATTCTCAAATTCAATTTTGAAATTGAGATAGTTATTGTAAAGGAAAATAGAAGCGATCACATGTAGTTAAATTGCATAGTCAAGGTTTGACAGAAAAAAATAGTTATTCATGTCACCTTGAGAACTGATGTCGCCGCACACTTTTACAAACATTAGAACAGAGCTCATTTCGTTTGAAAACATGTTTTTCAAAAGCAATTCTTTTCTTATCCCGATTTTCGAGTATGAGCAGCTGTTGCAACCCACACAACTCGGAATCTAGTGTTAGGTCTTGCTCTATTACATGCTGAATTAATACTGTGATACATTTACAGATTGAAAGACATCATTGAAATATATGTACTCTTGCATTTTAATAATCGGAAAGTAGAGCGTGATAAGACATATCCTTACTATGAGTGTATTTCCTTCGAAAGACATTTTCACGACATCACTGAATTATGGAGCAAACAATACTAGCAATATATCAAAGATTGCATTTATACATGTTCAAAGTTCAACATAATGTAGTTATTTTTCCCAAAGGGTAAAATCCCTTCTCCCTTTGCCCACTTGGCTAAACTAGCTTATTTCAAAGACAAAAAGAATCCGATTCCCTCTTTGAATGGTATGGGTCGAAATCAGATTCTGATATAATCGTTCTTGATATTGTATTTCTGAATTTATTTGCACAGAACAAACTACAACAAGTAGCAGCTCACTGGAACCAACAACAGTCTCCTCAAAAACAACGACACATATAACTACTAGTACGAGCGTCCCAACCTCGAGCTCGACAGTCACCTCAGCGACGTCAGGTCCTAAAATTTACACCATAGCTACAACTTCAAAATCATCAACAAGTATCAGCACTACATCGTCAACAGCTACTACAGCAACAGGTAAAGACACCAATACAGGTAAACCTAAGCCTATATGACCAATAGCACATAATAACACAACAAAGACAATTACCCTCTTCCCGACGACCTAAACAAGATTCAAAATTAACCCAGTACTAACGGGATTCTAATTCTCGAAATCATAACCGGTATGTGTGCATTTCTTTAAATTATGAAGACCATCATGTTGAACCTAAATTCAGTCTAGACGGAACATTTATTCCAGCTGTTGTAGACACAAAGTTTTCAGCTATTACAATCGACTGGAACCTGACTTTTATTTGACACCTAAACAATTTGAAACTTATATTACTGGAATCACTAGATCTATTTAAAGTAGTGGCGCACACTGACTTAGGTGCTGATAGAAAGATCATCATCAACCTATATTCAACATTTCCTTGCTCCAAACTTGACTATGTTTGAGTTGTTTATGGTTCACCTAGGAAGTCATATATGAATATGCTTCACCCAATCCACTCTCAGGTAATACGACTCGTTCTCTGAGAGCATTTAAGACATCATTATGTTAAAACCTTCTCACCGAAGCAAACATAGCACCTTTATCACATCGTAGAGAAATGCTGTCATCACAGTATGCTGTCAGATTAAGATCAAACTCTCTGAACACTCCTGTCATGGCATTATTTAAACCCAAACATAAACTTCATATGTATGAAACCCAAATACAATACCTCTCGTTAGCACTAGAATATCATCCAGCCTTGGCAGTAACAATAAGAATCTTTCTAAAATTAAGAACGTTTGTCTCGGAAACATTTTCCTGGCTATTAACCTACCAAAAGAACTTTCTTGGTGCATGGTGGAAACGAAATCTTAAACAAGTACTCCAATGTTCTACAACTCTTAAGTCCTTCCGAATTCAAAATTCTACACAAAATGTATACTGATGGTACAAGGTTATACAAGAGGCTGCCGCGTCCTTCCTTAATGAAAAACACATAACGAAACATCTCTCGTCAAATAAATACTCAATATGTTTAGAGTAATATACGTTCCCTGCGATACATCGATAACACAAGTATTTTGAACGCATTATCTTAATTGACCCACTAGCTGTACTTCAGTCAATACTCAATAGTAAACAGATAGCCAATTAAAAACCATTATTGTCCTGAATACTACTGAGCTGATTACCTTCCACAATATAGTATAATGATGGTAATTTAGTTATATTGGTAAAACCGGTAATAAAAATGCAGTTCTCGCTACTAAACTGGCCTTATACCGAGAACCATCTGATTTTAATTTACTGTATGATGCTTTTAAACCTAGCATCAAAGAGTATTTTGGTCAGACGTAGCTTGCATCGTGGTATCATGCAGTGAATAAGAAACTTCACGCCATCATGCACACCCTAGGAAATGGACTCCGTCTTAAATTACAATCCGTCGGGAGTATGTAGTCATTGCACGAATTGGAATTGGTCATACCTATATAACGTACTCCATCACTCAAAAAGACGATAACCCATCAGGATGCGTTTCTTGCAATGAATCATTCACTGTAAAGAACTTTATGTTTTTCAACCGGCGGCTGACGCGCGATCCGTACTGCAATGTATATGACATGGAGAAAAGGTTTGATACAAAAATCATCACTTGCATTATTACATTCCTAAATGACGTAAATATGTACTATGAGCAAAAACTTTTATTACATCAGTTTGCAAATTTTATATAACGGGTCTACCGTTCCAAGTTTTCAATAACTTCCCATCTGATTTGTTCACACCCTTTACATTACCCTTTGAATGGCAAAGTATATTTATTACCGTTTTCGTATTGTCGTTTCACCTTAACCTTTAATTTTATATCGTTGGTCGATAGGAACCTTTTACCACCTTTGCATGATTATACATAATACGTTTTGAATGGCGCCAAATGACCTTACAGTGCTTGAGCGCCGTGTAGATACATTCAGTCAATCAAACAAAGGAAAGAAGAATCATACTGAGAGCAAATCGTGATTGCCATTTTATTTCTTATCATATTTACACAGAACAAACGGATAGCACAACGAAACAACCAACAACAGTATCCACAGAGACATCAACAATAGCAGCTACTACTATGAGCGTCCCTACTTTGAGCGCGACATTCACCTCGGCGACAAGTACTAAAAGTGACACCACCTCTGCAACTACACATCCGTCAACAAGTACTATACCCCCAAAGACTAATGAAACAACATATAAAGACACTACTACAGGTAAAACTAAGTCTATATCAACAACAATACTTTCAAAAAAATAACCACCATTATCACATTGCCGACGACTTCTAGCAGTCTTTCGGTTTGATCTTGAGAAAACTTATTTCTTTTATAGTCGTGTTACAATTGGTAGGCTTTCATTTAAATATTGACTTATATCTTATAACAAAAAAGTAAACAAGACTCCTGATATTTATATCCTGTACTTTATCTTGCATTCTGAAAGTGACATTCTGCCAAATCAAAAATGATTCAAAACTCATCCGAAGATCGGAAAGATCTCTTAACATGTCCTTGTCACGTCTTTGTATTGCATATTGACGCCAATATTCATCATTTATAAACAGATCATTAATTGGTTTGCTTTTTTATTCATTTAAAATTAAGCCAATTAAAAAGGTTTATTTCATGTTTGGATAAAAGGAAATGTTCCCAAGAATCGTAATATGTTGCGCAAAACATTGCAAGCTAAATACATCTGAGTAATTCAAATAATCAGTAAGCGTATCAATTCATTTCCAAAAATAGACACATGCATACTAAACAAGAAACTTTCGAAGCGATCTATAACGGTAGAATATTGGGTACTCACCCATTGCTTTTAAAGACGAGATGTTGAACGGCAGTGAAAAGAAACGATTAGATGTAATAATTTTCAATAGAATTGTTATGAATGTTGGAGCGGTATACTTGATAGAAATCTCTTGCACATATCATTTTGTTGATCACGTGCGCTAAATATGAAAGAAGGTGAGGAAGTTTCATCTCAAGCCGTAATTTTGGAATACAACTTTACGTTAATTCCCTTATTTCCGCTGTTGGTGAATGGCGCATGGGTCAGAAAATAACGTGTTTGATGTTGCTGTTTGATATGCATAGTTATATCTCCGTCACAAAGATATACAGAAACAAGTCATTGATGTATAGGTGCCTTGGAATTCGGATAATCGAGAAGCAGAACATACTCGGATATCTTTATTTCCGTGCATCTTTGGTACTTCTAAACGGATCCTAAAGACATCATTGAATAATGTAGAAGACACTACAGACAATACAGACTTGTCATTATCGTATGGCCTAGGTTTTAACTACTTAATCTAAGAACTAAAACTACAGCCCTGTAATGCTGTTTGAAACGCATATTGTCTCTTGTTCGCGAAATACACATGTTCCTTGCAAATAAATTAAGGACTGTATGCAGTCTCTAAATAATTCATGGCTAGTTTTGTTTCAGAGATTATAATCCGTTGCATTTCTTTTCCCAATTTTCCTGCACCGAACTATTTTTCAAATAAATAATAACAATGCTATGGAAAAGTAAGAAAAAACAATTTTAAGAAAAACAAACGATTTTTCTTACATCGTGTAATTTAAATTGAATTGCGAAATTAATGCAACATCAAATCGCAAACTATTTGTTGAGTCTCTCCTGGATGAAAACGTACATAAATATTATAATCAGCCATTTGCCTCATCTATGCGATATATATTGCAATACATATGATATATTTAAAAACAACTAACAAGACAAATGCATCGAATTCATTCAATAATGTTAGACATCTCTAATAGCAGCAAAATATTTATTCTCAAATTCAATTTTGAAATTGAGATAGTTATTGTAAAGGAAAATAGAAGCGATCACATGTAGTTAAATTGCATAGTCAAGGTTTGACAGAAAAAAATAGTTATTCATGTCACCTTGAGAACTGATGTCGCCGCACACTTTTACAAACATTAGAACAGAGCTCATTTCGTTTGAAAACATGTTTTTCAAAAGCAATTCTTTTCTTATCCCGATTTTCGAGTATGAGCAGCTGTTGCAACCCACACAACTCGGAATCTAGTGTTAGGTCTTGCTCTATTACATGCTGAATAAATACTGTGATACATTTACAGATTGAAAGACATCATTGAAATATATGTACTCTTGCATTTTAATAATCGGAAAGTAGAGCGTGATAAGACATATCCTTACTATGAGTGTATTTCCTTCGAAAGACATTTTCACGACATCACTGAATTATGGAGCAAACAATACTAGCAATATATCAAAGATTGCATTTATACATGTTCAAAGTTCAACATAATGTAGTTATTTTTCCCAAAGGGTAAAATCCCTTCTCCCTTTGCCCACTTGGCTAAACTAGCTTATTTCAAAGACAAAAAGAATCCGATTCCCTCTTTGAATGGTATGGGTCGAAATCAGATTCTGATATAATCGTTCTTGATATTGTATTTCTGAATTTATTTGCACAGAACAAACTACAACAAGTAGCAGCTCACTGGAACCAACAACAGTCTCCTCAAAAACAACGACACATATAACTACTAGTACGAGCGTCCCAACCTCGAGCTCGACAGTCACCTCAGCGACGTCAGGTCCTAAAATTTACACCA
The DNA here is from genome assembly GCA_029339505.1 of Unio delphinus. NCBI lineage: Eukaryota > Metazoa > Mollusca > Bivalvia > Unionida > Unionidae > Unio > Unio delphinus. The sequence goes on along the minus strand of JAQISU010000154.1, from coordinate 3,609,925 downwards.
TAGCTACAACTTCAAAATCATCAACAAGTATCAGCACTACATCGTCAACAGCTACTACAGCAACAGGTAAAGACACCAATACAGGTAAACCTAAGCCTATATGACCAATAGCACATAATAACACAACAAAGACAATTACCCTCTTCCCGACGACCTAAACAAGATTCAAAATTAACCCAGTACTAACGGGATTCTAATTCTCGAAATCATAACCGGTATGTGTGCATTTCTTTAAATTATGAAGACCATCATGTTGAACCTAAATTCAGTCTAGACGGAACATTTATTCCAGCTGTTGTAGACACAAAGTTTTCAGCTATTACAATCGACTGGAACCTGACTTTTATTTGACACCTAAACAATTTGAAACTTATATTACTGGAATCACTAGATCTATTTAAAGTAGTGGCGCACACTGACTTAGGTGCTGATAGAAAGATCATCATCAACCTATATTGAACATTTCCTTGCTCCAAACTTGACTATGTTTGAGTTGTTTATGGTTCACCTAGGAAGTCATATATGAATATGCTTCACCCAATCCACTCTCAGGTAATACGACTCGTTCTCTGAGAGCATTTAAGACATCATTATGTTAAAACCTTCTCACCGAAGCAAACATAGCACCTTTATCACATCGTAGAGAAATGCTGTCATCACAGTATGCTGTCAGATTAAGATCAAACTCTCTGAACACTCCTGTCATGGCATTATTTAAAACCAAACATAAACTTCATATGTATGAAACCCAAATACAATACCTCTCGTTAGCACTAGAATATCATCCAGCCTTGGCAGTAACAAAAAAAATCTTTCTAAAATTAAGAAACGTTTGTCTCGGAAACATTTTCCTGGCTATTAAGCTACCAAAAGAACTTTCTTGGTGCATGGTGGAAACGAAATCTTAAACAAGTACTCCAATGTTCTACAACTCTTAAGTCCTTCCGAATTCAAAATTCTACACAAAAGTATACTGATGGTACAAGGTTATACAAGAGGCTGCCGCGTCCTTCCTTAATGAAAAACACATAACGAAACATCTCTCGTCAAATAAATACTCAATATGTTTAGAGTAATATACGTTCCCTGCGATACATCGATAACACAAGTATTTTGAACGCATTATCTTAATTGACCCACTAGCTGTACTTCAGTCAATACTCAATAGTAAACAGATAGCCAATTAAAAACCATTATTGTCCTGAATACTACTGAGCTGATTACCTTCCACAATATAGTATAATGATGGTAATTTAGTTATATTGGTAAACCTGTAATAAAAATGCAGTTCTCGCAACTAAACTGGCCTTATACCGAGAACCATCTGATTTTAATTTACTGTATGATGCTTTTAAACCTAGCATCAAAGAGTATTTTGGTCAGACGTAGCTTGCATCGTGGTATCATGCAGTGAATAAGAAACTTCACGCCATCATGCACACCCTAGGAAATGGACTCCATCTTAAATTACAATCCGTCGGGAGTATGTAGTCATTGCACGAATTGGAATTGGTCATACCTATATAACGTACTCCATCACTCAAAAAGACGATAACCCATCAGGATGCGTTTCTTGCAATGAATCATTCACTGTAAAGAACTTTATGTTTTTCGACCGGCGGCTGACGCGCGATCCGTACTGCAATGTATATGACATGGAGAAAAGGTTTGATACAAAAATCATCACTTGCATTATTACATTCCTAAATGACGTAAATATGTACTATGAGCAAAAACTTTTATTACATCAGTTTGCAAATTTTATATAACGGGTCTACCGTTCCAAGTTTTCAATAACTTCCCATCTGATTTGTTCACACCCTTTACATTACCCTTTGAATGGCAAAGTATATTTATTACCGTTTTTGTATTGTCGTTTCACCTTAACCTTTGATTTTATATCGTTGGTCGATAGGAACCTTTTACCACCTTTGCATGATTATACATAATACGTTTTGAATGGCGCCAAATGACCTTACAGTGCTTGAGCGCCGTGTAGATACATTCAGTCAATCAAACAAAGGAAAGAAGAATCATACTGAGAGCAAATCGTGATTGCCATTTTATTTCTTATCATATTTACACAGAACAAACGGATAGCACAACGAAACAACCAACAACAGTATCCACAGAGACATCAACAATAGCAGCTACTACTATGAGCGTCCCTACTTTGAGCGCGACATTCACCTCGGCGACAAGTACTAAAAGTGACACCACCTCTGCAACTACACATCCGTCAACAAGTACTATATCCCCAAAGACTAATGAAACAACATATAAAGACACTACTACAGGTAAAACTAAGTCTATATCAACAACAATACTTTTTTAAAAAAAACACCATTATCACATTGCCGACGACTTCTAGCAGTCTTTCGGTTTGATCTTGAGGAAACTTATTTCTTTTATAGTCGTGTTACAATTAGTGGGCTTTCATTTAAATATTGACTTCTATCTTATAACAAAAAAGTAAACAAGACTCCTGATATTTATATCCTGTACTTTATTTTGCATTCTGAAAGTGACATTCTGCCAAATCGAAAATGATTCAAAACTCATCCGAAGATCGGGAAGATCTCTTAACATGTCCTTGTCACGTCTTTGTATTGCATATTGACGCCAATATTCATCATTTATAAACAGATCATTAATTGGTTTGCTATTTTATTCATTTAAAATTAAGCCAATTAAAAAGGTTTATTTCATGTTTGGATAAAAGGAAATGTTCCCAAGAATCGTAATATGTTGCGCAAAACATTGCAAGCTAAATACATCTGAGTAATTCAAATAATCAGTAAGCGTATCAATTCATTTCCAAAAATAGACACATGCATCCTAAACAAGAAACTTTCGAAGCGATCTATAACGGTAGAATATTGGGTACTCACCCATTGCTTTTAAAGACGAGATGTTGAACGGCAGTGAAAAGAAACGATTAGATGTAATAATTTTCAATAGAATTGTTATAAATGTTGGAGCGGTATACTTGATAGAAATCTCTTGCACATATCATTTTGTTGATCACGTGCGCTAAATATGAAAGAAGGTGAGGAAGTTTCATCTCAAGCCGTAATTTTGGTATACAACTTTACGTTAATTCCCTTATTTCCGCTGTTGGTGAAAGGCGCATGGGTCAGAAAATAACGTGTTTGATGTCGCTGTTTGATATGCATAGTTATATCTCCGTCACAAAGATATACAGAAACAAGTCATTGATGTATAGGTGCCTTGGAATTCGGATAATTGAGAAGCAGAACATACTCGGATATCTTTATTTCCGTGCATCTTTGGTACTTCTAAACGGATCCTAAAGACATCATTGAATAATGTAGAAGACACTACAGACAATACAGACTTGTCATTATCGTATGGCCTAGGTTTTAACTACTTAATCTAAGAACTAAAACTACAGCCCTGTAATGCTGTTTGAAACGCATATTGTCTCTTGTTCGCGAAATACACATGTTCCTTGCAAATAAATTAAGGACTGTATGCAGTCTCTAAATAATTCATGGCTAGTTTTGTTTCAGAGATAATAATCCGTTGCATTTCTTTTCCCAATTTTCCTGCACCGAACTATTTTTCAAATAAATAATAACAATGCTATGGAAAAGTAAGAAAAAACAATTTTAAGAAAAACAAACGATTTTTCTTACATCGTGTAATTTAAATTGAATTGCGAAATTAATGCAACATCAAATCGCAAACTATTTGTTGAGTCTCTCCTGGATGAAAACGTACATAAATATTATAATCAGCCATTTGCCTCATCTATGCGATATATATTGCAATACATATGATATATTTAAAAACAACTAACAAGACAAATGCATCGAATTCATTCAATAATGTTAGACATCTCTAATAGCAGCAAAATATTTATTCTCAAATTCAATTTTGAAATTGAGATAGTTATTGTAAAGGAAAATAGAAGCGATCACATGTAGTTAAATTGCATAGTCAAGGTTTGACAGAAAAAAATAGTTATTCATGTCACCTTGAGAACTGATGTCGCCGCACACTTTTACAAACATTAGAACAGAGCTCATTTCGTTTGAAAACATGTTTTTCAAAAGCAATTCTTTTCTTATCCCGATTTTCGAGTATGAGCAGCTGTTGCAACCCACACAACTCGGAATCTAGTGTTAGGTCTTGCTCTATTACATGCTGAATAAATACTGTGATACATTTACAGATTGAAAGACATCATTGAAATATATGTACTCTTGCATTTTAATAATCGGAAAGTAGAGCGTGATAAGACATATCCTTACTATGAGTGTATTTCCTTCGAAAGACATTTTCACGACATCACTGAATTATGGAGCAAACAATACTAGCAATATATCAAAGATTGCATTTATACATGTTCAAAGTTCAACATAATGTAGTTATTTTTCCCAAAGGGTAAAATCCCTTCTCCCTTTGCCCACTTGGCTAAACTAGCTTATTTCAAAGACAAAAAGAATCCGATTCCCTCTTTGAATGGTATGGGTCGAAATCAGATTCTGATATAATCGTTCTTGATATTGTATTTCTGAATTTATTTGCACAGAACAAACTACAACAAGTAGCAGCTCACTGGAACCAACAACAGTCTCCTCAAAAACAACGACACATATAACTACTAGTACGAGCGTCCCAACCTCGAGCTCGACAGTCACCTCAGCGACGTCAGGTCCTAAAATTTACACCATAGCTACAACTTCAAAATCATCAACAAGTATCAGCACTACATCGTCAACAGCTACTACAGCAACAGGTAAAGACACCAATACAGGTAAACCTAAGCCTATATGACCAATAGCACATAATAACACAACAAAGACAATTACCCTCTTCCCGACGACCTAAACAAGATTCAAAATTAACCCAGTACTAACGGGATTCTAATTCTCGAAATCATAACCGGTATGTGTGCATTTCTTTAAATTATGAAGACCATCATGTTGAACCTAAATTCAGTCTAGACGGAACATTTATTCCAGCTGTTGTAGACACAAAGTTTTCAGCTATTACAATCGACTGGAACCTGACTTTTATTTGACACCTAAACAATTTGAAACTTATATTACTGGAATCACTAGATCTATTTAAAGTAGTGGCGCACACTGACTTAGGTGCTGATAGAAAGATCATCATCAACCTATATTCAACATTTCCTTGCTCCAAACTTGACTATGTTTGAGTTGTTTATGGTTCACCTAGGAAGTCATATATGAATATGCTTCACCCAATCCACTCTCAGGTAATACGACTCGTTCTCTGAGAGCATTTAAGACATCATTATGTTAAAACCTTCTCACCGAAGCAAACATAGCACCTTTATCACATCGTAGAGAAATGCTGTCATCACAGTATGCTGTCAGATTAAGATCAAACTCTCTGAACACTCCTGTCATGGCATTATTTAAAACCAAACATAAACTTCATATGTATGAAACCCAAATACAATACCTCTCGTTAGCACTAGAATATCATCCAGCCTTGGCAGTAACAAAAAAAATCTTTCTAAAATTAAGAAACGTTTGTCTCGGAAACATTTTCCTGGCTATTAAGCTACCAAAAGAACTTTCTTGGTGCATGGTGGAAACGAAATCTTAAACAAGTACTCCAATGTTCTACAACTCTTAAGTCCTTCCGAATTCAAAATTCTACACAAAAAGTATACTGATGGTACAAGGTTATACAAGAGGCTGCCGCGTCCTTCCTTAATGAAAAACACATAACGAAACATCTCTCGTCAAATAAATACTCAATATGTTTAGAGTAATATACGTTCCCTGCGATACATCGATAACACAAGTATTTTGAACGCATTATCTTAATTGACCCACTAGCTGTACTTCAGTCAATACTCAATAGTAAACAGATAGCCAATTAAAAACCATTATTGTCCTGAATACTACTGAGCTGATTACCTTCCACAATATAGTATAATGATGGTAATTTAGTTATATTGGTAAACCTGTAATAAAAATGCAGTTCTCGCAACTAAACTGGCCTTATACCGAGAACCATCTGATTTTAATTTACTGTATGATGCTTTTAAACCTAGCATCAAAGAGTATTTTGGTCAGACGTAGCTTGCATCGTGGTATCATGCAGTGAATAAGAAACTTCACGCCATCATGCACACCCTAGGAAATGGACTCCATCTTAAATTACAATCCGTCGGGAGTATGTAGTCATTGCACGAATTGGAATTGGTCATACCTATATAACGTACTCCATCACTCAAAAAGACGATAACCCATCAGGATGCGTTTCTTGCAATGAATCATTCACTGTAAAGAACTTTGTGTTTTTCGACCGGCGGCTGACGCGCGATCCGTACTGCAATGTATATGACATGGAGAAAAGGTTTGATACAAAAATCATCACTTGCATTATTACATTCCTAAATGACGTAAATATGTACTATGAGCAAAAACTTTTATTACATCAGTTTGCAAATTTTATATAACGGGTCTAACGTTCCAAGTTTTCAATAACTTCCCATCTGATTTGTTCACACCCTTTACATTACCCTTTGAATGGCAAAGTATATTTATTACCGTTTTCGTATTGTCGTTTCACCTTAACCTTTGATTTTATATCGTTGGTCGATAGGAATCTTTTACCACCTTTGCATGATTATACATAATACGTTTTGAATGGCGCCAAATTACCTTACAGTGCTTGAGCGCCGTGTAGATACATTCAGTCAATCAAACAAAGGAAAGAAGAATCATACTGAGAGCAAATCGTGATTGCCATTTTATTTCTTATCATATTTACACAGAACAAACGGATAGCACAACGAAACAACCAACAACAGTATCCACAGAGACATCAACAATAGCAGCTACTACTATGAGCGTCCCTACTTTGAGCGCGACATTCACCTCGGCGACAAGTACTAAAAGTGACACCACCTCTGCAACTACACATCCGTCAACAAGTACTATATCCCCAAAGACTAATGAAACAACATATAAAGACACTACTACAGGTAAAACTAAGTCTATATCAACAACAATACTTTTAAAAAAATAACCACCATTATCACATTGCCGACGACTTCTAGCAGTCTTTCGGTTTGATCCTGAGAAAACTTATTTCTTTTATAGTCGTGTTACAATTAGTGGGCTTTCATTTAAATATTGACTTATATCTTATAACAAAAAAGTAAACAAGACTCCTGATATTTATATCCTGTACTTTATCTTGCATTCTGAAAGTGACATTATGCCAAATCAAAAATGATTCAAAACTCATCCGAAGATCGGAAAGATCTCTTAACATGTCCTTGTCACGTCTTTGTATTGCATATTGACGCCAATATTCATCATTTATAAACAGATCATTAATTGGTTTGCTTTTTTATTCATTTAAAATTAAGCCAATTAAAAAGGTTTATTTCATGTTTGGATAAAAGGAAATGTTCCCAAGAATCGTAATATGTTGCGCAAAACATTGCAAGCTAAATACATCTGAGTAATTCAAATAATCAGTAAGCGTATCAATTCATTTCCAAAAATAGACACATGCATCCTAAACAAGAAACTTTCGAAGCGATCTATAACGGTAGAATATTGGGTACTCACCCATTGCTTTTAAAGACGAGATGTTGAACGGCAGTGAAAAGAAACGATTAGATGTAATAATTTTCAATAGAATTGTTATCAATGTTGGAGCGGTATACTTGATAGAAATCTCTTGCACATATCATTTTGTTGATCACGTGCGCTAAATATGAAAGAAGGTGAGGAAGTTTCATCTCAAGCCGTAATTTTGGAATACAACTTTACGTTAATTCCCTTATTTCCGCTGTTGGGGAAAGGCGCATGGGTCAGAAAATAACGTGTTTGATGTTGCTGTTTGATATGCATAGTTATATCTCCGTCACAAAGATATACAGAAACAAGTCATTGATGTATAGGTGCCTTGAAATTCGGATAATTGAGAAGCAGAACATACTCGGATATCTTTATTTCCGTGCATCTTTGGTACTTCTAAACGGATCCTAAAGACATCATTGAATAATGTAGAAGACGCTACAGACAATACAGACTTGTCATTATCGTATGGCCTAGGTTTTAACTACTTAATCTAAGAACTAAAACTACAGCCCTGTAATGCTGTTTGAAACGCATATTGTCTCTTGTTCGCGAAATACACATGTTCCTTGCAAATAAATTAAGGACTGTATGCAGTCTCTAAATAATTCATGGCTAGAAAAACAAACGATTTTTCTTACATCGTGTAATTTAAATTGAATTGCGAAATTAATGCAACATCAAATCGCAAACTATTTGTTGAGTCTCTCCTGGATGAAAACGTACATAAATATTATAATCAGCCATTTGCCTCATCTATGCGATATATATTGCAATACATATGATATATTTAAAAACAACTAACAAGACAAATGCATCGAATTCATTCAATAATGTTAGACATCTCTAATAGCAGCAAAATATTTAATCTCAAATTCAATTTTGAAATTGAGGTAGTTATTGTAAAGGAAAATAGAAGCGATCACATGTAGTTAAATTGCATAGTCAAGGTTTGACAGAAAAAAATAGTTATTCATGTCACCTTGAGAACTGATGTCGCCGCACACCTTGACAAACATTCGAACAGAGCTCATTTCGTTTGAAAACATGTTTTTCAAAAGCAATTCTTTTCTTATCCCGATTTTCGAGTATGAGCCGCTGTTGCAACCCACACAACTCGGAATCTAGTGTTAGGTCTTGCTCTATTACATGCTGAATTAATACTGTGATACAGGTACAGATTGAAAGACATCATTGAAATATATGTACTCTTGCATTTTAATAATCGGAAAGTAGAGCGTGATAAGACATATCCTTACTATGAGTGTATTTCCTTCGAAAGACATTTTCACGACATCACTGAATTATGGAGCAAACAATACTAGCAATATATCAAAGATTGCATTTATACATGTTCAAAGTTCAACATAATGTAGTTATTTTTCCCAAAGGGTAAAATCCCTTCTCCCTTTGCCCACTTGGCTAAACTAGCTTATTTCAAAGACAAAAAGAATCCGATTCCCTCTTTGAATGGTATGGGTCGAAATCAGATTCTGATATAATCGTTCTTGATATTGTATTTCTGAATTTATTTGCACAGAAAAAACTACAACAAGTAGCAGCTCACTGGAACCAACAACAGTCTCCTCAAAAACAACGACACATATAACTACTAGTACGAGCGTCCCAACCTCGAGCTCGACATTCACCTCAGCGACGTCAGGTCCTAAAATTGACACCATAGCTACAACTTCAAAATCATCAACAAGTATCAGCACTACATCGTCAACAGCTACTACAGCAACAGGTAAAGACACCAATACAGGTAAACCTAAGTCTATATGACCAATAGCACATAATAACACAACAAAGACAATTACCCTCTTCCCGACGACCTAGGCAAGATTCAAAATTAACCCAGTACTAACGGGATTCTAATTCTCGAAATCATAACCGGTATGTGTGCATTTCTTTAAATTATGAAGACCATCATGTTGAACCTAAATTCAGTCTAGACGGAACATTTATTCCAGCTGTTGTAGACACAAAGTTTTCAGGTATTACAATCGACTGGAACCTGACTTTTATTTGACACCTAAACAATTTGAAACTTATATTACTGGAATCACTAGATCTATTTAAAGTAGTGGCGCACACTGACTTAGGTGCTGATAGAAAGATCATCATCAACCTATATTCAACATTTCCTTGCTCCAAACTTGACTATGTTTGAGTTGTTTATGGTTCACCTAGGAAGTCATATATGAATATGCTTCACCCAATCCACTCTCAGGTAATACGACTCGTTCTCTGAGAGCATTTAAGACATCATTATGTTAAAACCTTCTCACCGAAGCAAACATAGCACCTTTATCACATCGTAGAGAAATGCTGTCATCACAGTATGCTGTCAGATTAAGATCAAACTCTCTGAACACTCCTGTCATGGCATTATTTAAACCCAAACATAAACTTCATATGTATGAAACCCAAATGCAATACCTCTCGTTAGCACTAGAATATCATCCAGCCTTGGCAGTAACAATAAGAATCTTTCTAAAATTAAGAAACGTTTGTCTCGGAAACATTTTCCTGGCTATTAAGCTACCAAAAGAACTTTCTTGGTGCATGGTGGAAACGAAATCTTAAACAAGTACTCCAATGTTCTACAACTCTTAAGTCCTTCCGAATTCAAAATTCTACACAAAATGTATACTGATGGTACAAGGTTATACAAGAGGCTGCCGCGTCCTTCCTTAATGAAAAACACATAACGAAACATCTCTCGTCAAATAAATACTCAATATGTTTAGAGTAATATACGTTCCCTGCGATACATCGATAACACAAGTATTTTGAACGCATTATCTTAATTGACCCACTAGCTGTACTTCAGTCAATACTCAATAGTAAACAGATAGCCAATTAAAAACCATTATTGTCCTGAATACTACTGAGCTGATTACCTTCCACAATATAGTATAATGATGGTAATTTAGTTATATTTGTAAAACCGGTAATAAAAATGCAGTTCTCGCTACTAAACTGGCCTTATACCGAGAACCATCTGATTTTAATTTACTGTATGATGCTTTTAAACCTAGCATCAAAGATTATTTTGGTCAGACGTAGCTTGCATCGTGGTATCATGCAGTGAATAAGAAACTTCACGCCATCATGCACACCCTAGGAAATGGACTCCATCTTAAATTACAATCCGTCGGGAGTATGTAGTCATTGCACGAATTGGAATTGGTCATACCTATATAACGTACTCCATCACTCAAAAAGACGATAACCCATCAGGATGCGTTTCTTGCAATGAATCATTCACTGTAAAGAACTTTGTGTTTTTCGACCGGCGGCTGACGCGCGATCCGTACTGCAATGTATATGACATGGAGAAAAGGTTTGATACAAAAATCATCACTTGCATTATTACATTCCTAAATGACGTAAATATGTACTATGAGCAAAAACTTTTATTACATCAGTTTGCAAATTTTATATAACGGGTCTACCGTTCCAAGTTTTCAATAACTTCCCATCTGATTTGTTCACACCCTTTACATTACCCTTTGAATGGCAAAGTATATTTATTACCGTTTTCGTATTGTCGTTTCACCTTAACCTTTGATTTTATATCGTTGGTCGATAGGAATCTTTTACCACCTTTGCATGATTATACATAATACGTTTTGAATGGCGCCAAATTACCTTACAGTGCTTGAGCGCCGTGTAGATACATTCAGTCAATCAAACAAAGGAAAGAAGAATCATACTGAGAGCAAATCGTGATTGCCATTTTATTTCTTATCATATTTACACAGAACAAACGGATAGCACAACGAAACAACCAACAACAGTATCCACAGAGACATCAACAATAGCAGCTACTACTATGAGCGTCCCTACTTTGAGCGCGACATTCACCTCGGCGACAAGTACTAAAAGTGACACCACCTCTGCAACTACACATCCGTCAACAAGTACTATATCCCCAAAGACTAATGAAACAACATATAAAGACACTACTACAGGTAAAACTAAGTCTATATCAACAACAATACTTTTAAAAAAATAACCACCATTATCACATTGCCGACGACTTCTAGCAGTCTTTCGGTTTGATCCTGAGAAAACTTATTTCTTTTATAGTCGTGTTACAATTAGTGGGCTTTCATTTAAATATTGACTTATATCTTATAACAAAAAAGTAAACAAGACTCCTGATATTTATATCCTGTACTTTATCTTGCATTCTGAAAGTGACATTATGCCAAATCAAAAATGATTCAAAACTCATCCGAAGATCGGAAAGATCTCTTAACATGTCCTTGTCACGTCTTTGTATTGCATATTGACGCCAATATTCATCATTTATAAACAGATCATTAATTGGTTTGCTTTTTTATTCATTTAAAATTAAGCCAATTAAAAAGGTTTATTTCATGTTTGGATAAAAGGAAATGTTCCCAAGAATCGTAATATGTTGCGCAAAACATTGCAAGCTAAATACATCTGAGTAATTCAAATAATCAGTAAGCGTATCAATTCATTTCCAAAAATAGACATATGCATCCTAAACAAGAAACTTTCGAAGCGATCTATAACGGTAGAATATTGGGTACTCACCCATTGCTTTTAAAGACGAGATGTTGAACGGCAGTGAAAAGAAACGATTAGATGTAATAATTTTCAATAGAATTGTTATCAATGTTGGAGCGGTATACTTGATAGAAATCTCTTGCACATATCATTTTGTTGATCACGTGCGCTAAATATGAAAGAAGGTGAGGAAGTTTCATCTCAAGCCGTAATTTTGGAATACAACTTTACGTTAATTCCCTTATTTCCGCTGTTGGGGAAAGGCGCATGGGTCAGAAAATAACGTGTTTGATGTTGCTGTTTGATATGCATAGTTATATCTCCGTCACAAAGATATACAGAAACAAGTCATTGATGTATAGGTGCCTTGGAATTCGGATAATTGAGAAGCAGAACATACTCGGATATCTTTATTTCCGTGCATCTTTGGTACTTCTAAACGGATCCTAAAGACATCATTGAATAATGTAGAAGACACTACAGACAATACAGACTTGTCATTATCGTATGGCCTAGGTTTTAACTACTTAATCTAAGAACTAAAACTACAGCCCTGTAATGCTGTTTGAAACGCATATTGTCTCTTGTTCGCGAAATACACATGTTCCTTGCAAATAAATTAAGGACTGTATGCAGTCTCTAAATAATTCATGGCTAGTTTTGTTTCAGAGATAATAATCCCTTGCATTTCTTTTCCCAATTTTCCTGCACCGAACTATTTTTCAAATAAATAATAACAATGCTATGGAAAAGTAAGAAAAAACAATTTTAAGAAAAACAAACGATTTTTCTTACATCGTGTAATTTAAATTGAATTGCGAAATTAATGCAACATCAAATCGCAAACTATTTGTTGAGTCTCTCCTGGATGAAAACGTACATAAATATTATAATCAGCCATTTGCCTCATCTATGCGATATATATTGCAATACATATGATATATTTAAAAACAACTAACAAGACAAATGCATCGAATTCATTCAATAATGTTAGACATCTCTAATAGCAGCAAAATATTTAATCTCAAATTCAATTTTGAAATTGAGATAGTTATTGTAAAGGAAAATAGAAGCGATCACATGTAGTTAAATTGCATAGTCAAGGTTTGACAGAAAAAAATAGTTATTCATGTCACCTTGAGAAATGATGTCGCCGCACACTTTGACAAACATTCGAACAGAGCTCATTTCGTTTGAAAACATGTTTTTCAAAAGCAATTCTTTTCTTATCCCGATTTTCGAGTATGAGCCGCTGTTGCAACCCACACAACTCGGAATCTAGTGTTAGGTCTTGCTCTATTACATGCTGAATTAATACTGTGATACAGGTACAGATTGAAAGACATCATTGAAATATATGTACTCTTGCATTTTAATAATCGGAAAGTAGAGCGTGATAAGACATATCCTTACTATGAGTGTATTTCCTTCGAAAGACATTTTCACGAGATCACTGAATTATGGAGCAAACAATACTAGCAATATATCAAAGATTGCATTTATACATGTTCAAAGTTCAACATAATGTAGTTATTTTTCCCAAAGGGTAAAATCCCTTCTCCCTTTGCCCACTTGGCTAAACTAGCTTATTTCAAAGACAAAAAGAATCCGATTCCCTCTTTGAATGGTATGGGTCGCTATCAGATTCTGATATAATCGTTCTTGATATTGTATTTCTGAATTTATTTGCACAGAACAAACTACAACAAGTAGCAGCTCACTGGAACCAACAACAGTCTCCTCAAAAACAACGACACATATAACTACTAGTACGAGCGTCCCAACCTCGAGCTCGACATTCACCTCAGCGACGTCAGGTCCTAAAATTGACACCATAGCTACAACTTCAAAACCATCAACAAGTATCAGCACTACATCGTCAACAGCTACTACAGCAACAGGTAAAGACACCAATACAGGTAAACCTAAGTTTATATGACCAATAGCACATAATAACACAACAAAGACAATTACCCTCTTCCCGACGACCTAAACAAGATTCAAAATTAACCCAGTACTAACGGGATTCGAATTCTCGAAATCCTAACCGGTATGTGTGCATTTCTTTAAATTATGAAGACCATCATGTTGAACCTAAATTCAGTCTAGACGGAACATTTATACCAACTGTTGTAGACACAAAGTTTTCAGGTATTACAATCGACTGGAACCTGACTTTTATTTGACACCTAAACAATTTGAAACTTATATTACTGGAATCACTAGATCTATTTAAAGTAGTGGCGCACACTGACTTAGGTGCTGATAGAAAGATCATCATCAACCTATATTGAACATTTCCTTGCTCCAAACTTGACTATGTTTGAGTTGTTTATGGTTCACCTAGGAAGTCATATATGAATATGCTTCACCCAATCCACTCTCAGGTAATACGAATCGTTCTCTGAGAGCATTTAAGACATCATTATGTTAAAACCTTCTCACCGAAGCAAACATAGCACCTTTATCACATCGTAGAGAAATGCTGTCATCACAGTATGCTGTCAGATTAAGATCAAACTCTCTGAACACTCCTGTCATGGCATTATTTAAACCCAAACATAAACTTCATATGTATGAAACCCAAATACAATACCTCTCGTTAGCACTAGAATATCATCCAGCCTTGGCAGTAACAATAAGAATCTTTCTAAAATTAAGAAACGTTTGTCTCGGAAACATATTCCTGGCTATTAAGCTACCAAAAGAACTTTCTTGGTGCATGGTGGAAACGAAATCTTAAACAAGTACTCCAATGTTCTACAACTCTTAAGTCCTTCCGAATTCAAAATTCTACACAAAATGTATACTGATGGTACAAGGTTATACAAGAGGCTGCCACGTCCTTCCTTAATGAACAACACATAACGAAACATCTCTCGTCAAATAAATACTCAATATGTTTAGAGTAATATACGTTCCCTGCGATACATCGATAACACAAGTATTTTAAACGCATTATCTTAATTGACCCACTAGCTGTACTTCAGTCAATACTCAATAGTAAACAGATAGCCAATTAAAAACCATTATTGTCCTGAATACTACTGAGCTGATTACCTTCCACAATATAGTATAATGATGGTAATTTAGTTATATTGGTAAAACCGGTAATAAAAATGCAGTTCTCGCTACTAAACTGGCCTTATACCGAGAACCATCTGATTTTAATTTACTGTATGATGCTTTTAAACCTAGCATCAAAGATTATTTTGGTCAGACGTAGCTTGCATCGTGGTATCATGCAGTGAATAAGAAACTTCACGCCATCATGCACACCCTAGGAAATGGACTCCATCTTAAATTACAATCCGTCGGGAGTATGTAGTCATTGCACGAATTGGAATTGGTCATACCTATATAACGTACTCCATCACTCAAAAAGACGATAACCCATCAGGATGCGTTTCTTGCAATGAATCATTCACTGTAAAGAACTTTATGTTTTTCGACCGGCGGCTGACGCGCAATCCGTACTGCAATGTATATGACATGGAGAAAAGGTTTGATACAAAAATCATCACTTGCATTATTACATTCCTAAATGACGTAAATATGTACTATGAGCAAAAACTTTTATTACATCAGTTTGCAAATTTTATATAACGGGTCTACCGTTCCAAGTTTTCAATAACTTCCCATCTGATTTGTTCACACCCTTTACATTACCCTTTGAATGGCAAAGTATATTTATTACCGTTTTCGTATTGTCGTTTCACCTTAACCTTTGATTTTATATCGTTGGTCGATAGGAACCTTTTACCACCTTTGCATGATTATACATAATACGTTTAGAATGGCGCCAAATGACCTTACAGTGCTTGAGCGCCGTGTAGATACATTCAGTCAATCAAACAAAGGAAAGAAGAATCATACTGAGAGCAAATCGTGATTGCCATTTTATTTCTTATCATATTTACACAGAACAAACGGATAGCACAACGAAACAACCAACAACAGTATCCACAGAGACATCAACAATAGCAGCTACTACTTTGAGCGTCCCTACTTTGAGCGCGACATTCACCTCGGCGACAAGTACTAAAAGTGACACCACCTCTGCAACTACACATCCGTCAACAAGTACTATATCCCCAAAGACTAATGAAACAACATATAAAGACACTACTACAGGTAAAACTAAGTCTATATCAACAACAATACTTTTAAAAAAATAACCACCATTATCACATTGCCGACGACTTCTAGCAGTCTTTCGGTTTGATCTCGAGAAAACTTATTTCTTTTATAGTCGTGTTGCAATTAGTGGGCTTTCATTTAAATATTGACTTATATCTTATAACAAAAAAGTAAACAAGACTCCTGATATTTATATCCTGTACTTTATTTTGCATTCTGAAAGTGACATTCTGCCAAATCGAAAATGATTCAAAACTCATCCGAAGATCGGAAAGATCTCTTAACATGTCCTTGTCACGTCTTTGTATTGCATATTGACGCCAATATTCATCATTTATAAACAGATCATTAATTGGTTTGCTTTTTTATTCATTTAAAATTAAGCCAATTAAAAAGGTTTATTTCATGTTTGGATAAAAGGAAATGTTCCCAAGAATCGTAATATGTTGCGCAAAACATTGCAAGCTAAATACATCTGAGTAATTCAAATAATCAGTCAGCGTATCAATTCATTTCCAAAAATAGACACATGCATCCTAAACAAGAAACTTTCGAAGCGATCTATAACGGTAGAATATTGGGTACTCACCCATTGCTTTTAAAGACGAGATGTTGAACGGCAGTGAAAAGAAACTATTAGATGTAATAATTTTCAATAGAATTGTTATGAATGTTGGAGCGGTATACTTGATAGAAATCTCTTGCACATATCATTTTGTTGATCACGTGCGCTAAATATGAAAGAAGGTGAGGAAGTTTCATCTCAAGCCGTAATTTTGGAATACAACTTTACGTTAATTCCCTTATTTCCGCTGTTGGGGAAAGGCGCATGGGTCAGAAAATAACGTGTCTGATGTTGCTGTTTGATATGCATAGTTATATCTCCGTCACAAATATATACAGAAACAAGTCATTGATGTATAGGTGCCTTGGAATTCGGATAATTGAGAAGCAGAACATACTCGGATATCTTTATTTCCGTGCATCTTTGGTACTTCTAAACGGATCCTAAAGACATCATTGAATAATGTAGAAGACACTACAGACAATGCAGACTTGTCATTATCGTATGGCCTAGGCTTTAACTACTTAATCTAAGAACTAAAACTACAGCCCTGTAATGCTGTTTGAAACGCATATTGTCTCTTGTTCGCGAAATACACATGTTCCTTGCAAATAAATTAAGGACTGTATGCAGTCTCTAAATAATTCATGGCTAGTTTTGTTTCAGAGATAATAATCCGTTGCATTTCTTTTCCCAATTTTCCTGCACCGAACTATTTTTCAAATAAATAATAACAATGCTATGGAAAAGTAAGAAAAAACAATTTTAAGAAAAACAAACGATTTTTCTTACATCGTGTAATTTAAATTGAATTGCGAAATTAATGCAACATCAAATCGCAAACTATTTGTTGAGTCTCTCCTGGATGAAAACGTACATAAATATTATAATCAGCCATTTGCCTCATCTATGCGATATATATTGCAATACATATGATATATTTAAAAACAACTAACAAGACAAATGCATCGAATTCATTCAATAATGTTAGACATCTCTAATAGCAGCAAAATATTTAATCTCAAATTCAATTTTGAAATTGAGATAGTTATTGTAAAGGAAAATAGAAGCGATCACATGTAGTTAAATTGCATAGTCAAGGTTTGACAGAAAAAAATAGTTATTCATGTCACCTTGAGAAATGATGTCGCCGCACACTTTGACAAACATTCGAACAGAGCTCATTTCGTTTGAAAACATGTTTTTCAAAAGCAATTCTTTTCTTATCCCGATTTTCGAGTATGAGCCGCTGTTGCAACCCACACAACTCGGAATCTAGTGTTAGGTCTTGCTCTATTACATGCTGAATTAATACTGTGATACAGGTACAGATTGAAAGACATCATTGAAATATATGTACTCTTGCATTTTAATAATCGGAAAGTAGAGCGTGATAAGACATATCCTTACTATGAGTGTATTTCCTTCGAAAGACATTTTCACGACATCACTGAATTATGGAGCAAACAATACTAACAATATATCAAAGATTGCATTTATACATGTTCAAAGTTCAACATAATGTAGTTATTTTTCCCAAAGGGTAAAATCCCTTCTCCCTTTGCCCACTTGGCTAAACTAGCTTATTTCAAAGACAAAAAGAATCCGATTCCCTCTTTGAATGGTATGGGTCGCTATCAGATTCTGATATAATCGTTCTTGATATTGTATTTCTGAATTTATTTGCACAGAACAAACTACAACAAGTAGCAGCTCACTGGAACCAACAACAGTCTCCTCAAAAACAACGACACATATAACTACTAGTACGAGCGTCCCAACCTCGAGCTCGACATTCACCTCAGCGACGTCAGGTCCTAAAATTGACACCATAGCTACAACTTCAAAATCATCAACAAGTATCAGCACTACATCGTCAACAGCTACTACAGCAACAGGTAAAGACACCAATACAGGTAAACCTAAGTCTATATGACCAATAGCACATAATAACACAACAAAGACAATTACCCTCTTCCCGACGACCTAGGCAAGATTCAAAATTAACCCAGTACTAACGGGATTCTAATTCTCGAAATCATAACCGGTATGTGTGCATTTCTTTAAATTATGAAGACCATCATGTTGAACCTAAATTCAGTCTAGACGGAACATTTATTCCAGCTGTTGTAGACACAAAGTTTTCAGGTATTACAATCGACTGGAACCTGACTTTTATTTGACACCTAAACAATTTGAAACTTATATTACTGGAATCACTAGATCTATTTAAAGTAGTGGCGCACACTGACTTAGGTGCTGATAGAAAGATCATCATCAACCTATATTGAACATTTCCTTGCTCCAAACTTGACTATGTTTGAGTTGTTTATGGTTCACCTAGGAAGTCATATATGAATATGCTTCACCCAATCCACTCTAAGGTAATACGACTCGTTCTTTGAGAGCATTTAAGACATCATTATGTTAAAACCTTCTCACCGAAGCAAACATAGCACCTTTATCACATCGTAGAGAAATGCTGTCATCACAGTATGCTGTCAGATTAAGATCAAACTCTCTGAACACTCCTGTCATGGCATTATTTAAACCCAAACATAAACTTCCTATGTATGAAACCCAAATACAATACCTCTCGTTAGCACTAGAATATCATCCAGCCTTGACAGTAACAATAAGAATCTTTCTAAAATTAAGAAACGTTTGTCTCGGAAACATTTTCCTGGCTATTAAGCTACCAAAAGAACTTTCTTGGTGCATCGTGGAAACGAAATCTTAAACAAGTACTCCAATGTTCTACAACTCTTAAGTCCTTCCGAATTCAAAACTCTACACAAAATGTATACTGATGGTACAAGGTTATACAAGAGGCTGCCGCGTCCTTCCTTAATGAAAAACACATCTCTCGTCAAATAAATACTCAATATGTTTAGAGTAATATACGTTCCCTGCGATACATCGATAACACAAGTATTTTGAACGCATTATCTTAATTGACCCACTAGCTGTACTTCAGTCAATACTCAATAGTAAACAGATAGCCAATTAAAAACCATTATTGTCCTGAATACTACTGAGCTGATTACCTTCCACAATATAGTATAATGATGGTAATTTAGTTATATTGGTAAAACCGGTAATAAAAATGCAGTTCTTGCTACTAAACTGGCCTTATACCGAGAACCATCTGATTTTAATTTACTGTATGATGCTTTTAAACCTAGCATCAAAGAGTATTTTGGTCAGACGTAGCTTGCATCGTGGTATCATGCAGTGAATAAGAAACTTCACGCCATCATGCACACCCTAGGAAATGGACTCCATCTTAAATTACAATCCGTCGGGAGTATGTAGTCATTGCACGAATTGGAATTGGTCATACCTATATAACGTACTCCATCACTCAAAAAGACGATAACCCATCAGGATGCGTTTCTTGCAATGAATCATTCACTGTAAAGAACTTTGTGTTTTTCGACCGGCGGCTGACGCGCGATCCGTACTGCAATGTATATGACATGGAGAAAAGGTTTGATACAAAAATCATCACTTGCATTATTACATTCCTAAATGACGTAAATATGTACTATGAGCAAAACCTTTTATTACATCAGTTTGCAAATTTTATATAACGGGTCTACCGTTCCAAGTTTTCAATAACTTCCCATCTGATTTGTTCACACCCTTTACATTACCCTTTGAATGGCAAAGTATATTTATTACCGTTTTCGTATTGTCGTTTCACCTTAACCTTTGATTTTATATCGTTGGTCGATAGGAACCTTTTACCACCTTTGCATGATTATACATAATACGTTTTGAATGGCGCCAAATGACCTTACAGTGCTTGAGCGCCGTGTAGATACATTCAGTCAATCAAACAAAGGAAAGAAGAATCATACTGAGAGCAAATCGTGATTGCCATTTTATTTCTTATCATATTTACACAGAACAAACGGATAGCACAACGAAACAACCAACAACAGTATCCACAGAGACATCAACAATAGCAGCTACTACTATGAGCGTCCCTACTTTGAGCGCGACATTCACCTCGGCGACAAGTACTAAAAGTGACACCACCTCTGCAACTACACATCCGTCAACAAGTACTATATCCCCAAAGACTAATGAAACAACATATAAAGACACTACTACAGGTAAAACTAAGTCTATATCAACAACAATACTTTTAAAAAAATAACCACCATTATCACATTGCCGACGACTTCTAGCAGTCTTTCGGTTTGATCATGAGAAAACTTATTTCTTTTATAGTCGTGTTACAATTAGTAGGCTTTCATTTAAATATTGACTTATATCTTATAACAAAAAAGTAAACAAGACTCCTGATATTTATATCATGTACTTTATCTTGCATTCTGAAAGTGACATTCTGCCAAATCAAAAATGATTCAAAACTCATCCGAAGATCGGAAAGATCTCTTAACATGTCCTTGTCACGTCTTTGTATTGCATATTGACGCCAATATTCATCATTTATAAACAGATCATTAATTAGTTTGCTTTTTATTCATTTAAAATTAAGCCAATTAAAAAGGTTTATTTCATGTTTGGATAAAAGGAAATGTTCCCAAGAATCGTAATATGTTGCGCAAAACATTGCAAGCTAAATACATCTGAGTAATTCAAATAATCAGTAAGCGTATCAATTCATTTCCAAAAATAGACACATGCATCCTAAACAAGAAACTTTCGAAGCGATCTATAACGGTAGAATATTGGGTACTCACCCATTGCTTTTAAAGACGAGATGTTGAACGGCAGTGAAAAGAAACGATTAGATGTAATAATTTTCAATAGAATTGTTATGAATGTTGGAGCGGTATACTTGATAGAAATCTCTTGCACATATCATTTTGTTGATCACGTAAGCTAAATATGAAAGAAGGTGAGGAAGTTTCATCTCAAGCCGTAATTTTGGAATACAACTTTACGTTAATTCCCTTATTTCCGCTGTTGGTGAAAGGCGCATGGGTCAGAAAATAACGTGTTTGATGTTGCTGTTTGATATGCATAGTTATATCTCCGTCACAAAGATATACAGAAACAAGTCATTGATGTATAGGTGCCTTGGAATTCGGATAATTGAGAAGCAGAACATACTCGGATATCTTTATTTCCGTGCATCTTTGGTACTTCTAAACGGATCCTAAAGACATCATTGAATAATGTAGAAGACACTACAGACAATACAGACTTGTCATTATCGTATGGCCTAGGTTTTAACTACTTAATCTAAGAACTAAAACTACAGCCCTGTAATGCTGTTTGAAACGCATATTGTCTCTTGTTCGCGAAATACACATGTTCCTTGCAAATAAATTAAGGACTGTATGCAGTCTCTAAATAATTCATGGCTAGTTTTGTTTCAGAGATAATAATCCCTTGCATTTCTTTTCCCAATTTTCCTGCACCGAACTATTTTTCAAATAAATAATAACAATGCTATGGAAAAGTAAGAAAAAACAATTTTAAGAAAAACAAACGATTTTTCTTACATCGTGTAATTTAAATTGAATTGCAAAATTAATGCAACATCAAATCGCAAACTATTTGTTGAGTCTCTCCTGGATGAAAACGTACATAAATATTATAATCAGCCATTTGCCTCATCTATGCGATATATATTGCAATACATATGATATATTTAAAAACAACTAACAAGACAAATGCATCGAATTCATTCAATAATGTTAGACATCTCTAATAGCAGCAAAATATTTAATCTCAAATTCAATTTTGAAATTGAGATAGTTATTGTAAAGGAAAATAGAAGCGATCACATGTAGTTAAATTGCATAGTCAAGGTTTGACAGAAAAAAATAGTTATTCATGTCACCTTGAGAACTGATGTCGCCGCACACTTTGACAAACATTCGAACAGAGCTCATTTCGTTTGAAAACATGTTTTTCAAAAGCAATTCTTTTCTTATCCCGATTTTCGAGTATGAGCCGCTGTTGCAACCCACACAACTCGGAATCTAGTGTTAGGTCTTGCTCTATTACATGCTGAATTAATACTGTGATACAGGTACAGATTGAAAGACATCATTGAAATATATGTACTCTTGCATTTTAATAATCCTAAAGTAGAGCGTGATAAGACATATCCTTACTATGAGTGTATTTCCTTCGAAAGACATTTTCACGAGATCACTGAATTATGGAGCAAACAATACTAGCAATATATCAAAGATTGCATTTATACATGTTCAAAGTTCAACATAATGTAGTTATTTTTCCCAAAGGGTAAAATTCCTTCTCCCTTTGCCCACTTGGCTAAACTAGCTTATTTCAAAGACAAAAAGAATCCGATTCCCTCTTTGAATGGTATGGGTCGCTATCAGATTCTGATATAATCGTTCTTGATATTGTATTTCTGAATTTATTTGCACAGAACAAACTACAACAAGTAGCAGCTCACTGGAACCAACAACAGTCTCCTCAAAAACAACGACACATATAACTACTAGTACGAGCGTCCCAACCTCGAGCTTGACATTCACCTCAGCGACGTCAGGTCCTAAAATTGACACCATAGCTACAACTTCAAAACCATCAACAAGTATCAGCACTACATCGTCAACAGCTACTACAGCAACAGGTAAAGACACCAATACAGGTAAACCTAAGTCTATATGACCAATAGCACATAATAACACAACAAAGACAATTACCCTCTTCCCGACGACCTAAACAAGATTCAAAATTAACCCAGTACTAACGGGATTCGAATTCTCGAAATCATAACCGGTATGTGTGCATTTCTTAAATTATGAAGACCATCATGTTGAACCTAAATTCAGTCTAGACGGAACATTTATTCCAGCTGTTGTAGACACAAAGTTTTCAGCTATTACAATCGACTGGAACCTGACTTTTATTTGACACCTAAACAATTTGAAACTTATATTACTGGAATCACTAGATCTATTTAAAGTAGTGTCGCACACTGACTTAGGTGCTGATAGAAAGATCATCATCAACCTATATTGAACATTTCCTTGCTCCAAACTTGACTATGTTTGAGTTGTTTATGGTTCACCTAGGAAGTCATATATGAATATGCTTCACCCAATCCACTCTCAGGTAATACGACTCGTTCTCTGAGAGCATTTAAGACATCATTATGTTAAAACCTTCTCACCGAAGCAAACATAGCACCTTTATCACATCGTAGAGAAATGCTGTCATCACAGTATGCTGTCAGATTAAGATCAAACTCTCTGAACACTCCTGTCATGGCATTATTTAAACCCAAACATAAACTTCATATGTATGAAACCCAAATACAATACCTCTCGTTAGCACTAGAATATCATCCAGCCTTGACAGTAACAATAAGAATCTTTCTAAAATTAAGAAACGTTTGTCTCGGAAACATTTTCCTGGCTATTAAGCTACCAAAAGAACTTTCTTGGTGCATGGTGGAAACGAAATCTTAAACAAGTACTCCAATGTTCTACAACTCTTAAGTCCTTCCGAATTCTAAATTCTGCACAAAATGTATACTGATGGTACAAGGTTATACAAAAGGCTGCCGCGTCCTTCCTTAATGAAAAACACATAACGAAACATCTCTCGTCAAATAAATACTCAATATGTTTAGAGTAATATACGTTCCCTGCGATACATCGATAACACAAGTATTTTGAACGCATTATCTTAATTGACCCACTAGCTGTACTTCAGTCAATACTCAATAGTAAACAGATAGCCAATTAAAAACCATTATTGTCCTGAATACTACTGAGCTGATTACCTTCCACAATATAGTATAATGATGGTAATTTAGTTATATTGGTAAAACCGGTAATAAAAATGCAGTTCTCGCTACTAAACTGGCCTTATACCGAGAACCATCTGATTTTAATTTACTGTATGATGCTTTTAAACCTAGCATCAAAGAGTATTTTGGTCAGACGTAGCTTGCATCGTGGTATCATGCAGTGAATAAGAAACTTCACGCCATCATGCACACCCTAGGAAATGGACTCCGTCTTAAATTACAATCCGTCGGGAGTATGTAGTCATTGCACGAATTGGAATTGGTCATACCTATATAACGTACTCCATCACTCAAAAAGACGATAACCCATCAGGATGCGTTTCTTGCAATGAATCATTCACTGTAAAGAACTTTATGTTTTTCGACCGGCGGCTGACGCGCGATCCGTACTGCAATGTATATGACATGGAGAAAAAGTTTGATACAAAAATCATCACTTGCATTATTACATTCCTAAATGACGTAAATATGTACTATGAGCAAAAACTTTTATTACATCAGTTTGCAAATTTTATATAACGGGTCTACCGTTCCAAGTTTTCAATAACTTCCCATCTGATTTGTTCACACCCTTTACATTACCCTTTGAATGGCAAAGTATATTTATTACCGTTTTCGTATTGTCGTTTCACCTTAACCTTTGATTTTATATCGTTGGTCGATAGGAACCTTTTACCACCTTTGCATGATTATACATAATACGTTTTGAATGGCGCCAAATGACCTTACAGTGCTTGAGCGCCGTGTAGATACATTCAGTCAATCAAACAAAGGAAAGAAGAATCATACTGAGAGCAAATCGTGATTGCCATTTTATTTCTTATCATATTTACACAGAACAAACGGATAGCACAACGAAACAACCAACAACAGTATCCACAGAGACATCAACAATAGCAGCTACTACTATGAGCGTCCCTACTTTGAGCGCGACATTCACCTCCGCGACAAGTACTAAAAGTGACACCACCTCTGCAACTACACATCCGTCAACAAGTACTATATCCCCAAAGACTAATGAAACAACATATAAAGACACTACTACAGGTAAAACTAAGTCTATATCAACAACAATACTTTTAAAAAAATAACCACCATTATCACATTGCCGACGACTTCTAGCAGTCTTTCGGTTAGATCTTGAGAAAACTTATTTCTTTTATAGCCGTGTTACAATTAGTGGGCTTCCATTTAAATATTGACTTATATCTTATAACAAAAAAGTAAACAAGACTCCTGATATTTATATCCTGTACTTTATCTTGCATTCTGAAAGTGACATTCTGCCAAATCAAAAATGATTCAAAACTCATCCGAAGATCGGAAAGATCTCTTAACATGTCCTTGTCACGTCTTTGTATTGCATATTGACGCCAATATTCATCATTTATAAACAGATCATTAATTGGTTTGCTTTTTTATTCATTTAAAATTAAGCCAATTAAAAAGGTTTATTTCATGTTTGGATAAAAGGAAATGTTCCCAAGAATCGTAATATGTTGCGCAAAACATTGCAAGCTAAATACATCTGAGTAATTCAAATAATCAGTAAGCGTATCAATTCATTTCCAAAAATAGACACATGCATCCTAAACAAGAAACTTTCGAAGCGATCTATAACGGTATAATATTGGGTACTCACCCATTGCTTTTAAAGACGAGATGTTGAACGGCAGTGAAAAGAAACGATTAGATGTAATAATTTTCAATAGAATTGTTATGAATGTTGGAGCGGTATACTTGATAGAAATCTCTTGCACATATCATTTTGTTGATCACGTGCGCTAAATATGAAAGAAGGTGAGGAAGTTTCATCTCAAGCCGTAATTTTGGAATACAACTTTACGTTAATTCCCTTATTTCCGCTGTTGGTGAAAGGTGCATGGGTCAGAAAATAACGTGTTTGATGTTGCTGTTTGATATGCATAGTTATATCTCCGTCACAAAGATATACAGAAACAAGTCATTGATGTATAGGTGCCTTGGAATTCGGATAATTGAGAAGCAGAACATACTCGGATATCTTTATTTCCGTGCATCTTTGGTACTTCTAAACGGATCCTAAAGACATCATTGAATAATGTAGAAGACACTACAGACAATACAGACTTGTCATTATCGTATGGCCTAGGTTTTAACTACTTAATCTAAGAGCTAAAACTACAGCCCTGTAATGCTGTTTGAAACGCATATTGTCTCTTGTTTGCGAAATACACATGTCCCTTGCAAATAAATTAAGGACTGTATGCAGTCTCTAAATAATTCATGGCTAGTTTTTTTTCAGAGATAATAATCCGTTGCATTTCTTTTCCCAATTTTCCTGCACCGAACTATTTTTCAAATAAATAATAACAATGCTATGGAAAAGTAAGAAAAAACAATTTTAAGAAAAACAAACGATTTTTCTTACATCGTGTAATTTAAATTGAATTGCGAAATTAATGCAACATCAAATCGCAAACTATTTGTTGAGTCTCTCCTGGATGAAAACGTACATAAATATTATAATCAGCCATTTGCCTCATCTACGCGATATATATTGCAATACATGTGATATATTTAAAAAAAACTAACAAGACAAATGCATCGAATTCATTCAATAATGTTAGACATCTCTAATAGCAGCAAAATATTTAATCTCAAATTCAATTTTGAAATTGAGATAGTTATTGTAAAGGAAAATAGAAGCGATCACATGTAGTTAAATTGCATAGTCAAGGTTTGACAGAAAAAAATAGTTATTCATGTCTCCTTGAGAACTGATGTCGCCACACACTTTGACAAACATTTGAACAGAGCTCATTTGGTTTGAAAACATGTTTTTCAAAAGCAATTCTTTTCTTATCCCGATTTTCGAGTAGGAGCCGCTGTTGCAACCCACACAACTCGGAATCTAGTGTTAGGTCTTGCTCTATTAATGCTGAATTAATACTGTGATACAGGTACAGATTGAAAGACATCATTGAAATATATGTACTCTTGCATTTTAATAATCGGAAAGTAGAGCGTGATAAGACATATCCTTACTATGAGTGTATTTCCTTCGAAAGACATTTTCACGAGATCACTGAATTATGGAGCAAACAATACTAGCAATATATCAAAGATTGCATTTATACATGTTCAAAGTTCAACATAATGTAGTTATTTTTCCCAAAGGGTAAAATCCCTTCTCCCTTTGCCCACTTGGCTAAACTAGCTTATTTCAAAGACAAAAAGAATCCGATTCCCTCTTTGAATGGTATGGGTCGCTATCAGATTCTGATATAATCGTTCTTGATATTGTATTTCTGAATTTATTTGCACAGAACAAACTACAACAAGTAGCAGCTCACTGGAACCAACAACAGTCTCCTCAAAAACAACGACACATATAACTACTAGTACGAGCGTCCCAACCTCGAGCTCGACATTCACCTCAGCGACGTCAGGTCCTAAAATTGACGCCATAGCTACAACTTCAAAACCATCAACAAGTATCAGCACTACATCGTCAACAGCTACTACAGCAACAGGTAAAGACACCAATACAGGTAAACCTAAGTCTATATGACCAATAGCACATAATAACACAACAAAGACAATTACCCTCTTCCCGACGACCTAAACAAGATTCAAAATTAACCCAGTACTAACGGGATTCTAATTCTCGAAATCATAACCGGTATGTGTGCATTTCTTTAAATTATGAAGACCATCATGTTGAACCTAAATTCAGTCTAGACGGAACATTTATACCAACTGTTGTAGACACAAAGTTTTCAGCTATTACAATCGACTGGAACCTGACTTTTATTTGACACCTAAACAATTTGAAACTTATATTACTGGAATCACTAGATCTATTTAAAGTAGTGGCGCACACTGACTTAGGTGCTGATAGAAAGATCATCATCAACCTATATTGAACATTTCCTTGCTCCAAACTTGACTATGTTTGAGTTGTTTATGGTTCACCTAGGAAGTCATATATGAATATGCTTCACCCAATCCACTCTCAGGTAATACGACTCGTTCTCTGAGAGCATTTAAGACATCATTATGTTAAAACCTTCTCACCGAAGCAAACATAGCACCTTTATCACATCGTAGAGAAATGTTGTCATCACAGTATGCTGTCAGATTAAGATCAAACTCTCTGAACACTCCTGTCATGGCATTATTTAAACCCAAACATAAACTTCATATGTATGAAACCCAAATACAATACCTCTCGTTAGCACTAGAATATCATCCAGCCTTGACATTAACAATAAGAATCTTTCTAAAATTAAGAAACGTTTGTCTCGGAAACATTTTCCTGGCTATTAAGCTACCAAAAGAACTTTCTTGGTGCATGGTGGAAACGAAATCTTAAACAAGTACTCCAATGTTCTACAACTCTTAAGTCCTTCCGAATCCAAAATTCTACACAAAATTTATACTGATGGTACAAGGTTATACAAGAGGCTGCCACGTCCTTCCTTAATGAAAAACACATAACGAAACATCTCTCGTCAAATAAATACTCAATATGTTTAGAGTAATATACGTTCCCTGCGATACATCGATAACACAAGTATTTTGAACGCATTATCTTAATTGACCCACTAGCTGTACTTCAGTCAATACTCAATAGTAAACAGATAGCCAGTTAAAAACCATTATTGTCCTGAATACTACTGAGCTGATTACCTTCCACAATATAGTATAATGATGGTAATTTAGTTATATTGGTAAACCTGTAATAAAAATGCAGTTCTCGCAACTAAACTGGCCTTATACCGAGAACCATCTGATTTTAATTTACTGTATGATGCTTTTAAACCTAGCATCAAAGAGTATTTTGGTCAGACGTAGCTTGCATCGTGGTATCATGCAGTGAATAAGAAACTTCACGCCATCATGCACACCCTAGGAAATGGACTCCATCTTAAATTACAATCCGTCGGGAGTATGTAGTCATTGCACGAATTGGAATTGGTCATACCTATATAACGTACTCCATCACTCAAAAAGACGATAACCCATCAGGATGCGTTTCTTGCAATGAATCATTCACTGTAAAGAACTTTATGTTTTTCGACCGGCGGCTGACGCGCGATCCGTACTGCAATGTATATGACATGGAGAAAAGGTTTGATACAAAAATCATCACTTGCATTATTACATTCCTAAATGACGTAAATATGTACTATGAGCAAAAACTTTTATTACATCAGTTTGCAAATTTTATATAACGGGTCTACCGTTCCAAGTTTTCAATAACTTCCCATCTGATTTGTTCACACCCTTTACATTACCCTTTGAATGGCAAAGTATATTTATTACCGTTTTCGTATTGTCGTTTCACCTTAACCTTTGATTTTATATCGTTGGTCGATAGGAACCTTTTACCACCTTTGCATGATTATACATAATACGTTTTGAATGGCGCCAAATGACCTTACAGTGCTTGAGCGCCGTGTAGATACATTCAGTCAATCAAACAAAGGAAAGAAGAATCATACTGAGAGCAAATCGTGATTGCCATTTTATTTCTTATCATATTTACACAGAACAAACGGATAGCACAACGAAACAACCAACAACAGTATCCACAGAGACATCAACAATAGCAGCTACTACTATGAGCGTCCCTACTTTGAGCGCGACATTCACCTCGGCGACAAGTACTAAAAGTGACACCACCTCTGCAACTACACATCCGTCAACAAGTACTATATCCCCAAAGACTAATGAAACAACATATAAAGACACTACTACAGGTAAAACTAAGTCTATATCAACAACAATACTTTTTAAAAAAAAAACACCATTATCACATTGCCGACGACTTCTAGCAGTCTTTCGGTTTGATCTTGAGGAAACTTATTTCTTTTATAGTCGTGTTACAATTAGTGGGCTTTCATTTAAATATTGACTTATATCTTATAACAAAAAAGTAAACAAGACTCCTGATATTTATATCCTGTACTTTATCTTGCATTCTGAAAGTGACATTCTGCCAAATCAAAAATGATTCAAAACTCATCCGAAGATCGGAAAGATCTCTTAACATGTCCTTGTCACGTCTTTGTATTGCATATTGACGCCAATATTCATCATTTATAAACAGATCATTAATTAGTTTGCTATTTTATTCATTTAAAATTAAGCCAATTAAAAAGGTTTATTTCATGTTTGGATAAAAGGAAATGTTCCCAAGAATCGTAATATGTTGCGCAAAACATTGCAAGCTAAATACATCTGAGTAATTCAAATAATCAGTAAGCGTATCAATTCATTTCCAAAAATAGACACATGCATCCTAAACAAGAAACTTTCGAAGCGATCTATAACGGTAGAATATTGGGTACTCACCCATTGCTTTTAAAGACGAGATGTTGAACGGCAGTGAAAAGAAACGATTAGATGTAATAATTTTCAATAGAATTGTTATCAATGTTGGAGCGGTATACTTGATAGAAATCTCTTGCACATATCATTTTGTTGATCACGTGCGCTAAATATGAAAGAAGGTGAGGAAGTTTCATCTCAAGCCGTAATTTTGGTATACAACTTTACGTTAATTCCCTTATTTCCGCTGTTGGTGAAAGGCGCATGGGTCAGAAAATAACGTGTTTGATGTTGCTGTTTGATATGCATAGTTATATCTCCGTCACAAAGATATATAGAAACAAGTCATTGATGTATAGGTGCCTTGGAATTCGGATAATTGAGAAGCAGAACATACTCGGATATCTTTATTTCCGTGCATCTTTGGTACTTCTAAACGGATCCTAAAGACATCATTGAATAATGTAGAAGACACTACAGACAATACAGACTTGTCATTATCGTATGGCCTAGGTTTTAACTACTTAATCTAAGAACTAAAACTACAGCCCTGTAATGCTGTTTGAAACGCATATTGTCTCTTGTTCGCGAAATACACATGTTCCTTGCAAATAAATTAAGGACTGTATGCAGTCTCTAAATAATTCATGGCTAGTTTTGTTTCAGAGATAATAATCCCTTGCATTTCTTTTCCCAATTTTCCTGCACCGAACTATTTTTCAAATAAATAATAACAATGCTATGGAAAAGTAAGGAAAAACAATTTTAAGAAAAACAAACGATTTTTCTTACATCGTGTAATTTAAATTGAATTGCGAAATTAATGCAACATCAAATCGCAAACTATTTGTTGAGTCTCTCCTGGATGAAAACGTACATAAATATTATAATCAGCCATTTGCCTCATCTATGCAATATATATTGCAATACATATGATATATTTAAAAACAACTAACAAGACAAATGCATCGAATTCATTCAATAATGTTAGACATCTCTAATAGCAGCAAAATATTTAATCTCAAATTCAATTTTGAAATTGAGATAGTTATTGTAAAGGAAAATAGAAGCGATCACATGTAGTTAAATTGCATAGTCAAGGTTTGACAGAAAAAAATAGTTATTCATGTCACCTTGAGAACTGATGTCGCCGCACACTTTGACAAACATTCGAACAGAGCTCATTTCGTTTGAAAACATGTTTTTCAAAAGCAATTCTTTTCTTATCCCGATTTTCGAGTATGAACCGCTGTTGCAACCCACACAACTCGGAATCTAGTGTTAGGTCTTGCTCTATTACATGCTGAATTAATACTGTGATACAGGTACAGATTGAAAGACATCATTGAAATACATGTACTCTTGCATTTTAATAATCGGAAAGTAGAGCGTGATAAGACATATCCTTACTATGAGTGTATTTCCTTCGAAAGACATTTTCACGAGATCACTGAATTATGGAGCAAACAATACTAGCAATATATCAAAGATTGCATTTATACATGTTCAAAGTTCAACATAATGTAGTTATTTTTCCCAAAGGGTAAAATCCCTTCTCCCTTTGCCCACTTGGCTAAACTAGCTTATTTCAAAGACAAAAAGAATCCGATTCCCTCTTTGAATGGTATTGATCGAAATCAGATTCTGATATAATCGTTCTTGATATTGTATTTCTGAATTTATTTGCACAGAACAAACTACAACAAGTAGCAGCTCACTGGAACCAACAACAGTCTCTTCAAAAACAACGACACATATAACTACTAGTACGAGCGTCCCAACCTCGAGCTCGACATTCACCTCAGCGACGTCAGGTCCTAAAATTGACACCATAGCTACAACTTCAAAATCATCAACAAGTATCAGCACTACATCGTCAACAGCTACTACAGCAACAGGTAAAGACACCAATACAGGTAAACCTAAGTCTATATGACCAATAGCACATAATAACACAACAAAGACAATTACCCTCTTCCCGACGACCTAAACAAGATTCAAAATTAACCCAGTTACTACTAACGGGATTCGAATTCTCGAAATCCTAACCGGTATGTGTGCATTTCTTTAAATTATGAAGACCATCATGTTGAACCTAAATTCAGTCTAGACGGAACATTTATACCAACTGTTGTAGACACAAAGTTTTCAGGTATTACAATCGACTGGAACCTGAATTTTATTTGACACCTAAACAATTTGAAACTTATATTACTGGAATCACTAGATCTATTTAAAGTAGTGGCGCACACTGACTTAGGTGCTGATAGAAAGATCATCATCAACCTATATTGAACATTTCCTTGCTCCAAACTTGACTATGTTTGAGTTGTTTATGGTTCACCTAGGAAGTTATATATGAATATGCTTCACCCAATCCACTCTCAGGTAATACGACTCGTTCTCTGAGAGCATTTAAGACATCATTATGTTAAAACCTTCTCACCGAAGCAAACATAGCACCTTTATCACATCGTAGAGAAATGCTGTCATCACAGTATGCTGTCAGATTAAGATCAAACTCTCTGAACACTCCTGTCATGGCATTATTTAAACCCAAACATAAACTTCCTATGTATGAAACCCAAATACAATACCTCTCGTTAGCACTAGAATATCATCCAGCCTTGGCAGTAACAATAAGAATCTTTCTAAAATTAAGAAACGTTTGTCTCGGAAACATTTTCCTGGCTATTAAGCTACCAAAAGAACTTTCTTGGTGCATGGTGGAAACGAAATCTTAAACAAGTACTCCAATGTTCTACAACTCTTAAGTCCTTCCGAATTCAAAATTCTACACAAAATGTATACTGATGGTACAAGGTTATACAAGAGGCTGCCACGTCCTTCCTTAATGAAAAACACATAACGAAACATCTCTCGTCAAATAAATACTCAATATGTTTAGAGTAATATACGTTCCCTGCGATACATCGATAACACAAGTATTTTGAACGCATTATCTTAATTGATCCACTAGCTGTACTTCAGTCAATACTCAATAGTAAACAGATAGCCAATTAAAAACCATTATTGTCCTGAATACTACTGAGTTGATTACCTTCCACAATATAGTATAATGATGGTAATTTAGTTATATTGGTAAAACCTGTAATAAAAATGCAGTTCTCGCTACTAAACTGGCCTTATACCGAGAACCATCTGATTTTAATTTACTGTATGATGCTTTTAAACCTAGCATCAAAGAGTATTTTGGTCAGACGTAGCTTCCATTGTGGTATCATGCAGTGAATAAGAAACTTCACGCCATCATGCACACCCTAGGAAATGGACTCCGTCTTAAATTACAATCCGTCGGGAGTATGTAGTCATTGCACGAATTGGAATTGGTCATACCTATATAACGTACTCCATCACTCAAAAAGACGATAACCCATCAGGATGCGTTTCTTGCAATGAATCATTCACTGTAAAGAACTTTATATTTTTCGACCGGCGGCTGACGCGCGATCCGTACTGCAATGTATATGACATGGAGAAAAGGTTTGATACAAAAATCATCACTTGCATTATTACATTCCTAAATGACGTAAATATGTACTATGAGCAAAAACTTTTATTACATCAGTTTGCAAATTTTATATAACGGGTCTACCGTTCCAAGTTTTCAATAACTTCCCATCTGATTTGTTCACACCCTTTACATTACCCTTTGAATGGCAAAGTATATTTATTACCGTTTTCGTATTGTCGTTTCACCTTAACCTTTGATTTTATATCGTTGGTCGATAGGAATCTTTTACCACCTTTGCATGATTATACATAATACGTTTTGAATGGCGCCAAATTACCTTACAGTGCTTGAGCGCCGTGTAAATACATTCAGTCAATCAAACAAAGGAAAGAAGAATCATACTGAGAGCAAATCGTGATTGCCATTTTATTTCTTATCATATTTACACAGAACAAACGGATAGCACAACGAAACAACCAACAACAGTATCCACAGAGACATCAACAATAGCAGCTACTACTATGAGCGTCCCTACTTTGAGCGCGAAATTCACCTCGGCGACAAGTACTAAAAGTGACACCACCTCTGCAACTACACATCCGTCAACAAGTACTATATCCCCAAAGACTAATGAAACAACATATAAAGACACTACTACAGGTAAAACTAAGTCTATATCAACAACAATACTTTTAAAAAAATAACCACCATTATCACATTGCCGACGACTTCTAGCAGTCTTTCGGTTTGATCCTGAGAAAACTTATTTCTTTTATAGTCGTGTTACAATTAGTGGGCTTTCATTTAAATATTGACTTATATCTTATAACAAAAAAGTAAACAAGACTCCTGATATTTATATCCTGTACTTTATCTTGCATTCTGAAAGTGACATTATGCCAAATCAAAAATGATTCAAAACTCATCCGAAGATCGGAAAGATCTCTTAACATGTCCTTGTCACGTCTTTGTATTGCATATTGACGCCAATATTCATCATTTATAAACAGATCATTAATTGGTTTGCTTTTTTATTCATTTAAAATTAAGCCAATTAAAAAGGTTTATTTCATGTTTGGATAAAAGGAAATGTTCCCAAGAATCGTAATATGTTGCGCAAAACATTGCAAGCTAAATACATCTGAGTAATTCAAATAATCAGTAAGCGTATCAATTCATTTCCAAAAATAGACACATGCATCCTAAACAAGAAACTTTCGAAGCGATCTATAACGGTAGAATATTGGGTACTCACCCATTGCTTTTAAAGACGAGATGTTGAACGGCAGTGAAAAGAAACGATTAGATGTAATAATTTTCAATAGAATTGTTATGAATGTTGGAGCGGTATACTTGATAGAAATCTCTTGCACATATCATTTTGTTGATCACGTGCGCTAAATATGAAAGAAGGTGAGGAAGTTTCATCTCAAGCCGTAATTTTGGAATACAACTTTACGTTAATTCCCTTATTTCCGCTGTTGGGGAAAGGCGCATGGGTCAGAAAATAACGTGTTTGATGTTGCTGTTTGATATGCATAGTTATATCTCCGTCACAAAGATATACAGAAACAAGTCATTGATGTATAGGTGCCTTGGAATTCGGATAATTGAGAAGCAGAACATACTCGGATATCTTTATTTCCGTGCATCTTTGGTACTTCTAAACGGATCCTAAAGACATCATTGAATAATGTAGAAGACACTACAGACAATACAGACTTGTCATTATCGTATGGCCTAGGTTTTAACTACTTAATCTAAGAACTAAAACTACAGCCCTGTAATGCTGTTTGAAACGCATATTGTCTCTTGTTCGCGAAATACACATGTTCCTTGCAAATAAATTAAGGACTGTATGCAGTCTCTAAATAATTCATGGCTAGTTTTGTTTCAGAGATAATAATCCGTTGCATTTCTTTTCCCAATTTTCCTGCACCGAACTATTTTTCAAATAAATAATAACAATGCTATGGAAAAGTAAGAAAAAACAATTTTAAAAAAAACAAACGATTTTTCTTACATCGTGTAATTTAAATTGAATTGCGAAATTAATGCAACATCAAATCGCAAACTATTTGTTGAGTCTCTCCTGGATGAAAACGTACATAAATATTATAATCAGCCATTTGCCTCATCTATGCGATATATATTGCAATACATATGATATATTTAAAAACAACTAACAAGACAAATGCATCGAATTCATTCAATAATGTTAGACATCTCTAATAGCAGCAAAATATTTAATCTCAAATTCAATTTTGAAATTGAGATAGTTATTGTAAAGGAAAATAGAAGCGATCACATGTAGTTAAATTGCATAGTCAAGGTTTGACAGAAAAAAATAGTTATTCATGTCACCTTGAGAAATGATGTCGCCGCACACTTTGACAAACATTCGAACAGAGCTCATTTCGTTTGAAAACATGTTTTTCAAAAGCAATTCTTTTCTTATCCCGATTTTCGAGTATGAGCCGCTGTTGCAACCCACACAACTCGGAATCTAGTGTTAGGTCTTGCTCTATTACATGCTGAATTAAAACTGTGATACAGGTACAGATTGAAAGACATCATTGAAATATATGTACTCTTGCATTTTAATAATCGGAAAGTAGAGCGTGATAAGACATATCCTTACTATGAGTGTATTTCCTTCGAAAGACATTTTCACGACATCACTGAATTATGGAGCAAACAATACTAGCAATATATCAAAGATTGCATTTATACATGTTCAAAGTTCAACATAATGTAGTTATTTTTCCCAAAGGGTAAAATCCCTTCTCCCTTTGCCCACTTGGCTAAACTAGCTTATTTCAAAGACAAAAAGAATCCGATTCCCTCTTTGAATGGTATGGGTCGCTATCAGATTCTGATATAATCGTTCTTGATATTGTATTTCTGAATTTATTTGCACAGAACAAACTACAACAAGTAGCAGCTCACTGGAACCAACAACAGTCTCCTCAAAAACAACGACACATATAACTACTAGTACGAGCGTCCCAACCTCGAGCTCGACATTCACCTCAGCGACGTCAGGTCCTAAAATTGACACCATAGCTACAACTTCAAAATCATCAACAAGTATCAGCACTACATCGTCAACAGCTACTACAGCAACAGGTAAAGACACCAATACAGGTAAACCTAAGTCTATATGACCAATAGCACATAATAACACAACAAAGACAATTACCCTCTTCCCGACGACCTAAACAAGATTCAAAATTAACCCAGTACTAACGGGATTCGAATTCTCGAAATCCTAACCGGTATGTGTGCATTTCTTTAAATTATGAAGACCATCATGTTGAACCTAAATTCAGTCTAGACGGAACATTTATACCAACTGTTGTAGACACAAAGTTTTCAGCTATTACAATCGACTGGAACCTGACTTTTATTTGACACCTAAACAATTTGAAACTTATATTACTGGAATCACTAGATCTATTTAAAGTAGTGGCGCACACTGACTTAGGTGCTGATAGAAAGATCATCATCAACCTATATTGAACATTTCCTTGCTCCAAACTTGACTATGTTTGAGTTGTTTATGGTTCACCTAGGAAGTCATATATGAATATGCTTCACCCAATCCACTCTCAGGTAATACGACTCGTTCTCTGAGAGCATTTAAGACATCATTATGTTAAAACCTTCTCACCGAAGCAAACATAGCACCTTTATCACATCGTAGAGAAATGCTGTCATCACAGTATGCTGTCAGATTAAGATCAAACTCTCTGAACACTCCTGTCATGGCATTATTTAAACCCAAACATAAACTTCATATGTATGAAACCCAAATACAATACCTCTCGTTAGCACTAGAATATCATCCAGCCTTGGCAGTAACAATAAGAATCTTTCTAAAATTAAGAAACGTTTGTCTCGGAAACATTTTCCTGGCTATTAAGCTACCAAAAGAACTTTCTTGGTGCATGGTGGAAACGAAATCTTAAACAAGTACTCCAATGTTCTACAACTCTTAAGTCCTTCCGAATTCAAAATTCTACACAAAATGTATACTGATGGTACAAGGTTATACAAGAGGCTGCCGCGTCCTTCCTTAATGAAAAACACATAACGAAACATCTCTCGTCAAATAAATACTCAATATGTTTAGAGTAATATACGTTCCCTGCGATACATCGATAACACAAGTATTTTGAACGCATTATCTTAATTGACCCACTAGCTGTACTTCAGTCAATACTCAATAGTAAACAGATAGCCAATTAAAAACCATTATTGTCCTGAATACTACTGAGCTGATTACCTTCCACAATATAGTATAATGATGGTAATTTAGTTATATTTGTAAAACCGGTAATAAAAATGCAGTTCTCGCTACTAAGCTGGCCTTATACCGAGAACCATCTGATTTTAATTTACTGTATGATGCTTTTAAACCTAGCATCAAAGATTATTTTGGTCAGACGTAGCTTGCATCGTGGTATCATGCAGTGA
This sequence comes from Unio delphinus, assembly GCA_029339505.1. Lineage (NCBI taxonomy): Eukaryota > Metazoa > Mollusca > Bivalvia > Unionida > Unionidae > Unio > Unio delphinus. Next base: position 3,571,022 of record JAQISU010000154.1, on the reverse strand, counting down.
ATAAGAAACTTCACGCCATCATGCACACCCTAGGAAATGGACTCCATCTTAAATTACAATCCGTCGGGAGTATGTAGTCATTGCACGAATTGGAATTGGTCATACCTATATAACGTACTCCATCACTCAAAAAGACGATAACCCATCAGGATGCGTTTCTTGCAATGAATCATTCACTGTAAAGAACTTTGTGTTTTTCGACCGGCGGCTGACGCGCGATCCGTACTGCAATGTATATGACATGGAGAAAAGGTTTGATACAAAAATCATCACTTGCATTATTACATTCCTAAATGACGTAAATATGTACTATGAGCAAAAACTTTTATTACATCAGTTTGCAAATTTTATATAACGGGTCTACCGTTCCAAGTTTTCAATAACTTCCCATCTGATTTGTTCACACCCTTTACATTACCCTTTGAATGGCAAAGTATATTTATTACCGTTTTCGTATTGTCGTTTCACCTTAACCTTTGATTTTATATCGTTGGTCGATAGGAATCTTTTACCACCTTTGCATGATTATACATAATACGTTTTGAATGGCGCCAAATTACCTTACAGTGCTTGAGCGCCGTGTAGATACATTCAGTCAATCAAACAAAGGAAAGAAGAATCATACTGAGAGCAAATCGTGATTGCCATTTTATTTCTTATCATATTTACACAGAACAAACGGATAGCACAACGAAACAACCAACAACAGTATCCACAGAGACATCAACAATAGCAGCTACTACTATGATCGTCCCTACTTTGAGCGCGACATTCACCTCGGCGACAAGTACTAAAAGTGACACCACCTCTGCAACTACACATCCGTCAACAAGTACTATATCCCCAAAGACTAATGAAACAACATATAAAGACACTACTACAGGTAAAACTAAGTCTATATCAACAACAATACTTTTAAAAAAATAACCACCATTATCACATTGCCGACGACTTCTAGCAGTCTTTCGGTTTGATCCTGAGAAAACTTATTTCTTTTATAGTCGTGTTACAATTAGTGGGCTTTCATTTAAATATTGACTTATATCTTATAACAAAAAAGTAAACAAGACTCCTGATATTTATATCCTGTACTTTATCTTGCATTCTGAAAGTGACATTATGCCAAATCAAAAATGATTCAAAACTCATCCGAAGATCGGAAAGATCTCTTAACATGTCCTTGTCACGTCTTTGTATTGCATATTGACGCCAATATTCATCATTTATAAACAGATCATTAATTGGTTTGCTTTTTTATTCATTTAAAATTAAGCCAATTAAAAAGGTTTATTTCATGTTTGGATAAAAGGAAATGTTCCCAAGAATCGTAATATGTTGCGCAAAACATTGCAAGCTAAATACATCTGAGTAATTCAAATAATCAGTAAGCGTATCAATTCATTTCCAAAAATAGACACATGCATCCTAAACAAGAAACTTTCGAAGCGATCTATAACGGTAGAATATTGGGTACTCACCCATTGCTTTTAAAGACGAGATGTTGAACGGCAGTGAAAAGAAACGATTAGATGTAATAATTTTCAATAGAATTGTTATCAATGTTGGAGCGGTATACTTGATAGAAATCTCTTGCACATATCATTTTGTTGATCACGTGCGCTAAATATGAAAGAAGGTGAGGAAGTTTCATCTCAAGCCGTAATTTTGGAATACAACTTTACGTTAATTCCCTTATTTCCGCTGTTGGGGAAAGGCGCATGGGTCAGAAAATAACGTGTTTGATGTTGCTGTTTGATATGCATAGTTATATCTCCGTCACAAAGATATACAGAAACAAGTCATTGATGTATAGGTGCCTTGGAATTCGGATAATTGAGAAGCAGAACATACTCGGATATCTTTATTTCCGTGCATCTTTGGTACTTCTAAACGGATCCTAAAGACATCATTGAATAATGTAGAAGACACTACAGACAATACAGACTTGTCATTATCGTATGGCCTAGGTTTTAACTACTTAATCTAAGAACTAAAACTACAGCCCTGTAATGCTGTTTGAAACGCATATTGTCTCTTGTTCGCGAAATACACATGTTCCTTGCAAATAAATTAAGGACTGTATGCAGTCTCTAAATAATTCATGGCTAGTTTTGTTTCAGAGATAATAATCCGTTGCATTTCTTTTCCCAATTTTCCTGCACCGAACTATTTTTCAAATAAATAATAACAATGCTATGGAAAAGTAAGAAAAAACAATTTTAAGAAAAACAAACGATTTTTCTTACATCGTGTAATTTAAATTGAATTGCGAAATTAATGCAACATCAAATCGCAAACTATTTGTTGAGTCTCTCCTGGATGAAAACGTACATAAATATTATAATCAGCCATTTGCCTCATCTATGCGATATATATTGCAATACATATGATATATTTAAAAACAACTAACAAGACAAATGCATCGAATTCATTCAATAATGTTAGACATCTCTAATAGCAGCAAAATATTTAATCTCAAATTCAATTTTGAAATTGAGATAGTTATTGTAAAGGAAAATAGAAGCGATCACATGTAGTTAAATTGCATAGTCAAGGTTTGACAGAAAAAAATAGTTATTCATGTCACCTTGAGAAATGATGTCGCCGCACACTTTGACAAACATTCGAACAGAGCTCATTTCGTTTGAAAACATGTTTTTCAAAAGCAATTCTTTTCTTATCCCGATTTTCGAGTATGAGCCGCTGTTGCAACCCACACAACTCGGAATCTAGTGTTAGGTCTTGCTCTATTACATGCTGAATTAAAACTGTGATACAGGTACAGATTGAAAGACATCATTGAAATATATGTACTCTTGCATTTTAATAATCGGAAAGTAGAGCGTGATAAGACATATCCTTACTATGAGTGTATTTCCTTCGAAAGACATTTTCACGACATCACTGAATTATGGAGCAAACAATACTAGCAATATATCAAAGATTGCATTTATACATGTTCAAAGTTCAACATAATGTAGTTATTTTTCCCAAAGGGTAAAATCCCTTCTCCCTTTGCCCACTTGGCTAAACTAGCTTATTTCAAAGACAAAAAGAATCCGATTCCCTCTTTGAATGGTATGGGTCGCTATCAGATTCTGATATAATCGTTCTTGATATTGTATTTCTGAATTTATTTGCACAGAACAAACTACAACAAGTAGCAGCTCACTGGAACCAACAACAGTCTCCTCAAAAACAACGACACATATAACTACTAGTACGAGCGTCCCAACCTCGAGCTCGACATTCACCTCAGCGACGTCAGGTCCTAAAATTGACACCATAGCTACAACTTCAAAATCATCAACAAGTATCAGCACTACATCGTCAACAGCTACTACAGCAACAGGTAAAGACACCAATACAGGTAAACCTAAGTCTATATGACCAATAGCACATAATAACACAACAAAGACAATTACCCTCTTCCCGACGACCTAAACAAGATTCAAAATTAACCCAGTACTAACGGGATTCGAATTCTCGAAATCCTAACCGGTATGTGTGCATTTCTTTAAATTATGAAGACCATCATGTTGAACCTAAATTCAGTCTAGACGGAACATTTATACCAACTGTTGTAGACACAAAGTTTTCAGCTATTACAATCGACTGGAACCTGACTTTTATTTGACACCTAAACAATTTGAAACTTATATTACTGGAATCACTAGATCTATTTAAAGTAGTGGCGCACACTGACTTAGGTGCTGATAGAAAGATCATCATCAACCTATATTGAACATTTCCTTGCTCCAAACTTGACTATGTTTGAGTTGTTTATGGTTCACCTAGGAAGTCATATATGAATATGCTTCACCCAATCCACTCTCAGGTAATACGACTCGTTCTCTGAGAGCATTTAAGACATCATTATGTTAAAACCTTCTCACCGAAGCAAACATAGCACCTTTATCACATCGTAGAGAAATGCTGTCATCACAGTATGCTGTCAGATTAAGATCAAACTCTCTGAACACTCCTGTCATGGCATTATTTAAACCCAAACATAAACTTCATATGTATGAAACCCAAATACAATACCTCTCGTTAGCACTAGAATATCATCCAGCCTTGGCAGTAACAATAAGAATCTTTCTAAAATTAAGAAACGTTTGTCTCGGAAACATTTTCCTGGCTATTAAGCTACCAAAAGAACTTTCTTGGTGCATGGTGGAAACGAAATCTTAAACAAGTACTCCAATGTTCTACAACTCTTAAGTCCTTCCGAATTCAAAATTCTACACAAAATGTATACTGATGGTACAAGGTTATACAAGAGGCTGCCGCGTCCTTCCTTAATGAAAAACACATCTCTCGTCAAATAAATACTCAATATGTTTAGAGTAATATACGTTCCCTGCGATACATCGATAACACAAGTATTTTGAACGCATTATCTTAATTGACCCACTAGCTGTACTTCAGTCAATACTCAATAGTAAGCAGATAGCCAATTAAAAACCATTATTGTCCTGAATACTACTGAGCTGATTACCTTCCACAATATAGTATAATGATGGTAATTTAGTTATATTGGTAAAACCGGTAATAAAAATGCAGTTCTCGCTACTAAACTGGCCTTATACCGAGAACCATCTGATTTTAATTTACTGTATGATGCTTTTAAACCTAGCATCAAAGAGTATTTTGGTCAGACGTAGCTTGCATCGTGGTATCATGCAGTGAATAAGAAACTTCACGCCATCATGCACACCCTAGGAAATGGACTCCATCTTAAATTACAATCCGTCGGGAGTATGTAGTCATTGCACGAATTGGAATTGGTCATACCTATATAACGTACTCCATCACTCAAAAAGACGATAACCCATCAGGATGTGTTTCTTGCAATGAATCATTCACTGTAAAGAACTTTATGTTTTTCGACCGGCGGCTGACGCGCAATCCGTACTGCAATGTATATGACATGGAGAAAAGGTTTGATACAAAAATCATCACTTGCATTATTACATTCCTAAATGACGTAAATATGTACTATGAGCAAAAACTTTTATTACATCAGTTTGCAAATTTTATATAACGGGTCTACCGTTCCAAGTTTTCAATAACTTCCCATCTGATTTGTTCACACCCTTTACATTACCCTTTGAATGGCAAAGTATATTTATTACCGTTTTCGTATTGTCGTTTCACCTTAACCTTTGATTTTATATCGTTGGTCGATAGGAATCTTTTACCACCTTTGCATGATTATACATAATACGTTTAGAATGGCGCCAAATGACCTTACAGTGCTTGAGCGCCGTGTAGATACATTCAGTCAATCAAACAAAGGAAAGAAGAATCATACTGAGAGCAAATCGTGATTGCCATTTTATTTCTTATCATATTTACACAGAACAAACGGATAGCACAACGAAACAACCAACAACAGTATCCACAGAGACATCAACAATAGTAGCTACTACTATGAGCGTCCCTACTTTGAGCGCGACATTCACCTCGGCGACAAGTACTAAAAGTGACACCACCTCTGCAACTACACATCCGTCAACAAGTACTATATCCCCAAAGACTAATGAAACAACATATAAAGACACTACTACAGGTAAAACTAAGTCTATATCAACAACAATACTTTTAAAAAAATAACCACCATTATCACATTGCCGACGACTTCTAGCAGTCTTTCGGTTTGATCTCGAGAAAACTTATTTCTTTTATAGTCGTGTTACAATTAGTGGGCTTTCATTTAAATATTGACTTATATCTTATAACAAAAAAGTAAACAAGACTCCTGATATTTATATCCTGTACCTTATTTTGCATTCTGAAAGTGACATTCTGCCAAATCAAAAATGATTCAAAACTCATCCGAAGATCGGAAAGATCTCTTAACATGTCCTTGTCACGTCTTTGTATTGCATATTGACGCCAATATTCATCATTTATAAACAGATCATTAATTCGTTTGCTATTTTATTCATTTAAAATTAAGCCAATTAAAAAGGTTTATTTCATGTTTGGATAAAAGGAAATGTTCCCAAGAATCGTAATATGTTGCGCAAAACATTGCAAGCTAAATACATCTGAGTAATTCAAATAATCAGTAAGCGTATCAATTCATTTCCAAAAATAGACACATGCATCCTAAACAAGAAACTTTCGAAGCGATCTATAACGGTAGAATATTGGGTACTCACCCATTGCTTTTAAAGACGAGATGTTGAACGGCAGTGAAAAGAAACGATTAGATGTAATAATTTTCAATAGAATTGTTATCAATGTTGGAGCGGTATACTTGATAGAAATCTCTTGCACATATCATTTTGTTGATCACGTGCGCTAAATATGAAAAAAGATGAGGAAGTTTCATCTCAAGCCGTAATTTTGGAATACAACTTTACGTTAATTCCCTTATTTCCGCTGTTGGGGAAAGGCGCATGGGTCAGAAAATAACGTGTTTGATGTTGCTGTTTGATATGCATAGTTATATCTCCGTCACAAAGATATACAGAAACAAGTCATTGATGTATAGGTGCCTTGGAATTCGGATAATTGAGAAGCAGAACATACTCGGATATCTTTATTTCCGTGCATCTTTGGTACTTCTAAACGGATCCTAAAGACATCATTGAATAATGTAGAAGACACTACAGACAATACAGACTTGTCATTATCGTATGGCCTAGGTTTTAACTACTTAATCTAAGAACTAAAACCACAACCCTGTAATGCTGTTTGAAACGCATATTGTCTCTTGTTCGCGAAATACACATGTTCCTTGCAAATAAATTAAGGACTGTATGCAGTCTCTAAATAATTCATGGCTAGTTTTGTTTCAGAGATAATAATCCGTTGCATTTCTTTTCCCAATTTTACTGCACCGAACTATTTTTCAAATAAATAATAACAATGCTATGGTAAAGTAAGAAAAAACAATTTTAAGAAAAACAAACGATTTTTCTTACATCGTGTAATTTAAATTGAATTGCGAAATAAATGCAACATCAAATCGCAAACTATTTGTTGAGTCTCTCCTGGATGAAAACGTACATAAATATTATAATCAGCCATTTGCCTCATCTATGCGATATATATTGCAATACATATGATATATTTAAAAACAACTAACAAGACAAATGCATCGAATTCATTCAATAATGTTAGACATCTCTAATAGCAGCAAAATATTTAATCTCAAATTCAATTTTGAAATTGAGATAGTTATTGTAAAGGAAAATAGAAGCGATCACATGTAGTTAAATTGCATAGTCAAGGCTTGACAGAAAAAAATAGTTATTCATGTCACCTTGAGAACTGATGTCGCCGCACACTTTGACAAACATTCGAACAGAGCTCATTTCGTTTGAAAACATGTTTTTCAAAAGCAATTCTTTTCTTATCCCGATTTTCGAGTATGAGCCGCTGTTGCAACCCACACAACTCGGAATCTAGTGTTAGGTCTTGCTCTATTACATGCTGAATTAATACTGTGATACAGGTACAGATTGAAAGACATCATTGAAATATATGTACTCTTGCATTTTAATAATCGGAAAGTAGAGCGTGATAAGACATATCCTTACTATGAGTGTATTTCCTTCGAAAGACATTTTCACGAGATCACTGAATTATGGAGCAAACAATACTAGCAATATATCAAAGATTGCATTTATACATGTTCAAAGTTCAACATAATGTAGTTATTTTTCCCAAAGGGTAAAATCCCTTCTCCCTTTGCCCACTTGGCTAAACTAGCTTATTTCAAAGACAAAAAAAAATCCGATTCCCTCTTTGAATGGTATGGGTCGAAATCAGATTCTGATATAATCGTTCTTGATATTGTATTTCTGAATTTATTTGCACAGAACAAACTACAACAAGTAGCAGCTCACTGGAACCAACAACAGTCTCCTCAAAAACAACGACACATATAACTACTAGTACGAGCGTCCCAACCTCGAGCTCGACATTCACCTCAGCGACGTCAGGTCCTAAAATTGACACCATAGCTACAACTTCAAAACCATCAACAAGTATCAGCACTACATCGTCAACAGCTACTACAGCAACAGGTAAAGACACCAATACAGGTAAACCTAAGTCTATATGACCAATAGCACATAATAACACAACAAAGACAATTACCCTCTTCCCGACGACCTAAACAAGATTCAAAATTAACCCAGTACTAACGGGATTCGAATTCTCGAAATCATAACCGGTATGTGTGCATTTCTTTAAATTATGAAGACCATCATGTTGAACCTAAATTCAGTCTAGACGGAACACTTATTCCAGCTGTTGTAGACACAAAGTTTTCAGCTATTACAATCGACTGGAACCTGACTTTTATTTGACACCTAAACAATTTGAAACTTATATTACTGGAATCACTAGATCTATTTAAAGTAGTGGCGCACACTGACTTAGGTGCTGATAGAAAGATCATCATCAACCTATATTGAACATTTCCTTGCTCCAAACTTGACTATGTTTGAGTTGTTTATGGTTCACCTAGGAAGTCATATATGAATATGCTTCACCCAATCCACTCTCAGGTAATACGACTCGTTCTCTGAGAGCATTTAAGACATCATTATGTTAAAACCTTCTCACCGACGCAAACATAGCACCTTTATCACATCGTAGAGAAATGCTGTCATCACAGTATGCTGTCAGATTAAGATCAAACTCTCTGAACACTCCTGTCATGGCATTATTTAAACCCAAACATAAACTTCATATGTATGAAACCCAAATACAATACCTCTCGTTAGCACTAGAATATCATCCAGCCTTGACAGTAACAATAAGAATCTTTCTAAAATTAAGAAACGTTTGTCTCGGAAACATTTTCCTGGCTATTAAGCTACCAAAAGAACTTTCTTGGTGCATGGTGGAAACGAAATCTTAAACAAGTACTCCAATGTTCTACAACTCTTAAGTCCTTCCGAATTCAAAATTCTACACAAAATGTATACTGATGGTACAAGGTTATACAAGAGGCTGCCACGTCCTTCCTTAATGAAAAACACATAACGAAACATCTCTCGTCAAATAAATACTCAATATGTTTAGAGTAATATACGTTCCCTGCGATACATCGATAACACAAGTATTTTGAACGCATTATCTTAATTGACCCACTAGCTGTACTTCAGTCAATACTCAATAGTAAACAGATAGCCAATTAAAAACCATTATTGTCCTGAATACTACTGAGCTGATTACCTTCCACAATATAGTATAATGATGGTAATTTATTTATATTGGTAATACCGGTAATAAAAATGCAGTTCTCGCTACTAAACTGGCCTTATACCGAGAACCATCTGATTTTAATTTACTGTATGATGCTTTAAAACCTAGCATCAAAGATTATTTTGGTCAGACGTAGCTTGCATCGTGGTATCATGCAGTGAATAAGAAACTTCACGCCATCATGCACACCCTAGGAAATGGACTCCATCTTAAATTACAATCCGTCGGGAGTATGTAGTCATTGCACGAATTGGAATTGGTCATACCTATATAACGTACTCCATCACTCAAAAAGACGATAACCCATCAGGATGCGTTTCTTGCAATGAATCATTCACTGTAAAGAACTTTATGTTTTTCGACCGGCGGCTGACGCGCGATCCGTACTGCAATGTATATGACATGTTGAAAAGGTTTGATACAAAAATCATCACTTGCATTATTATATTCCTAAATGACGTAAATATGTACTATGAGCAAAAACTTTTATTACATCAGTTTGCAAATTTTATATAACGGGTCTACCGTTCCAAGTTTTCAATAACTTCCCATCTGATTTGTTCACACCCTTTACATTACCCTTTGAATGGCAAAGTATATTTATTACCGTTTTCGTATTGTCGTTTCACCTTAACCTTTGATTTTATATCGTTGGTCGATAGGAACCTTTTACCACCTTTGCATGATTATACATAATACGTTTTGAATGGCGCCAAATGACCTTACAGTGCTTGAGCGCCGTGTAGATACATTCAGTCAATCAAACAAAGGAAAGAAGAATCATACTGAGAGCAAATCGTGATTGCCATTTTATTTCTTATCATATTTACACAGAACAAACGGATAGCACAACGAAACAACCAACAACAGTATCCACAGAGACATCAACAATAGCAGCTACTACTATGAGCGTCCCTACTTTGAGCGCGACATTCACCTCGGCGACAAGTACTAAAAGTGACACCACCTCTGCAACTACACATCCGTCAACAAGTACTATATCCCCAAAGACTAATGAAACAACATATAAAGACACTACTACAGGTAAAACTAAGTCTATATCAACAACAATACTTTTAAAAAAATAACCACCATTATCACATTGCCGACGACTTCTAGCAGTCTTTCGGTTTGATCTTGAAAAAACTTATTTCTTTTATAGTCGTGTTACAATTAGTGGGCTTTCATTTAAATATTGACTTATATCTTATAACAAAAAAGTAAACAAGACTCCTGATATTTATATCCTGTACTTTATCTTGCATTCTGAAAGTGACATTCTGCCAAATCAAAAATGATTCAAAACTCATCCGAAGATCGGAAAGATCTCTTAACATGTCCTTGTCACGTCTTTGTATTGCATATTGACGCCAATATTCATCATTTATAAACAGATCATTAATTGGTTTGCTTTTTTATTCATTTAAAATTAAGCCAATTAAAAAGGTTTATTTCATGTTTGGATAAAAGGAAATGTTCCCAAGAATCGTAATATGTTGCGCAAAACATTGCAAGCTAAATACATCTGAGTAATTCAAATAATCAGTAAGCGTATCAATTCATTTCCAAAAATAGACACATGCATACTAAACAAGAAACTTTCGAAGCGATCTATAACGGTAGAATATTGGGTACTCACCCATTGCTTTTAAAGACGAGATGTTGAACGGCAGTGAAAAGAAACGATTAGATGTAATAATTTTCAATAGAATTGTTATGAATGTTGGAGCGGTATACTTGATAGAAATCTCTTGCACATATCATTTTGTTGATCACGTGCGCTAAATATGAAAGAAGGTGAGGAAGTTTCATCTCAAGCCGTAATTTTGGAATACAACTTTACGTTAATTCCCTTATTTCCGCTGTTGGTGAATGGCGCATGGGTCAGAAAATAACGTGTTTGATGTTGCTGTTTGATATGCATAGTTATATCTCCGTCACAAAGATATACAGAAACAAGTCATTGATGTATAGGTGCCTTGGAATTCGGATAATCGAGAAGCAGAACATACTCGGATATCTTTATTTCCGTGCATCTTTGGTACTTCTAAACGGATCCTAAAGACATCATTGAATAATGTAGAAGACACTACAGACAATACAGACTTGTCATTATCGTATGGCCTAGGTTTTAACTACTTAATCTAAGAACTAAAACTACAGCCCTGTAATGCTGTTTGAAACGCATATTGTCTCTTGTTCGCGAAATACACATGTTCCTTGCAAATAAATTAAGGACTGTATGCAGTCTCTAAATAATTCATGGCTAGTTTTGTTTCAGAGATAATAATCCGTTGCATTTCTTTTCCCAATTTTCCTGCACCGAACTATTTTTCAAATAAATAATAACAATGCTATGGAAAAGTAAGAAAAAACAATTTTAAGAAAAACAAACGATTTTTCTTACATCGTGTAATTTAAATTGAATTGCGAAATTAATGCAACATCAAATCGCAAACTATTTGTTGAGTCTCTCCTGGATGAAAACGTACATAAATATTATAATCAGCCATTTGCCTCATCTATGCGATATATATTGCAATACATATGATATATTTAAAAACAACTAACAAGACAAATGCATCGAATTCATTCAATAATGTTAGACATCTCTAATAGCAGCAAAATATTTATTCTCAAATTCAATTTTGAAATTGAGATAGTTATTGTAAAGGAAAATAGAAGCGATCACATGTAGATAAATTGCATAGTCAAGGTTTGACAGAAAAAAATAGTTATTCATGTCACCTTGAGAACTGATGTCGCCGCACACTTTTACAAACATTAGAACAGAGCTCATTTCGTTTGAAAACATGTTTTTCAAAAGCAATTCTTTTCTTATCCCGATTTTCGAGTATGAGCCGCTGTTGCAACCCACACAACTCGGAATCTAGTGTTAGGTCTTGCTCTATTACATGCTGAATTAATACTGTGATACATTTACAGATTGAAAGACATCATTGAAATATATGTACTCTTGCATTTCAATAATCGGAAAGTAGAGCGTGATAAGACATATCCTTACTATGAGTGTATTTCCTTCGAAAGACATTTTCACGACATCACTGAATTATGGAGCAAACAATACTAGCAATATATCAAAGATTGCATTTATACATGTTCAAAGTTCAACATAATGTAGTTATTTTTCCCAAAGGGTAAAATCCCTTCTCCCTTTGCCCACTTGGCTAAACTAGCTTATTTCAAAGACGAAAAGAATCCGATTCCCTCTTTGAATGGTATGGGTCGAAATCAGATTCTGATATAATCGTTCTTGATATTGTATTTCTGAATTTATTTGCACAGAACAAACTACAACAAGTAGCAGCTCACTAGAACCAACAACAGTCTCCTCAAAAACAACGACACATATAACTACTAGTACGAGCGTCCCAACCTCGAGCTCGACATTCACCTCAGCGACGTCAGGTCCTAAAATTGACACCATAGCTACAACTTCAAAACCATCAACAAGTATCAGCACTACATCGTCAACAGCTACTACAGCAACAGGTAAAGACACCAATACAGGTAAACCAAAGTCTATATGACCAATAGCACATAATAACACAACAAAGACAATTACCCTCTTCCCGACGACCTAAACAAGATTCAAAATTAACCCAGTACTAACGGGATTCTAATTCTCGAAATCATAACCGGTATGTGTGCATTTCTTTAAATTATGAAGACCATCATGTTGAACCTAAATTCAGTCTAGACGGAACATTTATTCCAGCTGTTGTAGACACAAAGTTTTCAGGTATTACAATCGACTGGAACCTGACTTTTATTTGACACCTAAACAATTATAAACTTATATTACTGGAATCACTAGATCTATTTAAAGTAGTGGCGCACACTGACTTAGGTGCTGATAGAAAGATCATCATCAACCTATATTGAACATTTCCTTGCTCCAAACTTGACTATGTTTGAGTTGTTTATGGTTCACCTAGGAAGTCATATATGAATATGCTTCACCCAATCCACTCTCAGGTAATACGACTCGTTCTCTGAGAGCATTTAAGACATCATTATGTTAAAACCTTCTCACCGAAGCAAACATAGCACCTTTATCACATCGTAGAGAAATGCTGTCATCACAGTATGCTGTCAGATTAAGATCAAACTCTCTGAACACTCCTGTCATGGCATTATTTAAACCCAAACATAAACTTCATATGTATGAAACCCAAATACAATACCTCTCGTTAGCACTAGAATATCATCCAGCCTTGGCAGTAACAATAAGAATCTTTCTAAAATTAAGAAACGTTTGTCTCGGAAACATTTTCCTGGCTATTAAGCTACCAAAAGAACTTTCTTGGTGCATGGTGGAAACGAAATCTTAAACAAGTACTCCAATGTTCTACAACTCTTAAGTCCTTCCGAATTCAAAATTCTACACAAATTGTATACTGATGGTACAAGGTTATACAAGAGGCTGCCGCGTCCTTCCTTAATGAAAAAAACATAACGAAACATCTCTCGTCAAATAAATACTCAATATGTTTAGAGTAATATACGTTCCCTGCGATACATCGATAACACAAGTATTTTGAACGCATTATCTTAATTGACCCACTAGCTGTACTTCAGTCAATACTCAATAGTAAACAGATAGCCAATTAAAAACCATTATTGTCCTGAATACTACTGAGCTGATTACCTTCCACAATATAGTATAATGATGGTAATTTAGTTATATTGGTAAAACCGGTAATAAAAATGCAGTTCTCGCTACTAAACTGGCCTTATACCGAGAACCATCTGATTTTAATTTACTGTATGATGCTTTTAAACCTAGCATCAAAGATTATTTTGGTCAGACGTAGCTTGCATCGTGGTATCATGCAGTGAATAAGAAACTTTACGCCATCATGCACACCCTAGGAAATGGACTTCATCTTAAATTACAATCCGTCGGGAGTATGTAGTCATTGCACGAATTGGAATTGGTCATACCTATATAACGTACTCCATCACTCAAAAAGACGATAACCCATCAGGATGCGTTTCTTGCAATGAATCATTCACTGTAAAGAACTTTGTGTTTTTCGACCGGCGGCTGACGCGCGATCCGTACTGCAATGTATATGACATGGAGAAAAGGTTTGATACAAAAATCATCACCTGTGTTATTACATTCCTAAATGACGTAAATATGTACTATGAGCAAAAACTTTTATTACATCAGTTTGCAAATTTTATATAACGGGTCTACCGTTCCAAGTTTTCAATAACTTCCCATCTGATTTGTTCACACCCTTTACATTACCCTTTGAATGGCAAAGTATATTTATTACCGTTTTCGTATTGTCGTTTCACCTTAACCTTTGATTTTATATCGTTGGTCGATAGGAACCTTTTACCACCTTTGCATGATTATACATAATACGTTTTGAATGGCGCCAAATGACCTTACAGTGCTTGAGCGCCGTGTAGATACATTCAGTCAATCAAACAAAGGAAAGAAGAATCATACTGAGAGCAAATCGTGATTGCCATTTTATTTCTTATCATATTTACACAGAACAAACGGATAGCACAACGAAACAACCAACAACAGTATCCACAGAGACATCAACAATAGCAGCTACTACTATGAGCGTCCCTACTTTGAGCGCGACATTCACCTCGGCGACAAGTACTAAAAGTGACACCACCTCTGCAACTACACATCCGTCAACAAGTACTATATCCCCAAAGACTAATGAAACAACATATAAAGACACTACTACGGGTAAAACTAAGTCTATATCAACAACAATACTTTTAAAAAAATAACCACCATTATCACATTGCCGACGACTTCTAGCAGTCTTTCGGTTAGATCTTGAGAAAACTTATTTCTTTTATAGCCGTGTTACAATTAGTGGGCTTTCATTTAAATATTGACTTATATCTTATAACAAAAAAGTCAACAAGACTCCTGATATTTATATCCTGTACTTTATCTTGCATTCTGAAAGTGACATTCTGCCAAATCAAAAATGATTCAAAACTCATCCGAAGATCGGAAAGATCTCTTAACATGTCCTTGTCACGTCTTTGTATTGCATATTGACGCCAATATTCATCATTTATAAACAGATCATTAATTGGTTTGCTTTTTTATTCATTTAAAATTAAGCCAATTAAAAAGGTTTATTTCATGTTTGGATAAAAGGAAATGTTCCCAAGAATCGTAATATGTTGCGCAAAACATTGCAAGCTAAATACATCTGAGTAATTCAAATAATCAGTAAGCGTATCAATTCATTTCCAAAAATAGACACATGCATCCTAAACAAGAAACTTTCGAAGCGATCTATAACGATAGAATATTGGGTACTCACCCATTGCTTTTAAAGACGAGATGTTGAACGACAGTGAATAAAAACGATTAGATGTAATAATTTTCAATAGAATTGTTATGAATGTTGGAGCGGTATACTTGATAGAAATCTCTTGCACATATCATTTTGTTGATCACGTGCGCTAAATATGAAAGAAGGTGAGGAAGTTTCATCTCAAGCCGTAATTTTGGAATACAACTTTACGTTAATTCCCTTATTTCCGCTGTTGGGGAAAGGCGCATGGGTCAGAAAATAACGTGTTTGATGTTGCTGTTTGATATGCATAGTTATATCTCCGTCACAAAGATATACAGAAACAAGTCATTGATGTATAGGTGCCTTGGAATTCGGATAATTGAGAAGCAGAACATACTCGGATATCTTTATTTCCGTGCATCTTTGGTACTTCTAAACGGATCCTAAAGACATCATTGAATAATGTAGAAGACACTACAGACAATACAGACTTGTCATTATCATATGGCCTAGGTTTTAACTACTTAATCTAAGAACTAAAACTACAGCCCTGTAATGCTGTTTGAAACGCATATTGTCTCTTGTTCGCGAAATACACATATTCCTTGCAAATAAATTAAGGACTGTATGGCAGTATGCAGTCTCTAAATAATTCATGGCTAGTTTTGTTTCAGAGATAATAATCCGTTGCATTTCTTTTCCCAATTTTCCTGCACCGAATTTTTTTTCAAATAAATAATAACAATGCTATGGAAAAGTAAGAAAAAACAATTTTAAGAAAAACAAACGATTTTTCTTACATCGTGTAATTTAAATTGAATTGCGAAATTAATGCAACATCAAATCGCAAACTATTTGTTGAGTCTCTCCTGGATGAAAACGTACATAAATATTATAATCAGCCATTTGCCTCATCTATGCGATATATATTGCAATACATATGATATATTTAAAAACAACTAACAAGACAAATGCATCGAATTCATTCAATAATGTTAGACATCTCTAATAGCAGCAAAATATTTAATCTCAAATTCAATTTTGAAATTGAGATAGTTATTGTAAAGGAAAATAGAAGCGATCACATGTAGTTAAATTGCATAGTCAAGGTTTGACAGAAAAAAATAGTTATTCATGTCACCTTGAGAACTGATGTCGCCGCACACTTTGACAAACATTCGAACAGAGCTCATTTCGTTTGAAAACATGTTTTTCAAAAGCAATTCTTTTCTTATCCCGATTTTCGAGTATGAGCCGCTGTTGCAACCCACACAACTCGGAATCTAGTGTTAGGTCTTGCTCTATTACATGCTGAATTAATACTGTGATACAGGTACAGATTGAAAGACATCATTGAAATATATGTACTCTTGCATTTTAATAATCGGAAAGTAGAGCGTGATAAGACATATCCTTACTATGAGTGTATTTCCTTCGAAAGACATTTTCACGACATCACTGAATTATGGAGCAAACAATACTAGCAATATATCAAAGATTGCATTTATACATGTTCAAAGTTCAACATAATGTAGTTATTTTTCCCAAAGGGTAAAATCCCTTCTCCCTTTGCCCACTTGGCTAAACTAGCTTATTTCAAAGACAAAAAGAATCCGATTCCCTCTTTGAATGGTATGGGTCGAAATCAGATTCTGATATAATCGTTCTTGATATTGTATTTCTGAATTTATTTGCACAGAACAAACTACAACAAGTAGCAGCTCACTGGAACCAACAACAGTCTCCTCAAAAACAACGACACATATAACTACTAGTACGAGCGTCCCAACCTCGAGCTCGACATTCACCTCAGCGACGTCAGGTCCTAAAATTGACACCATAGCTACAACTTCAAAACCATCAACAAGTATCAGCACTACATCGTCAACAGCTACTACAGCAACAGGTAAAGACACCAATACAGGTAAACCAAAGTCTATATGACCAATAGCACATAATAACACAACAAAGACAATTACCCTCTTCCCGACGACCTAAACAAGATTCAAAATTAACCCAGTACTAACGGGATTCTAATTCTCGAAATCATAACCGGTATGTGTGCATTTCTTTAAATTATGAAGACCATCATGTTGAACCTAAATTCAGTCTAGACGGAACATTTATTCCAGCTGTTGTAGACACAAAGTTTTCAGGTATTACAATCGACTGGAACCTGACTTTTATTTGACACCTAAACAATTATAAACTTATATTACTGGAATCACTAGATCTATTTAAAGTAGTGGCGCACACTGACTTAGGTGCTGATAGAAAGATCATCATCAACCTATATTGAACATTTCCTTGCTCCAAACTTGACTATGTTTGAGTTGTTTATGGTTCACCTAGGAAGTCATATATGAATATGCTTCACCCAATCCACTCTCAGGTAATACAACTCGTTCTCTGAGAGCATTTAAGACATCATTATGTTAAAACCTTCTCACCGAAGCAAACATAGCACCTTTATCACATCGTAGAGAAATGCTGTCATCACAGTATGCTGTCAGATTAAGATCAAACTCTCTGAACACTCCTGTCATGGCATTATTTAAACCCAAACATAAACTTCATATGTATGAAACCCAAATACAATACCTCTCGTTAGCACTAGAATATCATCCAGCCTTGGCAGTAACAATAAGAATCTTTCTAAAATTAAGAAACGTTTGTCTCGGAAACATTTTCCTGGCTATTAAGCTACCAAAAGAACTTTCTTGGTGCATGGTGGAAACGAAATCTTAAACAAGTACTCCAATGTTCTACAACTCTTAAGTCCTTCCGAATTCAAAATTCTACACAAATTGTATACTGATGGTACAAGGTTATACAAGAGGCTGCCGCGTCCTTCCTTAATGAAAAACACATAACGAAACATCTCTCGTCAAATAAATACTCAATATGTTTAGAGTAATATACGTTCCCTGCGATACATCGATAACACAAGTATTTTGAACGCATTATCTTAATTGACCCACTAGCTGTACTTCAGTCAATACTCAATAGTAAACAGATAGCCAATTAAAAACCATTATTGTCCTGAATACTACTGAGCTGATTACCTTCCACAATATAGTATAATGATGGTAATTTAGTTATATTGGTAAAACCGGTAATAAAAATGCAGTTCTCGCTACTAAACTGGCCTTATACCGAGAACCATCTGATTTTAATTTACTGTATGATGCTTTTAAACCTAGCATCAAAGATTATTTTGGTCAGACGTAGCTTGCATCGTGGTATCATGCAGTGAATAAGAAACTTTACGCCATCATGCACACCCTAGGAAATGGACTCCATCTTAAATTACAATCCGTCGGGAGTATGTAGTCATTGCACGAATTGGAATTGGTCATACCTATATAACGTACTCCATCACTCAAAAAGACGATAACCCATCAGGATGCGTTTCTTGCAATGAATCATTCACTGTAAAGAACTTTGTGTTTTTCGACCGGCGGCTGACGCGCGATCCGTACTGCAATGTATATGACATGTTGAAAAGGTTTGATACAAAAAACATCACTTGCATTATTACATTCCTAAATGACGTAAATATGTACTATGAGCAAAATCTTATATTACATCAGTTTGCAAATTTTATATAACGGGTCTACCGTTCCAAGTTTTCAATAACTTCCCATCTGATTTGTTCACACCCTTTACATTACCCTTTGAATGGCAAAGTATATTTATTACCGTTTTCGTATTGTCGTTTCACCTTAACCTTTGATTTTATATCGTTGGTCGATAGGAACCTTTTACCACCTTTGCATGATTATACATAATACGTGTTGAATGGCGCCAAATGACCTTACAATGCTTGAGCGCCGTGTAGATACATTCAGTCAATCAAAGAAAGGAAAGAAGAATCGTACTGAGAGCAAATCGTGATTGCCATTTTATTTCTTATCATATTTACACAGAACAAACGGATAGCACAACGAAACAACCAACAACAGTATCCACAGAGACATCAACAATAGCAGCTACTACTATGAGCGTCCCTACTTTGAGCGCGACATTCACCTCGGCGACAAGTACTAAAAGTGACATCACCTCTGCAACTACACATCCGTCAACAAGTACTATATCCCCAACGACTAATGAAACAACATATAAAGACACTACTACAGGTAAAACTAAGTCTATATCAACAACAATACTTTTAAAAAAATAACCACCATTATCACATTGCCGACGACTTCTAGCAGTCTTTCGGTTTGATCTCGAGAAAACTTATTTCTTTTATAGTCGTGTTGCAATTAATGGGCTTTCATTTAAATATTGACTTATATCTTATAACAAAAAAGTAAACAAGACTCCTGATATTTATATGTTTGAAACGCACATTGTGTCTTGTTCGCGAAATACACATGTTCCTTGCAAATAAATTAAGGACTGTATGCAGTCTCTAAATAATTCATGGCTAGTTTTGTTTTTGAGATAATAATCCATTGCAATTCTTTTCCCAATTTTCCTGCACCGAACTATTTTTCAAATAAATAATAATGCTATGGTAAAGTAAGAAAAAGCAATTTTTAGAAAAACAAACGATTTTTCTTACATCGTGTAATTTAAATTGAATTGCGAAATTAATGCAACATCAAACCGTAAACTATTTGATGAGTCTCTCCTGGATAAAAACGTACATAAATATTATAATCAGCCATTTGCCTCATCTATGCGATATATATTGCAATACATATGATATATTTAAAAACAACTAACAAGACAAAATGCACCGATATCATTCAATACTGTTAGACATCTCTAATAGCAGCAAAATATTTAATCTCAAATTCAATTTTGAAATTGAGATAATTATTGTAAAGGAAAATAGAAGCAATCACATGTAGTTAAATTGCATAGTCAAGGTTTGACAGAAGAAAATAGTTATTCATGTCACCTTGAGAACTGATGTCGCCGCACATTTTGACAAACATTCGAACAGAGCTCATTTCGTTTGAAAACATGTTTTTCAAAAGCAATTTTTTTCTTATCCCGATTTTCGAGTATGAGCCGCTGTTGCAACCCACACAACTCGGGTTCGAGTGTTAGGTCTTGCTCTATTACATGGTGAATTAATACTGTGATACAGGTACATATTGAAAGAAATCATTGAAATATATGTACTCTTGCGTTTTAATAATCGGAAAGTAGAGCGTGATAAGACATATCCTTACTATGAGTGTATTTCCTTCGAAAGACATTTTCACGACATCATTGAATTATGGAGCAAACATTACTAGCAATATATCAAAGATTGCATTTATACATGTTCAAAGTTCAACATAATGTAGTTATTTTTCCCAAAGGGTGAAATCCCTTCTCCCTTTGCCCACTTGGCTAAACTAGCTTATTTCAAAGACAAAAATAATTCGATTCCCTCTTTGAATGGTATGTGACGCTATCAGATTCTGATATAATCGGTCTTTATATTGTATTTCCGAACTGATGTACACAGAACAAACTACAACAAGTAGCAGCTCACTGGAACCAACAACAGTCTCCTCAAAAACAACGACACATATAACTACTAGTACCAGCATCCCAACCTCGAGCTCTACATTCACCTCAGCGACTTCAGGTCCTAAAAGTGACACCATAGCTACAACTTCAACATCATCAACAAGTATCAGCACTACATCGTCAACAGCTACTACAACAACAGGTAAAGACACCAATACAGGTAAACCTAAGTCTATATGACCAATAGCAAATAATAACACAACAAAGACAATTCCCACCTTCCCGACGACCTAAACAAGATTCAAAATTAACCCAGTACTAACGGGATTCTAATTCTCGAAATCATAACCGGTATGTGTGCATTTCTTTAGATTATGAAGACCATCATGTTGAATCTAAATTCAGTCTAGACGGAACATTTATTCCAGCTGTTGTAGACACAAAGTTTTCAGGTATTACAATCGACAGGAACCTGACTCTTATTTGACACCTAAACAATTTGAAACTTATATTACTGGAATCACTAGATCTATTTAAAGTAGTGGCGCACACTGACCTAGGTGATGATAGAGAGATCATCATCAAACTATATTGAACATTTCCTTGGTCCAAACTTGACTATGTTTGAGTTGTTTATGGTTCACCTAGGAAGTTATATTTAAATATGATTGGCCCAATTCATCATCAAGTAATAGCACTCGCTCTCTGAGAGCATTTAAGACATCCCCAAGTGAAAGCCTTCTCCCTGAAGCAAACGTACAACATTTATCACAATGCTTTCTTCACAGTATGTTGTCAGACTAAGATTAAACTCTCTGAACACTCTTTTTTCGGCTGTAATTCAACCCAAATATAAAACATAATATCTAACAATTCAAAATATCAAACCTTCCGTTTGAACTAGAATTTCATCCAGTCTTGAGAATAAACTTGATCTAACTATAATTAAGAATTATTTGGGAAGGATATTTCTGGTTTTTTAAAGCCACCAAATGAACTTTTTTGGTGCATGATTGAAACAAAATCTAAAACAAATGCTCGCATGTTCTACAACTCTTAGCATTACCTCCTTACGAATTTAAAAACTACACCCAAATAAATACTGATGGAGCCTAGTGTTGGAAAAAGGCTGTCTTCTACATTCTTCTTTAATGGAAGACATATTACGAAACCTCGCTCGGCAAGTAAATTGTCAATTGTTTCATGTGAAATTAGGGTTATAGATGCTCCGTGTAATATATCGATAGTAATCGTATTTATTTCAAACACATTATCTTAGTTGACTCACTAGCTGTACTTCTGTCAATACTCAATAGTAAACTGGATAACCTATTAATAACCAGTATTGTCTTGAATGCTAATGAGCTGATTGCCCCCCACAATATAGAATAATGATTGGTAATGAAAATGCAGTTCTCGCTGTTTAAATGGCCCTTCACCTAGAAATATCTGATTTTAAAATTCCGTATGCTGATTTTGTATCTAGTATCAAAGAGTATTTAGATCAAAAGTTGCGGACATCGTGGGATGATGCAGTAAATTACAAACTTCACGCCTTCATGCACACCCTAGGCGACTAGATTGTGTCCTACATTACAATCCGTCGGGTGTAAGTTGGCATACCACGAATTTGATTTGGTCATACGTATATGACGTTCTCCTTCACTCAAACAGACGATAACCCACCAGGATGCGTTTCTTGCAATGAATCATTCATTGTTAAGAACTTTATGTTAGAGTCCTTTGACCTGCATCCGACGGGCGATCAGTATTGCAATATCCGTTTCATGAAGAAATGTTTTGATACATAAAATATCACTTGTCTTCTCCAATTTCTAAAAGAATTTCTCTAATTTTTTATTTATTATAAGCGAAAACATTTATTCCATCAGTTTGGAAATTTTATATAACATATATACCGTCCCTTGTTTTCATCAACTTCTCATCTGTTTTGTTCACTTTCTTTAAGCAGCGGAGGGGGTGAACCATACGATTATTTATTAAGCAAAATATTTTAAGCCTCCATTTGCCAAATAGATTCTTAGATCAGATGGTTGGATTTTAAGCAAAACATTTTAAGCCTCCTTTTGCCAAATGGAGCCTTAACGATTTTAGAGCCCTATTTGTCAAATTAGGGGTTTCTCAAAACAAAAAAGAAATGTAAGAAGAGACGAATCAGACAACTTTGTAGACGTCGATTCGGCAAACTAAGACTTCCTTGAAAAGTGAATCACAATTTTTAGAGGCGCCAATTCGGCAAACTAAGACTTCCTCGAAAATCGTAGAAGAAAAGGAAAACTAACGCTTGCTCGAACACGCCATTGTCACCGCCCCCTCTGCTGCTTTAAATTAACAATTGTTTTTACGATGAAAGTCCTTAGGATTCTACAAACAGACTAATTTGTGAAACCTCACCTTGTAAATCAATTAGATTATTTGACTGGTCAATGAGTCTGAAATTATTTCTCGTTAATGAATCATTATGACATCGCATATAGACTGGATTAATTGGGTCCTCAATTATTAGAAATGCTGGAAGAGCTTTTGGTGCAAAAGAGTATAAAATATATCACTGCTGAGCTTGATTTGATCGCTCAAGAGTTATTTGATAGCTTCCTTCGATAACATCACATACTAAATTCAATGCTATCACCGTGTATATGTTTACGTTGAACGGCGCGATATGCCGCCCGCCTTCGTCTGGGTCGTTATTATGTTTGAGGATTGTTGTTTTTGTGGGTTTTTTTTTCCATGCGTCGAGTATCAGAGGAAAGTTTTCTTGAATAAGATCATTAATAGATTTTTTAAGTTCACTTGCGTTATACCCAGGAAACTTAAAATCAGGTAAATCGGCCTCTCTGATATTATGACCGGTTAGGAATTTTTCCTTGTCCCCGTTTCTGGCATTAATTATCGCCTGAATTACTCGTTTGTTGATATATTCCATGTCAGATACAAGTTGATGTAATATCTCAACATATTTTAATATCTCTGTACGTGGCTTTGTTATATCAGAGAGATTCTCCTGGAAACTGCGTCGTAGTTGTTCTTGTTGTTTTTTATGTAGTTGATTGATCTCACCGAAGTAATCAATGATGTACTTTAGCGTAAATTCAATGGTAATGAATGAATCAAGGGTTTCTCGAAAACAAAATCCCATTGCATGGTATTGTTATCGGTAAAGATAAATCTATCGGTTACTTTTGCATTTGTTATGCTATACAAATCATCTCGATGTGATGGGTTGATTTCATGATATCATTTTTCGTCTGTGACATAATCAGATTTTTGTGGTTCGGGTATTTGATAAGATGCTTGAAGTGGAATTTCAGGCCACCCCAGTATAGTTCTTATAGAACTCTGATAGATATCTACGACATAACTAGGTGATTTTATTTCGATCGCAGATGATAACGTCGGTTCATGAACTGTTATAGCGATTTTCGATTCTTCTGTTCGAGTAATGGATTTTATTCTACGCTGAAATTCAGCATTGATTTGTTCGATTTGGTATGACCCAGATGGTATCGAAACAACGTTCCAGTCTGGAGTCCCGTCTTCGCGATTCTTATTCGCAAATACCAAGGAATTATTCGGTTGTTGACCGCCAAATGCTACCGACCTAATATTAGGCCAACTGTGATACATTCGTAGTTTTGCTAATGCTATTTCTTTCACCGGAATCGAAGTAGGAAAATTCACACTGAATTCAGGATTGGTTGAGGTTATTGATATCATGCTGGTCTTCATCGGTGTGGTATTTTCCGTTATTTGTTGAATCGGTTCGGTATTTTTTACTTTTCGTTGAAGTAGTTCCTGCGGTGTTGTCATCGTTATTATACTCATGTTGTATTTCTAATTTTGACATCGCGGAATCATAAATACTTACCATCGCTGAGAACTCACTATATGATATTATTGTATCATCGAGCGACGGCGATATCATCGAGGATAAATGCGAATACGCGGTTGATACAACATTAAATTTAATTAGGTAATCTTGCAGTTATGTAGTCTTGTAGTTTACGCTGGCTGCATGATGATATTTTTTGTTACTATCGACATTATTCCCGCAATTGTTGTCGCCGTGGATATACAAATTGGAACAGCTATCGGGGCAATCATTGTCACCGAGGAGAGTATAATTCCGGCTCCGGTGATTACACCACTCACCGAGTACACGGTAACACCAATTGCGATGATTCTTCGTCGGTATTTCTTTATTTTTATTTAGTACTCCTCAAACAATTAAACTGCTAGCGGTTTCAATTGAAGTCGTAAATGATTTGAGAATAAAATGACAACGTCACAAGAATATCGCTATGATCAGGTCAAATAATTTCAAACTAGACTTCCGCTACGAATTCCGCATACCATGATACTGAAATCCTAGCCAAATTCTCATCAGTGGATGCTATCGTGAACAGTTCGGATGTATCCTTGTCGATGATCGTTGATATCGTATTGTTGATCCCAGATGAACTCGATGATGAATTATTAAATTGAGTTGGCGTCACTAGTGTTAATCGATAAATACTCTTGACGGTTGCAGTGATATCTAATTTGTTGTTTGTAGGTGTCCGCATAAATGATCCGTATTGAATTACGTATACTAAGTTGTTGATTTTCTCATGAGGAATTTTTGTTTTTCAATGATTGTTATCATCCTCGTTGCATCACCTTTGATTGCTTCGATGAAGGTTTTCATCTGATTGATGAATTTTTTAATATCCGGGAGTTTTATATCAATTTTCTCCAGCGTGGTTGCAAAGAATTTTTCGATGATATTTTTACGAAATGATGTAAATTTTTCAACGTGTTTTTCATATTCGGATTAAAGTGTTGCTAGTTCCAACATAGAAGTTTTTATCGTTGTGAGCTTCGGTGTGGTAACTGGAGGATTACCAAGAAAATCTAATAACGGCTTGTCAATATTATAATTCGTTCCAAGATAGTTGAAACGAGTACACCCGGTTTGATTTTACCCTGATCGGAAAACAACGCGATAGTGCCTTCGGTTGCGTCTCGTTGTTTAACTAAAATATCATCCAGGGAAACATTACTAGATTTCAATTTACCCTGACGATCTTGAAATACAACTATTTCATTAGGATCAACACTTGCTAAGTTCAACGTTTCAGCTATTTCATCTTCGATTATTTTTTTTAAATCACCGGTTACAGATGTTTCTGTGGTTCGTTTCTTCAGCGCTGATAGAGGTCTTCCCCAAATATCAATAATGTTATTGTAAAACTCTTTCTCTCTCTAAAAAAGCGATTACTCGTGTATTCATTTACGACAGCATGTGGTGGTTTTCCAGATGTTGAAATAGCATCAAGGATATTTAATACTTCGCTGCCGCATATTCGTGGATTATTCATTTGTTGTGTTGGTAGCGTAGAATACCAACAAGGGATGATTAAGCGGTTTATATAATGCATGAATTCTTTAGGCGGCGCTTATCCATATGAATTGAAAAAAACGATTGCACGTAGATCAATCGCGTATGCAACCCAGTGAGTACCTGCTCCGGTGCTGTTATCTACATTAATGATGCCAGTTTCAACGCTGTTTGGTTGTGTCGGTAACTGATCTTGCATCAAGACACCTCTGAAGTTTTGTATGGCAAGTTTTTAGCAGTATCGAGTAGATCAAAATTGGACATAGGAACCATCGGTTCTCGAGTTAATAAACCGTTCCTGGTAGTCTTAGACCCTTTCCGTTGTACCATGAAAACGGGGTTCCTGGTAGTCTTAAACCCTTTCCCTTTTTTTATACCCATGTCCAGTTGCTTTCTTTAGTGTCATTACTGCCACGGTACCAACGGCTCCTAACGCCGCCGCTTTAGCCACCGCTGGGGCAGGCGCGGAAATCAACGCTGGAATCGCAGCTAACAACGGGAATATACCACCTGATTTTCTCATGTTTAAATCGCAGCTGCAGAGAAAGTGATCTGACAGCCTTTTTTTCCTTGAACGCATCATTGAAGTGTTTTACTTGACGAGTCGTCAGCGATAATTTATTCGTCCCGCCAGTCATCTGATTGCGTTATTGTGGTTCCACATTTTTTAGCTGATTCCGATTACGATTTCTTGAGCTGACCGGGAGTTAACGTAACACTAATATGACTATATGACATTATATAATAATAGATTGATCTAATTGTTACATGTTTACCACTGGTGCATCTATCATTCTCATTCGCCCACTAACACCTTCGAGTAGCATTGATTTGTCGCTGAAAATGACAGCAACCGCTCTATAATTCGGGATAAGGATAACAGGTGCCCCACCAACTATTGGACCTGTCGGACGGTTTACACGGGCTCTAGAGTGTATATCAACGACGGATTGTCTTGATAAATCAAGATGTTCCAACGAAAAGTAATAAATCGGATAAAAAGCACTAAAATCGTGTTGTGATATCTGCAAATCAGTATCGACATTTTGATTGCGCGCCATATATGTCAACAACCTGTGATACACGCGCGCAATATGGTTGTGATCGTAATCAAGTTGTATATCCTCGGATGGTTCCTGCTGTCCGTTTATTCTCAGCGAGACTTCTTTACACCCAAGTTCATCAAATATCATATGACTACGTGTTTGATTGTCTAATCGCGTCATATCCATTTAACGCAATAAATATATGACGCGGAGCTGAAACACCTTGTCGCGATGCCAGATTCCATGTGAATATACCATCAGCGTTGCCCTGTTTAACATCTGGAGTCGTCGTTAGCTAACTCAGCAATGATTTTCCTCCTTGATCTATAAATGATAGTAACCGTTCTTCTGTGCCGAGTGTTGGAGTCAACACTGCCATCCACAATGATAGTTTTGTTAAAACGACTTTACCGGCATCATCATTTACATGATCTGGACGTGAATCCGCTGAAATCCTCCAAATTGAGTTATGGTCAAGAACCTTTCGCACGAGTGCTACTGCATGCTTCGCCCCGTAGATAACTTTCCGGACATTTCTGCAGAATCCGAATATATTATGTAGTGGAATCGCGCATGAAAATGATCTACGCCTCCCCTTCAACATTGACATACGTGTTTCAGCTCCAAGATTAAAATTGGGATCATTGTTTATAATCATATCCTCGATATTATCAACATTAGCAAGATCAGCAGCACGATTCTTTGGTTGTATGAAAACAAATGGAATTTTTCCAGCCGTATCCTTATTATCCTTTGCAAACATCATAGAAGGACCTGCCGATCTTGTATAATCGTCAGAATATCTAGCTAGCCCTATTATTGTTGTGGCCACATCAGCCTCACGTTCTATCGACTCACTCTCCTTTCCATCAATGAGATATCTTGCACTTTCAAATAGCGCCATGATACCATTATTAACAAAACCGACTTGGGTGTCATCTGGATATGCTGTATCATTTTCTCGTAAAAGCTCTCCTTCTACTTCGATAAACGCTTCACACGGTAGAAAGTATTTACTGGTATCATAAACTTGAAGTTCGATTCTTGATCGGAGATCTAAGTTGTACTGCGTGATAAGAATAAATTGATAATCACGTACAGAATCATCCTTGAGCACTGGGGCGTCCATATCAAACGCTGGATCAGGTGACCGTTTGAACATTTTATTCTATATTCATTGATCTAAATCGTAAAATCCTTTGTCGTTATCGTGGTTTTTTAAAGCAATTCCCGCTATCATATCTGCTTTGGTCGCTGGTGTTTGACGGAGTCATCAACGAAGCTAGTTTCTGATCTACTGCATTATTTATTATTCTACTAACACTTGCAGGCATGTCTTGTGTGGATGGTAGTGGTCCTGGTTTCCTTCGCCGCCGAACTAACGCTGTTAGTTTATCCCGAGCGGCTGAAAACGCTTTTCCGGTAAGATCTCCAACAGCGCTAATCACGAATAACATCAATGGCTTTCATTGATAGTTGTTTCACTAGCGGAGTTACTTTTTGGAGCCATTCTTGCAAATGACCCCGCAAATGTATCACCAAAACCATCACCATAGTACGCTCTATAAACTGGAAACCGCGAGTTTACTACGTAGACGCTGGTTGGTTTAACATGGTTGTAGTGTATGATCATCTTATTTAAATGATATTTATCTAATGTGGTGATGTAAAATCCGTAGGATTTTCAGTCACTGTAATAAGCCGTAGGATTTTCAACTAACTCATCAATGAAATTTCGATATGTTTTGATATCCATGATACCGCCTTGAAATAACCGCCTGCAGATATCATTAATCAGTTCCGGTGAGTTATTTCAAGCACGTTTTCCTCTGATGAGAACTTCTAATCGTGTTATATCGCTGACAATATTACCAGGACAATGAATAAGACCACTACCTGATACCCCACTAGAATCTCTTAATCCCTTCCCAGTTGCACCTTGTGTATCTGTTTTTTGATTTTCTAAATCCTGAAGATATTTTTCTTGTTCCCATTCTTTGTCTCAATTTATTAAATCCTGAAAAAAAAACATTCATTATCATCATCTTCATCTCGATCAGATGGTATATACAATAACTGTTGCTGAGGTTCTTCTTGTTTTTTAGGTGAATAAGATATTTTCTTTGACGGTTGTCGTCGCTTTCTTTGCAATTTTTGCGGTTCTTGTTGTTGTTTTATTTCTTCATACTGTTTATACACTTTACTCACTGCGTTGATATATTCAATGTATGATACACTATCTGTCTTAATTTGACTTGTTTTAGTTTTGATTTTGTAGAATACATCAGCCCAATGAGTTATACTTCTAACATACTTATGATGTTCTGGTTTCAACATTTTTCAACATTTTTTTCTGTTTTCATAAGTCGTAACAACAAGCGCAGGAATTTCTGGTGGATCAGTCTTAACAATTGCTGCTAACCCTTCCTCGTTAAATCTCACGCGTAAATCATCTACTGTTCTTTTTTATTCAGGTGGTTCACTAACATCAATATCACCTAGTCGTTCAACTTCCTGCTGAGTTAAAATATCACCGTGGAGTTTTTGTACAGCTTGTTTCGTTTGTTCAGTTTCTGTAGCTATTTTTTCAAGTTCACCAATAAGAGGCTTTTCTTTTCTTGGTGATTTTCCCTCTTCGGGGACATCCCCCCCCCCCCATATAGTAGGCTCAGTAGCTGATATTACCCCCTTCGTTGCTGTGGTTATTGCTTTAAACAACTCTTCAGATCCCGCAGCAAAATCCGTTTGTAAACTCTGTCTAGCTTGTAGTATATTTCTGACAGAGTCGCGGATTGGTATAAATCTCTTAAATACATCTAGTAGTTAATGATTCATTAACCATTATTTAATTTGTAAACAATTTTCCAATTTGAATTTTAAAAATAATATTTACTACACACCAGCATTGACTAAAACCGACCGTTACAACGGGATATTCGAAGGGGGATTTTCGTTTTGTTCAATTAACAATCTTATATTTCTGATTTTTGATTTAAACGTCCTTTCTATCCTTTTTATTTCATATTCCTTCACTAATTCCTTTATTATTCTTACCACGATAGTAAATAACGGGACAAACTTACTTACATCGTCACAACATAGACGAGAGTCACGGATAGAATTCTGAATTCGTTTTACGAGGGCATATTTTTTGGGTTGTACATACTTGTTATTCATAGCGCCGTATTCAATATCCTGGAAGTCGGACATAATTTGATCGCAGTTTAAACTATCAAATGTGCAAATTCCCTGAGAATTCAAAATTAAAATTTCGGTTATAACCTCATTGATATTTTGAGAATTCATATTATTAATAATTATATACTTCTAAATAAAAAATATATTTCCAGAGATGGACGCCTCAGACATAAATGAATTGAATTTTTTGTCCGGTCTTTTTTTAAATCGCAGATCGATAAATTCGCTCTGCAACGCATTGAACAGAAGGTGGACAAATATCGAAATATCTACTAGCCTTAGTTATTGATTGAAATACTATTTCCTTGTTATTTGTTGTATTAAAAGATCTTACGGGTCTCGCTTTTTTCGAGTATTGTCCAGTGTTTCCTCGTTTTAAATTTTCACTTTGTGTAACAGCCTGCAGATTTGATAAAGAATTGTTCTTAGGATTGGAATCAATGTGATCGATAACAAAATTATCCTTGATCAATCCATGGAAACATTCATATATTATTCTGTGATTAAGATACTTCTTTTTCCCAGCACTAAACATCAAATATCTATGCCATTATCAACACCAACTGGTTTCTTCAGTCTTCGGTGTCTGACAATACCATCAGGGGATGCCTCATAGTTGTTGATCACAGGGTGTGGTTTGAATTTTTGGTTCATTTGTATACTAATACTATTTGTCTAATTAATTGTTTGGTTGAATGATAACACTACTTGAAAATCTTCCGATGTAGTCTTGAGGAGTTCTTATAATTTTGTCATTGCCGCTGTCACAATCATTGATGGAGTTCTTCGTGGAATCTTTGATTCTCTTATCATAGTAACGCTTCAACTCTCTGTATCGCTTACCACCACAACTCAGACACAACTGCGATTTACTACGCACCCCAACCCCACATCGTATGCATGGTAGCGGACCAAGGCTTCAACGTCGAAAACTTTGCATATGATACCCACAGAACTCCTTTCTGCATGATTTGTTACACGGGGTTACGGATCCAATCATAAACCATTCGCAATGATTCATTATACAATAAATTCTCTACTTAAATACTTGTTTTAATTATAGCATGAAGGAGTTCGAGAGATTATCGAAAATTACACCTAGGAAAAATTATAAATTCAATCTCGATAGAGTTTCTGATACACCAAAGGGTACAATTCGTGATAGAACCATGATAAGTAAAATCATTGACTGTTTTAATGAATTCAAGCGTGATGGAGCATCTCACTGTTGGTCGACATTTCGAATCGATGGTGAAGTTGATGCTACAATGAACGATAAAAGAACAGCTGTGATAATCTCACATCTTACACGGAAAGGTATTTTTTAGAGTGAAATTCATTATCCGTGGCGAAACAAGAGATTGGATTATCAGGGATAAATACGAATCCATCTTGAAGGATAAAAGAACCGTCGTTGCGAGTCAAGATTCCAGACTAGGAATTCTGACTGGGATTGACAAACCATACTACGAGAGATCTTATCCTGTAACCGCAGTTGTTTATGGGATATATCCGTTAAATGATAAACCGAGTATTAAAAAACTAGCACCGATGAAACTGTCGCTGTTGACTTTGTCAAAAATGAATTGTGTAGCAGAACGAATAATAGAACACTTCACAAATGCGCTGCTTGAAAACAAACTGACTGATGTAAGACGTAAAAAAATAACTGAGTGGGGACTAACAGTAAAGGAGCACGGGGCAACAATTCAAAATGTGGCAGCGTTAGAACGAATACTAAAATTCCCAATATCAGTAATGACGATAACAGGCGAGATATTATACGAACCGAAATATAAATCACAAGGAGCTCTAATCAAAATTATTGATCATAACGAACACGCACGGACACCTGCGGTAACAATATTTCCGCGGGTTAGAACCATAAAATATATACCGATGGAATTCTCGGGAGAAGAATTCTCTGAAGAGAAACTATTTGATTTTATTCACCAGTTGAGTAGAAACAATCCTGTGTCAGTGTGGTTACTTCACAGTTTTGAATACGAAGAAGGTAGATTCGATCAATTTGTAAGACCTAATGGAGAATTATACCGCACTGAAGCCCTCCATAACGCGATGAAGAAACTAGCTAGTAGTTTCTCGAAGAGTTTCAACAACGAACAATTACTGCCAAACTGTTTTACAGTTCCGTCAGTTGATGCTCATTTTGCGAGAAAGAGAAACTCTTGGAAACCAACGCGATGTGAGTTTCTATCAGATGTCAGATCAAGCTGCATCGAATACAACCACGGCGGATTATGGAATACAAAATACGATCCCAAAACTATTATTTCAGTTGATATAGTCGCGTGTTATCCCGGGAGTTTTCTCGGGTACGGAGAATGCGTTGATTACTTCAAGCGATTTTTACATCCCACACACGAGATGGCCCGTGTTGCGATTAATGGACCACTGCCTGATTTTGATTTAACCGGATTCGCTCGTGTGGTATCATTTGAATTGGCTAAAGGACTTCATCCGTGCTCTTATATTTGGATTGGTAAACACTTGTCTGAAAAACACTGGATGCCAATAGTGGTATTACGGTATATGATTGATTGTAGCATGCTGATATCGCTGATTGTCGGTGAAGCGATTATATCCTATCGAGCTCAGACTGAAGTCTGGTTAACACAACCTGATCTAGATAGTATAATCGGCGAACAACGAAAACAATTCCCGTCCCTCGACGAAGAATATATCATGAATTAGTCCAAACTGTTATTTGAAATCAGAAACAAAGACGCAAAGGATCTCGGTAGAAGAATAATTGATAAGTTCACTCAAGGTGGAAAATACAACAATACAAGAAATTCTTCACGGTTGATTATGGATAGCGTTGAATACGATTTTATTATCGCTGATATAACATCTAAGGGTATATATGTCAATCGTAAAGACGCTTTCTTGTCCGATGGAACCAAATTGGGTACAATTGTTACTTACAGCGATGGACACAGTCTTCAGTATACACATTTGAGGGCATCTATGCTGGCTATCAATTTATTTTCGATGATAAATACATTTCCTGACACCGCGGTTAGACTCGCCACTGATTCATTTTACATAGACGCGAAACACAGCAACGCAGTAGCTGAATTCACTAATTCCAACGAGAGTTGGGGATCATGGTCAATTAAGCGGGAAATACCGTGTGATTATTCCGAATCAGCAGATGTTACGATTGAAGATAAATATTTGAAAAGCAATCAGTGTTCAGAGCTATCCAACGCATCGCAGATATCTGATCCAAGATGCAGATATAAAACAGTTTATTTAAACGGTTGTGGATGGTCAATAAAGACAACTCGCGCCATTGAATTATTTCGTGGCAAATCAAACATGATTGTGCTAACACCAACACACAGACTTGCCAGAGAGATGAAACAACGAGGGGTGAATGCTTGCACTTATCACAGTTTCTTTCGATGGAAAGGTGACGAATGGACTCCTGATCAAATGGGCGAGAAATTTATTCCTCAAGTCATAATTTGGGATGAGATATGCACGGTGTCATTAGATGTATTACAAAGATTTCTTTATTGGTTATTGCACGCGAATACAAACGTCGTCATGTGTGGAGATCATGGTCAACCACCACCATTTGTCGGCTTATCGCCACATGATTGGCTAAAGAATTTTGTAGACTATTATGAAGAAATTAACACCGATCATAGAGCGCTTGATGAACAATTACGCGAGTTCAAAAAACTAATCAGATTACAACCTGATAGAATTCAATGAGAAATAGCTCGTGAAATAATTTCGGAAACACCATGAAAATATTTCTGGGAAGCGTGGAGACCAAACGATTTGATAGTGGCGAGTAGAAAAATAGTCAGAGACACACTTCAGATGAATTATTTGAAACGCATAAAGACAAATTTGCAACACTTCCAACACCGCTGTGTTATAGACCTTCGGATACACGAAGACGGAATATTGAAGCTGATATTCCAGGCTTGACAGAGAAGCAGAATTTAGTGTTAAATGATATTGTGTTTTTTTTATATCAGCGTCGTCAAAAATGCATTACGCGCTGATAAATCCTCATGGACGCTAGGTTACGCAGCAACAATACATTCTTCACAAGGATTGACTATATCAGATACAATTGTTTGGATGGTGGATAATCACATCGAGTGGTCTCATTTAGTTTATCTCGCAGTATCCAGAGTACGAAGAAAAATCAGCTTCGAAGAGTCGTCCTGACAGAGTCAGGAGATGATAATGACACTACAATAAGTGATATTGTCAACGTTGACAACGTCAAGGACATAATCAAAAAAAAAACTTTCTTGTTATAAACAGCAGGATACAAAATTAACAGAGAATTTGATATTGATGCTGAATTAATAATTACGCTGAAGCGACAACAGAATAATCACTGCGCGAGTTGCAACTGTATAATGAGTTGGTGTTGGTTGGATAAGGATTCTTGACAATTTACCGTAGTCAGAAAAGATAGTAGCGTTGGCCATACCAGAGATAATGTGATGCTCATTTGTCTTCAGTGCAACAGACGCAGAGGTGCTAGTTAAGACCACGCGGTGGTAATTAAGTATCCTCGGGTATCACTTGCAGTTGTTCACGAGTAAATCCGCGCTTAGGAGCAGTTGAATCCAACCTATAGATTCCTGGTCTACTCGTAGATCGTGTTATGCTGGATATTTTATGCACAGTAATACTCCAAATAGGATCAGTAGCCCTTTCTGTACCGCCTTCGAGCTCTCCTGGTTCATATAAATACCTAACAGTGACAATACCAAGTATTGGTTGTTTTAAAAAATCTTTTTGCGGTTGTACTGGTATAGACTTCTTTTTAATCGCGTTGTTGGGTTTCATGTTTGATTGTTCGAGTAATCTCATTATTCAGCACGGTAATTACGCCTGGTAATCTCTTGACCCATTCACGAGATCGTTTATCCTGAATAAATTCCTTCGCGCATTGATATCCAAATAACCGCTCAGCAAGTGTACGATTAAATCGTTCAACAATTGCCTGGTCGCGATGTAGTGCAGTATGCCCTCGTCGTATGGTGACATTATGATGTTTCATTATTGATAACACTACACCCTGAAATACCTTGCCACGATCAACTTGTAATAGATTTGGCCAATGCAGAGGACCTCGTCGATAAATCCTTTTAAACGCAGAAGCCACTTCAGTTGATGACTTCATCTTTAGCGGTTCTGCTTGTTTGTACCGACTTGCAACATCAACTACGGTTAACGCGTATTTGTAACTACCATCATGCGGCAGAAATAATATATCAGACTGATGAACTTCATTAGGAACGGTCACATCAAAATTTGTTTAGGCGGTGGTAGATAAATTTGCCATATCTCCTGTTTGGATAACGAATCCGCTGCAGTGGTATATTTCACCTACGCGGAACTAGTGAGTTTACCAACTGCTGCTTTACCCCTCCAGTATCTTTTTGGAGAATAATAAATAGATTCCATGTTATTATTAATTACCAGCGCCTAACATCAATTTACCTTTCATTGCCGATTTTACTAGCCATGAAGCCAATTTTTCCTTGAAGGATTTATCAGTGATAGAATTCAACGCATGAATCAATTTCAACATCTGCGATATGTCTGTGTTGCAGATTACTGCTTTTGTAAGCGACATCATGAGCATGATACGCCTTATCATAAGCGTTTATTGGTTCTTCACCATGTCGAGGTTGGATTTTATCATCGAGTCTCGTCCCGGGTCCACAATAACTATATCCTGGAAGATGTTTTTCTCCTGGATACTTTGCCCATGGTGTTCCCAGGAGTTTAGTTGGCTTGGCTGCAATATCACCTCCTCGTTTTTTTTTAAATCCTTTGATTTATCAAGGGAAACAAATCTAAATTTTTTGTACTACATTTACCGGAAAGTGTTGATCGGTTATTTTTAGTTGTAATCGTCGTCAAGTCATCTGTGCCAGTACGTTTTTTACACTTCATACAATATAGATCCATAATATAGTTATAATAACATGAATGTAATTGATTATTCAGCTACCCGACGACGAGAACCTATTAAACACCATGCGATGTTGCCGAAATCAATTAGAATCATTATAATCAGACCATCTGGAAGTGGCAAAACACAACTGCTACTTAATTTGATAGCGAGATGGATGAAATGGGACAAGTTGTATTTAGTCGCCCCGAGTGTAGACTATCAACGATGCTATGAAGTGTTAAAGGATGCTAGCGAGAGAGCAATAGAAATCAACGGCGAGGGTATTATTGAGTTTATAACCGATATCGAAGAAGCACCGAGCATTGATGATATTGATGGAGATATTAACAATTTAGTCGTATATGATGATGTGATGTTAGACAATCAAAAGAATCCTGCTAGGATATTTTCCAGAGGCAGACATAAAAACACTGATGTGATATATGTCACTCAGCGGTACACTCAAATACCAAAAGTTATCAGAGATAACTGCAATTTATTGTGTGTGTTTAACGGAGTTGATATTCATACGCTACGAAATATTTGGCAAACTTGGTGCTGCGGTGATATGGATCATAATCGATTGAGAAATTTCTTTAATCACTCTCAGTCAATCCCACACGGATTTGTGACGATAAATTTATTAGATCCTCGGACACGATATCGTGTCGGACTTGATAAAATATTCGGTTAATCCATAGCAGCAGAGGGGGCGGCGACAATGGCGTCTTCGAGCAAGCGTTGGTTTGCCTTTTTTTCTACGATTTTCAAGGAAGTCTTAGTTTGCCGAATCGACGCCTCTAAAAATTGTCTGATTCACTTTTCGAGGAAGTCTTAGTTTGCTGAATCGACGTCTGCAAAGTTATTTGATTCGTCCCTTCTTACATTTCTTTTTGGTTTTGAGAAACCCCTAATTTGACAAATAGGGCTCTAAAATCGTTAAGGCTCCATTTGGCAAAAGGAGGCTTAAAATGTTTTGCTTAAAATCCAACCATCTGATCTAAGGCTCTATTTGGCAAATAGAGGCTTAAAATATTTTGCTTAAAATATAATCGTATAGTTCACCCCCTCTGCTGCTCTTTATATTCCTGTTTGATTGGGAAGCTGTATTTATTACCATTTCCGTATTGTCGTTTTACCTTAAAATCTTTGGTTTGATATCGCTGGTCGATAGGAGACGTTTACCACCTATTCATGATCCTACATAAAACCTTTCGAATGGCGCTGAATGACCTAACAGTGCTTGTGCGCCGTGTAAATACAATCGATCATTCTAGCTATGAAGATAAGAATCCGATTCCTCTCCGAATAGTGACTCGCAGTTTCAAATTGGGAGATAATCATTCTTGGCATTTTATTTCTGAATACTGTTACACAGCACAAATGAGTAGCACCACGATGGAACCACCAACAGTATCCTCAGAGACACCTACAACAGTACAAGCGTCCCTACCTCGAGCGCTACATTCACCTCAGTGACGAAAACTACTGTAAGTAACACTACAACTACAACTTCTAAAGCGTCAACAAGTACTAGTACTATATCGGCAACGACTGATACAACAACTGATAAAGTCACTACTACAGGTAAATCTAAGTCTATATCAACAACAACAACACCTTATAAAACAACGAACCCCCTTACCACCTTTCCGACGACTTCTAGCAGTCTTTCAGTTTGATCTCGAGAAACCTTTTTCCTTTGTTTTTGTCGTGTTCCAATTTTCGTCAACGACCACTACAACAATACATAGAGCCAATACTACAGATAAAAATGTCTATATCAACAAAGGCACCTTATAGCACAACATCCACTTTTTACCATCCTTACGACGACTTCTGGCATTACTACATAACGAACTTGATAAAACGTATTTTTGTTTCGTTTCTAGCTCCATTTAGTGTGATTTTGGTTATGTAACGACATGTACAGTATATGATTCAAAATGGACAACAAGAGCCCTGATATTTAGATCCTCTATTTTATGTTGCATTCTGAAATTGAGAGACCACCAAATCATACATTTTGCGATACTTTTCTGAAATTCTCAAAACAATCTCTTTTAATGTCCCTGGCACGGGTTAATATGGTATTATTACTTAAAATATTCATCACGTTTAAATAGATAATCATTTGTTTTGCTTTTATTCTCCATTACAATCTAGTTTAATAGCGATGTTTGATTTCAGTTTTGGATAACGAAAAAATACAGTAACAAGTATTCTATTATGCAACACATCGCATGTCCAATACATTTAACCAACTGAGACAATCAGTAATAGTTTCAATTCTCACGAAACAAATTGACACAAATCAAAAGCAAGAGCCAACTTAAGAACAGCCGAATTCAGATTAATTGCCCAGATTATTCTTCGGCATGTAAATGACAAGTTTCGAGATAGGGATGAATTAAATTTTAAGAAGGTGTACTTGCTAGAAATCTATTTTACATTTTTTCAAAAACAATTCACTGAAGTGCAGTGAAGATTTAC
Organism: Unio delphinus; assembly: GCA_029339505.1. Taxonomy (NCBI): domain Eukaryota; kingdom Metazoa; phylum Mollusca; class Bivalvia; order Unionida; family Unionidae; genus Unio; species Unio delphinus. Next base: position 3,531,893 of record JAQISU010000154.1, on the reverse strand, counting down.
ATTCTATAATGCAAGATTTCTTGAACAACACATATATCAGATGTTTGATGTTGCTCTTTAAGAAGCTGAATTATCTTTGGATCACAAAGATATCTTGATACAAATGTTTGAGGCATATGTGCATTGAAATTGCAATAATTAAGAACCATAACCTAGTCAGGTATATATGTATATTAACGTACAATATATTCGTCTCCTTTATTTTGAATATTGTGTATATTACGTTATTAGTTGCGGATATATATATATATATATATATATATATATATATATATATATATATATATATATATATATATATATATATATATATATATATATATATATATATATATATTCCACATTTGAATGGTCCTTCAGCAGATAACCACTTGAATGGCTCTAAATAGCTATACAATACAAGATCATGAAAACTTGAATATATATATATATATATATATATATATATATATATATATATATATATATATATATATATATATATATATATATATATATATATATATACATATTGAAACCGCATTATTACGAAGTATTCAAGACGCAATTAGATGTAATTTCAAAATTGTTGTGTAAAGCTAACGTTTCAGCTAGAACGTACTTAGACAAAACATCATTACGTTTGCATTACTAAACGTAAATCGCAATAAACAATAAACATTGCCCTATCTGTTTTGTAATACTAATTGCGACTTTTACTTTGAGTAAATACAACGCTTTAAAGACCATGTGAATTAAATGCTTCATCTTCCTAGTATGAGTACAGTAAAAAGTAATGAAATTATTTTATTCAGGCTGCCTATTGCTCTTAAATCGTACGTTAATTACTTAAAGAACATGGCATTAATTTTAGATAATCAAACGATAGCACAAAATTAATAATGATGTAGCTAACCACGATAGAATATTACACAATTGTGATCGATGACGTGGAAATTAAGTACATATTTCAATTCACATAATAGCAGTTTCTTACAACATTTAATATTTAGTATAATGAACTTGAACGCTGCGTCCCCTGCGTAAGTATATATATATATATATATATATATATATATATATATATATATATATATATATATATATATATATATATATATATATATATATATATATATATATATATATAAAGCCAATGCCTTATGAAATATAGATAGCTGTTGCAAGTATAGTAAACAAATGAGTTTAACGAGGTAAATATTGAAGTGAGTAAACGAAGCAACAACTATATCAAGGAAAGTCGCTTGGTATTTATCTATTTTGTTAATATATCAAGATTTATAGACTTCCAAACACTTGGATGATTACTTAAGTGTCATAAATGTGATAATGTACTACTGGAAGTACCTATCTAATTTTGATGTACAATGATATATATATATATATATATATATATATATATATATATATATATATATATATATATATATATATTAATCATTTATTTATTACTTTTTTAATTAGTTATATTTTCTGACTTTGCAACATCGCAAACAGTAGCTAATATCTTTAGAATGGACTATGTTTCATTACTTTCAAGTTACACCTTATAGACTATAATGCTGTTACAATTAACAAATCATATTTTATTGCATGTTTCGTATTTAAATGTCGCATCTTCAAATGAGGTAATATGTACTTTTGTAATCCATCAAATTCAGTTTTGTAACCCTTTTGCAGAAATTAAATGATCATGGTTATTACAATAAGAAAACTGTCAAGGACTCTAACATTAAGGGTGACAAGTAGCATAATGAGAGAAACAAACAACGTATAACTCTCTCTAGATGAAGTTAAACCAGCTTGAGCTAAATACATAAATAATTTGGCAAGATAAGGAAAATTGTTAAACTAGGATAGGATATTAAAATCAGAATCTCAACTGTACACGTGTTTATAATTATGCACACTATAAAACCTAAGTAGCATTTACAAAATGCAATACGTAACATAAAGTTAGTAAACCATATTTAGTCATATTGCTTGATAAGACCTTTAAAGTAAACAATATAGTTTAGTTGTTTGAGTGTTTATACTAGGATTGTTTTCGGAAGTAATGAGATTTCTGATCTGAATGAGTAAATTTTGTTATGAAGATTTCATAGCCACCAATCACTTTAAGAACAAACAATATAGACCAATGTAATATATACAATGTTAGGTGAGAAGGAACTCTTAATTCACAACATATGTCTGCAGAAGAAATAAGGTTTGTCGTATAGAAAACGAAAATTAGTATTCCGCTGGATTTTAAAATAACGAGACTATTTTCCGCGGTAGGACGTTTCTTCACATTGTATGAATCGATATGTACATGTAATGCAATATAAGATTATGAGTTGGAACATATATTTCCTCGACTGATTGAGTGTTTCTGTTCTCATGCCTAACGATAAGTAAAACGTCTTGATTTCATTATTATGTAGTAACAATGACAAGAGGAGCAATAATTGTTATTACCGCGTTTAGAAACGCTTGATTCGTGAATTTTGAGTTTATGAGGATTTTTTTAATACTATTTATATAAATGTATATGAATATACGTTTCTCTATTTGGCTTTACCATAGCTTCAGAATGATCAGTGTGAAAATATTGGCAAACATACTTAATTCTCATGTGGACAAATTGAATAACAAAATAAATAGAATCAACGTTATATGCATTTTACGACCAATACAACATACGTAAATTAGTAATACTGGTGTTAACAATATTAATAGGTATTACTCTTGTGCATGGCCTGATTCAAGAACATGTAATATTCCATTTCATGTAACATGGCATAACATTGATAAGGTTACAAAATCCAGATGCTCCTACAGAAATAAATTAAATTATGTACCTTGAATGTATATATTTGTATAAAAGGAAGAGGTAAATATTTGAAACAAGCAAAGAAATATATTCTTTTGTAGCGATAGAGACGGCAAAGGCAGACTACTAATGTTAGCATCACTAAATACTAATTAATATGCATGAAAGTGTCACATATTGCAGAACATCAACGTTATATCTGATTGAAGCATAAAATAAACACCTATTTTGATCTTAGTGGAATTGTTTAAAATTCACTTATTCACTTATGTATAATAACACTTCAATAGAAACTTGCTTTTCAGAAACGACATTATCAATGGATATAATCAAATCTTGTCTGTTGGCAAATATTAATTTGTGTGGTATAGCGAATGTGCGAATATGAACAATGTCTGGAAGAATTCAAGCAAAATGGCAGACTTTACATACGGAGGATGGCAATCCGGAGAATACATAGAGCTTCGCTAATCCGAACTCAGTTTATCCGGAAACCTCACTATCCGGGCATAATTCAACGGGAACGGAATTCCTAAACGTTAATTTGCACTGTTAATCAAGAAATCCGCGTTCCGGATACGGAAATCAAAAACGGGGAACAAAGTATAAAATATCATTAAATATTGTCTGGACAATCCGGAAATAATGTCGAAAAATCAATAAAATAGAAAAATCATATATGAAAAAGCAGTCAGTAGAATAATACATTAAACACAATAGTGAAGCCCTTGAGAATATATGACCATTATTAATAACTAAGTAGAGTGACCATATTGTAACTAGCAATTGTATAAACAGTGTCTATTTTAGCTAGTCACCGACAGGGGTGTTAATAATTATATAAACACACTGGGATCAAACCGTCCACGCGTTTTCACATAACATATGGTAATAAATTAAATGTGTCATTAAGCCTGTTTTTTTTTTGTTTACCAGTTGTATGTAACAATCACGGTTTATTGATGGCTGTACAAATACATTTGAAAGATTTAAGCTGTGGACAGTATAGGGCTTCAATTCCAAATACAATGAGGACATCAATCATTAGCAACTGAATCATAATAATAATAATAATAATAATAATAATAATAATAATAACAATAATGAGGACTTTGTATAGCGCCTAATCTTTCGAAGCTCTAAGCGCTATTCACCATCAAAAATGATATGACTACACTACAGAACAACAAATGACAAAAACAACTGAAACAGCTGTAAAATACGACTTATAAAAATGACAGTATTTTATTAGTTTACAATAACATATTTAACTGCGAATTAACAGTTTGTATCCTTTGTACCTTTTACACATATTCTGGCGACATCATCAAGCAAGCGTAGACGAGTAGAGATACCAGCCAGCATAAAAAAGATTTCACCCCAAAGCTACAATTCAAGATATACGCCCGCATATTATACATTTACTATTCCTTACTACAACCATTATTTAATATACCGTACATTACATGTAAAGCTAGCATATACACGTACATTAACACTCATAGGATTACCATTTCGTTAAAGGTTCTAAAATTAAATTATGTCATGCTGTATAAAGCTCTTTTCATTCGATAATTGTGTTACTTCATATTCCTTTCTCTCAATCATTGTATAGATACCCAAATGTATTCACGCTCTAAACCTTTATATTTTTCTCTTAGCGTCATTTATGTTAAGCTACGGCATATCAATATTTGATCTGATTCTCACCAACATGGATGACGCCTGTAGCTCTGCTGTGACTTCATCACTACCGTTTCCAATATATGGAGTACTTTATACACAAATGCATGTAAGCAGCTAGCGATTAGTACATTGTCTGTGTTAAATTCAATGAAATTATAAACGAAGGTAGAAACATTCAAGTAAACTGAGCTTGTTCGTCATAAGATTAGCTTTTTGCGTCAAGGCAATGCATGCAAATTGCATATAATAAAATAAAACTAAATTCATCACAATCTGCACTATATCATAGCTATTGAGACAACCACGAATTCTGTTTTCATCAGAGAGGTGATCTTATCTTTATTATCCGGTATATTCTCTTCACATAAAGTTTTAAAATCTGAATAAAAATGGTTTTCTTGGTTTTACTGCATGCTTCTTAAATAATATAAACCGTTGAAGTTTGAGTTACATTATTCATTAGAAGTGCCTAATGAGTGTTACGACTTTATCTTTATCATCTTTGCAAATAATGAATCCGATAACATTTATTTTAAATTCCTAGATCTGCAGTAATGGAATTGTTTCATTCAATGAGTTGGTCACCACACCAACTCCACCACGTAGTGACCATGACTTACAACAGCATTCCTACCTTGCGCCATACTTTACTGACCTTCACCTTGAACAGTTTGGATCGTCTCGAGAAGCGGTTATCTACTACCATGCCTATGATGTGATCATGAATTATACTTTAAACACAAACGAAAATGTCATGAAGGTGCGCGATTTTGTGCGTAATACGGAAAGTGACCAATCCAGTTTTAGTCCAACGTTTCTTCTTGTAGTTACGTGGGACAGAGTACACCCATATCCAGCCTCTTCCCGACAATCAGAGGTACACTTTTGTGTTTCGACGTCTATCAATAACTGTTACAATATTGTTAAAACATATATTATCAGGAAGAGTGTACACTTAACAAATAGTTACAAGAGGAAGGTCTTCTTCGAAACACTTCTCATATATTGTATTCCAGATATAGGGTCCATATTATAATACAATGTTCTACACAATAGCAACATGCTACAATATTACATATTGCAACGAATGAAAATATACACATTTAATCAGTCGTGAGAATTTAAGAGTGACTTTGCTTCGTTTTTTCAAACTTATATCGTTGTACAAATAATAAACCGCTGCAGAAAATGTCTAATAATGTGTTCGCTACATCATGAGTCATACGCATTCTTTATAATGTATTATATAGGGACGAATGGAATATGGGAATAAATTTTACTGGGCAGAACAAACGATCCATAGATGATTCCTTATTTTATAGACCTAATATAATGTATTTACCAAACTGAAAAAATGAAGACAATAATATATTCTTAGCACGACACACACAAAGCATAATATTAATTTTCTATAACATATCTGCATTTGCGCTATTGTTTTTCTTACACAATATCTGGCCATAATTCGTACACTGAAATACTCGCACGCGCATATTTCATTAATTAATCAATTATATATGTGTTAATAGTAGTATTTAAGTTTAAGTCTTATTTTGTTTTCAAGAGCAATTTGCTATTATATTGCTTATTTGACAGTTCTTTACAACAATGGTATTGCAATAGAATACAATTTAAATATTGTCTACCGAAAAGATATCATACCAACTTTATCATTTACCGTTTACAGCACGTTAGTTTCCAGCTGGTTTTAGTGACTGATGGATTAAACACATTTGCCTTCTACATCTACTTCAAAGACTTAATGCGCTTGCAATACAATGAAATCTTTATCGGTTATTCTTTCAAAGAACCAAGGATTGTGAAGAGAGATTTAAATTCATTTATGTCTACGGCTTGGACTATTGACAAATATGTTGAATCAAATGGTGAGTATATCTATTTGTTTTACACGTGTTAGTATGTCCCCTATATTTTCGCTCCGTTGAAGCACGTGCGTTGGTAGTTATTTAGTAAGAGAAAGGATTACTGATTGTAAGATGAACCTATTTTATTTGAATTGTGTGCATGGCGATTAAATGATTTGTCTTCTCTATACTTATGGCGACGACAGAATTTAGTGATCTTATGCAAAATTAATAATTTTATATTTGATTCACTATTCAACTTTTGGATTTATATACATGTTGTTAGTATATGCAAGTTTTATCTTTTTCTTGGGCAAATGGTCATGTTACTGGAGACTTACGATTAAATGAAAGAAATATTTTTACAAATATTTCTTTAATAAAAAAGCTGTCATTCTGATTTATAAATCAATACAAGCGGAACAACAAAAATAATTTAGAAACTTCACAAAAATGTTATGGAAAACATACGCAGCGGATCTCTTTGATTTATGTTTTGTAAAGAGCGATAACAAACGTTATCATTCGCTAATACAATTACTTAAATCGAGAAAAAAATGTCATACAAACTTAATGCTAGGTATTATTGTTTTATACGCTCCTTTAACTGTTTTACGCCAGCATTTATGTCAACGGAGTTTCAAATAAAGATAAACAAGTGCTGACGATATCACAAACCCATTTAAGGATTTGTCCTGGGAACGGTACTTTATAATGAGTGCTATATGTAGCTGCTGCTGGAATCGTCATGCGTTAAATCACTTATAAGAGAACCATGTGTTTTTTTTCAAGTATGTATTAGGTAATCGTTTTGTTCGAGTTTTCCGGTTAGTAATTTAAACATCGTAGAACGATCGCCAGCATTTAATTATTTGCTTTATAAATTGAATCAACAAAATACTCGTGAGATTCCAGTTATATATTTTTTATAATTGCATTATTGTATTTAAAACAATTATAATTGTGGTGTTCGATATTTATTCTAGGCAAATAATCTTCGGCTCATTTGAACCATGTAGATGATATAACAAACAGTATATGTAGGTAGGTAGGTAGGTAGGTTTGTATGTATGTTGTATGTATATTAGCTATATTGGATTGTTTCGATACAGTGTGAGCAATAACAATATTTCACAGGTCGAAAAGGCGTTTTGTACTATCGATTGACACCACCAGGATACCAAGTCAGCAATGACCAACATGTATGCCTTTCGTGGTGGTCAGAAAACATTAATAAGAAAAATTACTACGAAACAATGAATAATAATATGCCGTTATGTCCTTGTTCACTAAACTGGCTCTGGTGGGACAGTTCATATGGAAACAATTACTTCCTGAATTCGGATACATACTGCTCTGTTGTGAGACCAAGGTGGTCGTACAGCCCACATGGAAAGGTAAGCCTTTTTGAACATTGTATCATTTATGTAATGACAAAAAAATTAATTTGAGAATGTACATTCTTGGATTTGATCAGACGGTTTACATTAAGGCCATCAATTGTGTCAGTTTCAAAGTTCAATGAATCACCAGACACTAGTAACCGTATGATTGGCAGATACAATAATGTAAACTGTAAATAAATAGCTTTAACGTATCTCATTCAGGTGAATAGGAGCTGAATCCCTCCACATATTGGCAAGGATCAGAGAGTAGTACAATAATTATGCAACCTAACAGATTGCGACTACAAAATGACTAGGATTTCAAATCTGTAGGTGCTAAATACAGTCCGTCAATCGATATAATGGAAATGTATTATATTACTCAAGCCATATATGGTACATTTAAAGTATAATTTTACACAAAATTCGTTCGTCAATTTCATTGAAGGTTACCATCGCCCAAATAAAAGATGGGCAGGTATCATCGCCACTCACTCACACCACTCAGTCACTAAAACAATTAAAAACTGTTTAAATTATTTTTTAAAGCTCACTTAGCCTATATCCGCTGTTGAAAAACGAATAAATAAAAAATAGCAATTTAGCCTATTTATATTCCACTATGCACATCTTTTAAACTGTTCCATTGTTTTGAAATAATTTATATCTAACATTTTATAATTTTGTCGTTAGACAATATTTTGAACTGCAGTTTTATTTAACCCTTATCATATCGATTCTCATTACTGTTAGTTATTTCCCTTTAACGATAGCTTAAATGAAATATGGTTATTGTTAAAGACATGGCTATTGAACTCGAGGTAATCCGTTTTCTCACAGCCACAGCTTTGTGCGTTAGGCAGTGGGTGAACCGAAATCAGAACTTATACCCTGACAAAGGCTGACTATATACGTCCTCAAGTATCCCTGTACAGGGCAACTAAACTCTTACTTTTAGCTTATAGATCGTGCTCACAAGTTTTGATACACACAATTCACTATTATTATTATTATTATTATTATTATTATTATTATTATTATTATTATTATTTTAACAGACATGTTGCTATGACTGGAGGACTAGTCAATACTTACAAACTGCTCCAAGAGCTGGTGGGTTTCAGGAATATCACAAAATAACGTTCTCCAAACAACATCAAGCTATTGACGCCAGGATGAAAGAATATTGCTGTCAAAAAACAAATCTCTGTCACTTATACTACCAACTAAGACCAGTCAGTAACTGTTACAATGTATTCCCGTTTTTCTTTGGTGAGTTCAACGTCATGCATTGCTTACTATGAAATGTGGAATGGTTAATTATTATTCGTCGTAAAACTACGTTTGAAATATATACAACACAATACAATTCTGAAATGGCACGTACAAATGTATCACTGACTCACTGTGACTGTATGATAGCTAATTTATGTTGTGCAGAGTGAAAGAATATTTAAACTTTAAAAGTCAAATACGATAATCTTATGTATATTTCATATCTCTTTTTCCATTTATCACAATAACTGGAGTTGAGAACAAACATTTTACGGGGCGGTGTTTTTAAATTTTTTCTGTATTAAAAATTCATATGTGTAGATAGAGAGAATAACTAAATACGATGAGATGCTTGTTGTACATTAAACTTAATATCTAAATGTTAATTCAGTTACGTGAGTAGTCACGTTGCTAACCAATGATACAAGTCCTTAATTATATGACATTAAGCTAATCTCCTGACCATTTCAGCTAGCTTCTGGGGTGATCCTCATATCGAAACTCTGGACAAGAGAAAGTTTACTTTTAACGGATGGGGAGAATACACACTTGTATCATTAGAGACAACCAACGTCACTTTTTACCTGCAGTCACGTACTGCTAGAGCGGAGAAATCTAATAGGAATCTGACGGATGCTACAATTTTCTCCGCTTTTGCAGCAAAGGATAATCATGGTGTTAGTGTTCATGTAGAGCTGAATGAAAATAAAGATGGTGAGTTATATTGAAATGGATTTTTAATGAATATACCACATTATTTCCTTTCCTTTTATTCTAGTCTGCACTATGAGGCTTTACATGCCCATAAATACATTCGGGCAATAACCATTATATACTTCCAATATATACTTATCTTCAATCTTTCACTTTAATTTGAAGATATGTGTGTTTACATGTACATATATCTTTCAGGTTTAGTAATTTATGCCAAATCAAACGAAAGTGCATATTCATCTTTTGATGACTACACAAGGGATTTTGCTGATACAGCCAAAAAATTTGAAGTGCTAAATGAATTTATTTATTTGACACGGGATAATGATTCAAAATCATTCACAGCTGTATTTTCGTCAGGTAAGGACACTATGTTTTCCTACTTTATTTTACCTTCCTTCACAGTTTGGTTAAGGTTTAATACTGTCAGATGTCAACGATTTTTTTAATGTATTGTTTTAGTTTTGAGGAAGGTACGTGATAATGCTAGATCAAAAAGCAGATTACAAATGGATTTTATACTATAAAACATTGAACAATTAGCCATTTCAACATTCCGTTTATGTCGTTTTCATTGTTGTTTATTCGTATGTTTCATAAGACATCGACGTTGTATATCTTGTATATTTTAAACGTAGAAAGCAGAACATTTTGAAAGAGGACACAAATATTAGTACCTGAAGAAAGTACTTTCGCATACATATATTTATGTTATCAAATTACCTAGTAATCAAAATGACGTAACGCTTGATCACGATTCCGATCATGTATTTTTTTATCAATAGTAGGTTGCTTAAGTTTAATATCTTCTGTAACAGTATACGGCGTAAACATAAGTTTGAGAATTTTCATGTTCTAATCTATGGCGTACAATTCAATGAGTTTCTTTTGCAGAGAAAATTACATTGCTAAGACAATAAATTACTGATACGTATTTGAACAATCATGATCACGTCATTATATTTTAGGAATATCTTTTAACGTGTCTATGGGTGTTGGAATGCTTTCTGTAAGCGTCGTACTTCCAACTGTATTCAAGGGAAAGCCGAAAGGACTTCTTGGAAATTTCGATGACGATCCTACTAACGATTTTATGTTTCCAAATGGGACTTGTCTGCCACCTTCACCTTCTGAACGGGATATATTTAAGTATGGACAGTCGTGTAAGTTTTGTTTTTACAGTATTTATTCACGAAAGTTTCTTTTTTTCTGCTGTCACAATGTCAGAATAAGAACTTTCTTGGGATTGTACAAGGAGCAATACAGCTTATTTAACTTCGGAAATATAAATCCTATGGTGTGAGTAATAAATCATATAATTAATATGATGATAAATTATATTCATAATTCTTTTTAATCGAAATGCAGTGCATTAAATTAAATATCTCTCGTATATAAAATAGATAAATCAGAGAAAAGAATTAGAGTAGTGTAAATGTATCTGGATTAAGTTTCAGAGATGGTACAGTTAGGGAAAGTTATATTCAGTTTTCCTCAAAGAATAACAAAATAGATTATATTGTTGTACATATTATCAATATCATGCTCATGAAACATCTCAAATTCAGCTGATAGTTTGGTAAAATAGTACATAATTGACAGAAAAGTAAGATTTTTGAATAATTATTACAAAGAAAAATGATGTACACAACTAACCATCGACACAACTAACGGTTTGAAATCATCTGTATTCCATTCATCCGTATGTTTAATATATGCAATGAAGGTTGTAGCTAGATTTGTATTTAATTGACACGAAAATCGGCAATGTAGGACACAACGATTCAAACTTCTAATGTACTTGTAAAACTTAAAATGAAAGATCAAAGTTGGGAGCGAATTAGATGACATTGTAAACTAAAACATATTTTAATAACGTAATTAGGAAAGAGACGTTATAAACACAGCAAAGAAAGTAATCAATGTATCGTGGCCTTAAACGTAATATAGATGGGAAAGAATGTTCTGGGGGCTTGCTTGTTTGTTAGTAACAGTACTATGTGTTATATTCTCATTTAAAAACCAAGTACAGAATTTAATCCTGGCTACTCGAGAGAGAGAGAGAGAGAGAGAGAGAGAGAGAGAGAGAGAGAGAGAGAGAGAGAGGAGAGAGAGAGGTAGAGAGCAAATGTGAAAAAATAAAGTATTTATTGTAACCATTTTGTTCATGCACTCATGCACATACGTGTAAACACCTACGATTATCCAGACATAAGCACACATATCTAGCCACACACACTATATATATATATATATATATATATATATATATATATATATATATAGATAGATAGAGAGAGAGAGAGAGAGAGAGACAGAGAGACAGAGAGAAAGAATATATACATTTGAATATTATCATGTTTTTTCAGCCGATACATCTTTAACATAATTAATTGTTGAATATGTGTAATCACTCTCCCTCGTATCAGAATTAGAAAAATATGTCATGAAAATACTAATAGATACTAATATGCATTTTCTATTAAAAACCGAAGCCAAGCATTGCGCATGTAGTAGTAGTATTCCAGTCATAACTGATAATTATTTATAAGGTGCAATCTGAATGCTGATACAATATAGCTGACAGATAGAACTGACAGCAAAACACAAACTTTAATTCCATTCTATATTGTAGGCGATTGTAGTATTTTGTAAGTACCTTCTAGAGCTTAAAACAATTGGGATTTGCCATCAATAGGCATTTGGTTTAAAGGTTGCCCAAAACATTATGCATTCCAGTATATGTATGTTTAAAATTATATATATGACAATATGCTCTTTCAGGGGAGGTAGAAGCTAATAAGACAGTTCTTCGATATCCTCTTGGAAAGAATCATTTTGACTTTCATCACAGAGATTTTGTTCCCAAATTTTTGGACGAGGAAGATCCGGTGAAAGTTGCACGAGCTGAACAAACGTGTGGCAAAGATAACCAAGAATGTATATATGATCTAGTATTTACTGAAAATGAGGCTGTTGCTAATAACACCCGCAAGGTGGAAAAAAGAACATCATCGGGTCAGACGGAATTGAGTGAGTCATATCTTAAGTCACAAATGAAACAACGCACTCTGTAGCCAACTGAATAACAATCACACTGTAGCCAACTGAATCCCTTGAAGACAATAATAATTCATTCATAAAGCTATAACAACGCACACTGTAGCCAACTGAATCCCTTGAAGACAATAATAATTCATTCATAAAGCTATAACAACGCACACTGTAGCCAACTGAATCCCTTGAAGACAATAATAATTCATTCATAAAGCTTTAACAACACACACTGTAGCCAACTGAATCCCTTGAAGACAATAATAACTTATTCATAAAGCTATAACAACGCACACTGTAGCCACCTGAATCCCTTGAAGACAATAATAACTCATTCATAAAGCTATAACAACGCACACTGTAGCCAACTGAATCCCTTGAAGGCAATAATAACTCATTCATAAAGCTATAACAACGCACACTGTAGCCAACTGAATCCCTTGAAGGCAATAATAACTCATTCATAAAACTATAACAACGCACACTGTAGCCAACTGAATCCCTTGAAGGCAATAATAACTCATTCATAAAGCTATAACAACGCACATTGTAGCCAACTGAATCCCTTGAAGACAATAATAATTCATTCATAAAGCTATAACAACGCACATTGTAGCCAACTGAATCCCTTGAAGGCAATAATAATTCATTCATAAACAACGCACACTGTAGCCAACTGAATCCCTTGAAGGCAATAATAATTCATTCATAAAGCTATAACAAAGCACATTGTAGCTAACTGAATCCCTTGAAGACAATAATAATTCATTCATAAAGCTATAACAACGCACATTGTAGCCAACTGAATCCCTTGAAGACAATAATAATTCATTCATAAAGCTATAACAACGCACACTGTAGCCAACTGAATCCCTTGAAGACAATAATAATTCATTCATAAAGCTATAACAAATTGTAGCTAACTGAATCCCTTGAAGACAATAATAATTCATTCATAAAGCTATAACAACGCACACTGTAGCCAACTGAATCCCTTGAAGGCAATAATAATTCATTCATAAAGCTATAACAACGCACACTGTAGCCAACTGAATCCCTTGAAGACAATAATAATTCATTCATAAAGCTATAACAATGCACACTGTAGCCAACTGAATCCCTTGAAGACAATAATAATTCATTCATAAAGCTATAACAACGCACACTGTAGCCAACTGAATCCCTTGAAGACAATAATAATTCATTCATAAAGCTATAACAACGCACACTGTAGCCAACTGAATCCCTTGAAGGCAATAATAACTCATTCATAAAGCTATAACAACGCACACTGTAGCCAACTGAATCCCTTGAAGGCAATAATAATTCATTCATAAAGCTATAACAACGCACACTGTAGCCAACTGAATCCCTTGAAGTCAATAATAATTCATTCATAAAGCTATAACAACGCACACTGTAGCCAAATGAATCCCTTGAAGACAATAATAATTCATTCATAAAGCTATAACAACGCAGACTGTAGCCAACTGAATCCCTTGAAGGCAATAATAATTCATTCATAAAGCTATAACAACGCACACTGTAGCCAACTGAATCCCTTGAAGGCAATAATAATTCATTCATAAAGCTATAACA